>CAWUHX010000029.1:1619816-1741312 GCA_963922205.1 Romanomermis culicivorax | reverse complement strand
GTAAGAGTTGAAAGATATAAATATCTTGATATTTTCACCTGTATTATCGAAATAAAGTTCGATTCCGAAAGGCGAACGGCCTCTTTTTGAGACATGTTCAGACGGCAAGAGTCAAACAGGTCGTTGCGATTTGCGCCTATATCGCGATATCGACAAGTAGCTGTGGGATCACGATGTTTTCCACGAATCAATAGATCACGAATGGGTTCGCTAATCTGTGGTGCTGTTTCATTGAGAGGTCGGAGCGGCATTCCGGAGGCTTCATCGATATACTTAGTGCCCATCTCTTTTTCTTTCAACTTTAACCGCCACATTGCGGTGTTGGAGTCCACCATGCTCAAGTGCTTTATGGTGTTGAGGCAGTTTAGTGTTCTAAATAAACGGTGATGCTCAACGACAAAAAATTTGAAGGTCTACGAACCCAAAAAATAAATATGAATGCTTTATACACCTATACCTTTGCATCGCCGTATCATCTCCTTCCAAAGGATGTTGCACATTTTGCGGCCCGGTTGGCGACTTGATTCGACAAATTTTCCTAGGGCATTGGCGGCATCTTGGTCCCATTCCAGGTCTTCTGCATCGTCTTGATCTTCGGCATCAGTATCGAATGGTGCATGTTTCGATGCCATCCACTTTTGCAACTTGTTTATGCGAAACTTGAGGATGTCGACGACTAAATTGGCGCTTCTATCTAAAAACAATTGCAAGTAATAAATTTTATTAAATTTTATTCTACTCGATTACTCACTATCGGGTACATTGAGTAGCGTTGCGTCGCAATACGCATCAGTTTCGTACCATCTGCCATCACCTCCAAGCTCCAAAATCGTCAATTGAATCTTTTGATTCGGACGAACGACTAAAGATATATGTTGGATTTGAATTGCAATGAGGTCAAAATGACATATCAACTCACAATTGGGTAGCAGCCCGCTGAAGTCCAATTTTCCTGTGGCGTATGAAGGCGGATCTAGCAAGTACTCGATTGACTGAAAGTGTTTGCTGAACGCCAACAACATTTTATCATTATCGTCGGCTTGTTGATTTATCCAGTGTAAAAAAGTATTGTAATATTCGTTCGGCGAATGATACCTAAAATCAGTTGTAAATAATCAACAGTAAAACAGGGTTTTTTTGGGGGAATTTTGCGGTAAATACAATGTGTAACCATACCTGTACTTGGGGGGGGCTGGGGGGGACCCCTCCCCCAACTCGGCCAACCCTATACCCAAAATCATTTCCCCCCCCCCCCAGTAGGGAAAAAATTAAAATAATTTGTCAAAAAGTGTATGTTTTTTGGCCTTTTTTGGGGAAAATTTAGACTTTTTCCTACCCCCCCCCACCAACTGGTCGGAGGTCTCCCAAAATTTCGCATTTACCCCCCCCCCTGACTGATCGTAGGTCCTACAGGTATGCGTGGAACTGTAGACCGACAAGATCACGAACGGAAAAAAATAACGAAGGACACGCAGCTTTCTGACATGGTTTTTCAAATTCGTCTGATTCGTCGACTGTCCGCTCCACAAAAGCGCTGAATCCAGTTTCGTAATCAAAACTGCATTTCACATTATTGTGGTCGTACGACACAGTATTCGGCGCAATATGTTTTATTGGTTCTTGAGGTTCATGGAATTCTTCGTAGTGTACTTCTACGGCGTCTAATTCATCGAAGTCCTCCTCAACTTCGGCGTTGATCGGAGGCTAACAAATAATTATACAACTTAGAATTATCACTAATGTTTGATTTTGAAAGACAAGTTACCTCAAACGGCGCAGGCTCGTCGATATGTGAGTGCGAATAGGACATATTAGTTGTCGTGAAGAAACAGGAAACACGACCGCTTGTTCAACGATAAATAAATAAAATGAGGCCTCACGTTTATCGTTGTAAACGTGAGTAGCTGTACAAAAAGTTGCTTCGCCAACAATCAACGAAAGAAATAATAAATCGTACGTAAAGGTTGGTTGTTGTAAAACGAGTAGCTGTGTAACACGTTTTCACAACGTTGTCTAAAAAAATTATGTAAATCGCCAATATCCCCCCCCCCGTCATAATTAATGGTTACCTATTGTTCTGAAGGTTGCGATAAGCTTTGACACTTGATCTCGGCTTCCCGTTTTGCACCAGCGAAGCGATGATGATTTGGTGGCGGGGGGCGGCGTTGATTTGGAACGGAGTTTTTGAAAAAAGTTTTGCGAATTGCGAGTGATGGATTTACAGTAAACTTTTCATCTTATTCTTTCATTTTCAGGATTCGGATATAACTTGTTTGTCATAACACAAAATGCATATTATAGTTTTATGCACTTTCGCGTTACCATGAAGCAACAATGAAAAGTTTTAGTCACTTATAATGAATGGCGCTAAAATATTTCAAAATCGAGCAATATTTTACTACTCAACTCCTCCATTTGCCACTATTGCAAATTTAATTGCAACAGTGCCCAGCCGTGGGGACGTGGACCCTGAGGTTACGCACGGCCATGTGCAAAACTTAAAAAACTTAAAAAAACCGTGCAAAAGATAAAACAAATATATAAAGAAAAATGTACACAACCATGACTAGAAAACGTAGATGGATAGAGACAGAATTAGGAAATTAAAGAATTTTTTTGTGTTTTTTAAATTTTAAATTTTTTTTTTTTTTTTTTTTTTTTATTTTTTTTGGTTTTAATTTTTTTTTTAATGTGCGTAATATAAACCTAACAAAATTAAAAAAAGCAATAAACAAAACATTAACAAATTGGGAAAAAAGTAAAACTTAATTTGACAAAAAAAAATCATAAAAACAAAACATAAACATAAAGAAATAAAAAAATTGTTAACAAAACTTAAAATTGAAATTAACGTGCAAAAATTAAAACATTTTAACATTACATATATACAAAGAGTGGTTTCTTCCAAAACAAGTGTTAATCTTACATGTATCTATAAATTGAAATGGTTAAAACATTCTATTTTCAATGTTGCGTTTCAAATTATAAAATTATTCACTTCTGTTTCGGGTTAAATTTGTACAACAGCACTAAGCTTTTGAGCATAACAACCTAAGTAGCGTTTGGAAAAAACCACATCGAATACATTGTGACTAGAAGTAAACGATGAACACATGCACACATCACAATAAAATGGAAAACTCACAGTACTTACAGAACACAATAATAAACATTACTCTACATTAATATTAAAAATTTAGACTAGAATTGAAGGAGGACCTACGCGGGCAAGGAACCCAACCATTGGAATTCCACCAACGTACTCTGTTGTATAAACTTACCCCAATTCGCCAGCATACTCGGCGTGCTCCTCGAAGTTGGCCAATGTTTATGTCCGCATCAACATCCATGTTTTCGAATATAGGTGGCGGATTTTCTACTTCGGCAAACCCTCGGCCAATTCCATTCATAATTACATCGTTTAATTGATCAACATTAACGTGATGAAGTTCGTCGATCTGTAGATTATCTGGACTTTCTTCGCGGCGTGGAGGGTTTGCACCACGTCTCATGTTCCGACGCCTAACCCCAATTTGTCTATTGTTGCGTCGCCGACGTTGTTGTCCTCGTCGCGCTGCACATTCATTGGAAAAAAAACATTAACTTTCAATGTATCTCCTTTATACAGCATAATTATCTTTCTGTTTACATAATGATCTTGCTTTTTCATATTTTCAAATGATTATGGTTACAATGTTGAATCTATTTACCTCTTCGGGGTGCTCTTATCAAAATCAATGGCAAATCGTCATCGTCAATTTCTGGAATCGGATTAGCCATATCAACGACAGGGTCTTCATTGCCGTTGAGTAGCTGTGCTTCTTGCGGGGGTTCGCGTTGGGGAAATTCCGGAATGGGATTAGCTATATCAACGACATCTTGATTGCCGTTGAGTAGCTGTCTGGCCCGTCTACGCAAACGACGTGGATGACGCCGGGCGTTGTCCACTCTTCTTCGATGTCTATCAATGCTTATTGATACATGAATGCGAGGCATTTCGAGGGAGTGAAAAAAATTTCGAGTGAGTGAAAAAAAAATATTGTAGACTACTTCTTCTTTCAAGCAAGAATGATACACTATTCTATTAAGGTGCATCTTAGGGGCAAAGTCCATGTTTGTGCATAAAGGTAAACATTCATTTCCTACTGTAATGTTTACTGGTCACTCATTCCATGTGGACAAAGGACAGGAAGTTGCGCAATGAAGAATGTTACGAATCTTGGGTTGGATTGATGGGTCATGTATAGAATTGTGCATAGGAAAACTATTTTGCAAGCTTGTGTTGTACCAGTAGAAAAATCTGGGCCTGAAAACCTAAAGAAGATCAAATGTCGTTATATTGTTTATGTGAAATAAATATTGTGACTGTTAGATACAATTGTGTTCATGTTTGTACATATATTGCATTTCAAATTGCAGGTAGCTGTTTACTGTAACATTTATAATGCGCTTTCTTCATCGCACAGCGCAAGCAACGCAACGCATTTTTGCCCGAGTCTTGCGTTTCAAAGAAACAACGAATGACGCCTAAAAGTAAGATTGACAACTAATATTACTTTTTGTGTTAGCCTAATGTATTAAGTAATTTTAGTTAATGCTTATGGTATTATTGATTGTTATTTATTTTTCGTATTTTTTGCTTTAGCAAACGACGAATGAAATTGTATTTTTTCGCAATTACGTAATTGGATCCACAGCTACTCACCGTCTATGATAGAAATTAAAAATTCTACGATTTACCGCTTTTACCTCGGCTACTCACACGTCACCAACCAAATTATTCTCTGTCGATATAGACCACGACGTAGCAATTAGAATTTATAGTAAATTCGTTGTCTGTCAGCTACTCACAAAGTCAACAATAATTGACATTCACAAAGTCGCTCACAGCTACTCAAGTAATGTATTCGGACGACAACCAATACGACTCCGACGACGATTTCAAGCTAACTCCTAGTCTACCGTCGCAAGTTGATCAACCTAAAGATGATCTGCCCAAGATCGAATCAAATGCAAATGCAACATCTGCCGAAACGGAAGATACGCCAGTTAATTCAGGATGTGCCATTCCCGTTATGACCAACAGACAATGCAGATTAGAATATAAGGACTTGGATAAGTTAATCGGTAAGCTAATTGTTTATTTTGGTGAAACTTACATCCAAAATTAATTACAAGTTGTTTGTATTGTATGTTTT
The DNA here is from genome assembly GCA_963922205.1 of Romanomermis culicivorax. Lineage (NCBI taxonomy): Eukaryota > Metazoa > Nematoda > Enoplea > Mermithida > Mermithidae > Romanomermis > Romanomermis culicivorax. The sequence goes on along the minus strand of CAWUHX010000029.1, from coordinate 1,736,114 downwards.
CCAACTGTAACTAATATTTAAGGTTCGGCTAACGCAGAACGATTAATCAACAAACCGTCACCATGTCCAAAAGGAGGAGACGTTTACTTGTTTCCTTACTCCAGCAAAGAAGATAGTAATTTACAGGTTACATTATTTATGTTAACCTTATGTAATATTTGTACTTCCTCATAGAAACCTTTCTCTGCGATTGTTTTAATTGGGTAAACGATGGAGTTCGAAAACTTCCGAGGTCTAATCCAAAGTATTCAGCTACTCACTACGCTGTCGCCTGCGATCGAAATTCCGAAGCAAAGAAGAAATTTAAAAGAATGGAATATCGGCAGATAAAAACACCAGTGGACGAAAAACTACACGTCGGAGTAGTCCACTACGTTGGCGATGAAAAATATGGCGTCAAGCGAAAGCATTATAATTCGAACAGTGACAGAGTCTTTATTCGAAATGCTCCAGTAATCAAGAAACTCGTAGAAGTGGAACTTCAAAGAGATCCGAACCTTACCGCTGCTCAATTGTACCAAAAAATTAGAACAGACAATCCTGCTCCACCGGGACTGGAAGCTATCGTACATGCCAGAGATCGAAAACAAGTAAATATAATTAAATAAATATGTCAACTAGTACAATTTTTATAAGAGTCATAGTTTTAAAGTATAAATGTGTTACAAACTAAAATTACTCTTTTAGATGTCAAACTTCAAATACGTTATTCAAAATAAATTTCGGCCGACAAAGGACGCCATATACAATTTAAACACGTTCATTCGCGAGAATGAACGCCAATTTATATTGAGCATTGAACAAACGCCTCAAGACTTTTTGGTTTCCTGTATGTTGCCGGACACGCCCGAAATAATCAACGAATTAATAACAGAATATCCAAACGAGCCATTTGTCGTTCTTTACGACACGACGTTTGAATTGGGCGAGTTTTATGCGTCAGTATTAATTTATCGCCAAAAAAGCCTTACCAAACAAGCGGTTTTCCCACTCGCCGTACTTATACACGAGAAAAAATTCAGAGAAAACCATTGCCGCTTCGTAAAAAAAATTTTTCGACAGCTACCCATTCGTATAACGAATGGGACCGTCAAAACCGTTCTAATTACCGATCGCGAATTTGATTTCCGAAATTTGACGCCAAACACGATTCACGTTTACTGTTGGCGACATTTAATCGACAACGTTACTCGTAAAATTACCGATTTGGTTCCCAAAAATAACGACATGCGTGTTGACATAGTGAGCGATATGTATTCGATTCTAAAATCGGACTCAGAGAAACTAGCAGCATTAAAAGCTGAAGAACTTAGCGAAAAATGGCCCGAAAAATTCAAACAATATTACTTTTCGTCCATTGCCCCAGCTGTTCGAACAAGCGGAAAATGGGTGTTGGAACCGGTCGGAATTTACTCCAGCTTCTCAGGTATGTTAATTTTGATATTATTTCAAATATTAACAAACGTAATGTTTTCATACGTCAAAAGCCTATAGTTATAATTTACTAAAGCAAATAATATATAAATTTAATTAAATAATTTAAATATATATTGTTTAATTAATAATTTATGGTTTTCATTAAATAATTTAAATATATATTGTTTAATTGATAATTTTTAGTTTTCATTAATTAATTTAAATACGTATTTTAGGCATAACGACCAACGCTAGCGAAAGTTTCAACAGAGTCCTAAAGAGCTGGAATTCTTGGCGAGAAATGCCCATCGACGTGGCCGTTCTCGCTTTCCACACTCTGTTTAATTATTACAACGTCGATTATGACCGCGCCAAATATGGACTCGGGGATTTCAAGCTAAACGACCACATTCCATTGAGGCCTGCCAACGAAATGCCGAAACGAGATGTAATCGAACCCGGAAAAGTTTTACAATATTGTCGATTTGGCCAAGTATACGTACAACCGCAGAAGGAAGAGCCAAAATTAGATCAACGCGGAGATGCCGATTCAAATTTCCGAATCGGTCAATTTTTGGTCGAAAATGGAAAGGTGGTCCACGACACCCTTTCAAGAGTAATAATTCATAATGTAGTTTATGTTTTTTTAAATTAATTTGCAAATTATTTTTAGTGCTTCAACGTAACCGAAAACGGCCAGGTGTATCTAGTTCGATTCAACCCCACCAGCTGCGGTTGCGGCGACAAGGCATGCGCCCACTTGATTGCCGCTCGTTTGTCGTGCAATTTACCAGTTAACGTGAAGGCAACCAGAAACATCACAACTTTGCGACGTGCGGACAAACGAAAAATAAGTAAATCAAAGTTGGGACGCAAACGACCTCGCAAGGACGACTTTACGAACGTAAAGCCGAAAATTACGGATGTTGAATTTGACGACGAGGATGACGAGCCCGCAAACACACAAGTAGATACAGCTACTTGTTATAAGAACGTAGAAATCAGGCAGCCTGCTAACAAACAAGTAGAAACAGCTACTTGTGTTGACGACGTCAAAATTCAGAAGCCTGCGACAAAAGATTTGCATTTCGACACTCAAGTAGATACAGCTACTTGTGCCTACGATTCGCAAACTGATGCCGTTGAAAAAAATAACAGCGATTTTACGAATTGCCGCGGGCATTCAGAGGAAACAACAAATTGTGCCTACGATGCCGGTCGATTAAATGCGAAACATCTTGAGTAAGTGGTTAAAGTATACTTGTTATCATTGAGGTTAAAAATCTAATTTACATATTATTCAATTCAGACGCATAGAAGAAGAATGCGAATCATTATTCGATAAGATCGGTAATGCGTCTCCGCCCAATTTCAACTCCCAGGCGACAGTTTTGGTGAAATCACAATCGCAAACCACCGTAGCTCTAAATACAAAAAGGTAAACATGTAACAAATAGGATCTGCACTAACATCTTTCAGTAAACTTACATATACAGACCTATTTTAATCACATTACCATTTTCTATTTAAGAGAGACTACAATTATAATTGATTCGCAAATTCCAACCTGCGATGAAATTGAAGACACGGATTTAATACCGGAAATGCGACAAAAACCACCAGTAATATTTAATTTATTTTAGAATTATTTTTTAGTTGAACTAATTTAATTTTTGCATTCAGATGGACTTATCAACGCTAATCACTAACAACCTCTCGAATTTAGAACCCGAAGAGGATGAGGAAATAATAGACCGCCTTAGCGATGTCGACGACGATGCTTTATTAAACGTGTCATTAAAATCGAAAGATGCGAAGCCCACATTCTGCGAATGTCAAGTCGATAAAACCGTCAATCGCATGCTTGAATGCGATGCCCAAGTTGCCGAAAATTGCCGAATGTGGTACCATCCCGACTGCGAAAATATTTCCGAAGTTTATTTTTCGCTTAAAAATAATCGAAGAAAACCCGAAAACAAATTTTATTGGGAATGCACGCACTGCTTCGTTATTCATTACTTCCGAAATTCGCCGACTGTTCAAAAATATCAACTTCAGAATACTTGTACAATCGATCCCGGCCTTACAACTTTCTATATTAAGGCAAAGTTTTGTCCAAAATTCTTGCGACAGGTAATTTAAATGCTATATTACATAACATTCATGAATTAATTTCGTACTTTACAGCTACCCATCGAATTGTCAATGTTAAAAAAATCCATGACATTGGCACTTGAACATCAATTTGGGGAAGCTGCATTGGAGTGGGTGAATTACATACGCTACCAAAAGCATGCGGTACAAGAGAAAAATATAACCAAAGACGGCTCGGGCACAAAGATCAATTTATACGGTGCCGCCGACGAGTTCTTCTTGAGCCATATCAACACCTTGTACACTCTACAACGCCGCAGCGAGTGTTCCGTAGCCAAATGCCCTATGCGGATTAACACCCAAGAAATAACCGGCTATGCACTGTAAGTCTTTTGTTAATTAATCTCTTTAGGTTTTGAGATACTTGTTAAAAGTTCTTTCTTTTTAAAAAGTGTTTGCATACCCAATTCGAAGTGGAAATATTGTTTTCCTACGTTTCTGAGTACGGCGGACATTTCTATGACGATTTTAAAAAATTTTAAAATTTTTTAAAAAATTTTAAAAAATTTTAAAAAATTTTAAAATTTCAAAATTTTGATTTTAACGTGTTCCCCTGACCCTGTTTAGTATGTCGAACAAGTTGGCAAACTTTTTTCGACCTTTTTAAGTCTGAAATTTAGGTGATCCGTGAGAAAATAATCCGGGTTTTAGACATGCATGTCTAAAACCCGGATCACTCGGCCACGGATCACTCAATTATTGAATTGAAAAATTGTGTTCCGGGTTGGGGAAACATGTTTTCCTACGTTTCTGAGTACGGCGGACATTTCTATGACGATTTAAAAAAATTTTAAAAATTTTTTAAAATTTTAAAAAATTTAAAAAAATTAAAAAATTTTTGAAATTTTAAAATTTTGATTTTAACGTGTTCCCCTAATCCAATTGAGTATGTGGAACAAGTTGGCCAACTATTTCCGACATTTTTGAGTCTGAAATTTAGGTGATCCGTACCAAGCCGTTACGGATAACTCTGTTTTAAAGTGAAAAGTTACGTTTGAGGTTTGCGAAAATTGGTTTTCCCAATTGGACTTTACCGTTTATGTTATAGTACCATTAAAGATAAAACGATCGAGAATTTGGCGAATAAACATCTTCGCAAACATAAGCAAATTTGTGGACAAAGACATGAGAACGGGTCGACAAAATGTCCGGGTATACGAACTTATTTTGCGCCTACCTTTACGATGCAACAGCTACTCATGTTGCCACCAATTTATTTGTGCAACGCACCTATCAATGACGTTTTTGCATTGCCGACGGAGTTGACGTTTAATCGACGACGGTAAAAACAAACTGGAGTTGTGTTTTGTTTTTTTCAACTCTACATTTTTCAGATATCATCTGTTGTCGGTTATTGTTTATAACTCCAACCACTTCGCATGCATCGTCCTTCGACCGGGAACTTCATCAAAGGAATATTACCTTTGCGACGATTTGCAGGAAAAAATGGTACGAGTAGAAGAAGGTAGTGCAAACGGGCATGTTTTACAATATGCCTTGTATTTTCTAGACTGTTAAATATTGTTGTTGTTTTTAATGTTGTTTTGTTAATTTTTCTCTTTTTTTGTGTCTTATTTACCGGTTTTACCTCGTGCAATTTTTAAAATTTTATCTCACTTGTTATTGTTCGTTTAAGTTTTATCGCTTTATAAATTTTATCTCGTTTGTTACTGACTGTTCAAATTATATCGTTATTGTTCGTTTTAATTTTATCGCTTTATAAATTTTATCTCGTCATACTGTAAATAATTGTTAAATTGTTATTGTATTTTTGATTGTTTGTATAGTATTTCCGTATACATTTTTCCGTTTTTTTATTTTTTTTTTCGTTTTTTTTTTTAGTTTTTTTTTGTTTTTTTAAGTACCTTTTTTTATGGCTTTTTTCCTACTTTTTTTGGTTTATCCTTTTTTTGTTTATTGGTTATTCTTTTTTTTTGTTGTTTTCTTTTGTTCTGTTACTGTACATAGTTGTTTGCTTAAATGTAAATAAAATTTGGTACATAATTGGTACATAACAGGAATCCAGTGATATTGACTGAAAAATAGATGATCCGTAATGCATTAATTCTCTTCCAACCCGTAGTTTTTATGTTTCATACCAAAACACCGATATATAAAAAATTCCGAATTAATTTGGTATGAGTGGTCTAACGACAGATTAATAGAATTAAACTGTTGCTAGAGCACCCCTTTTATTTTTTGCCATTTGGGTTTTTTTATCTTTTTTGGTTTTTAGGCTAGTCGTTTGTTTAAATGTAAATAAAATGTGGTAATTGAATCATAACAGGAATCCTGTGATTGATTGAAAAATAGATGATCCGTCTCTATTCGAACTCGTTTTATGAGGTTTCTGACTACATGCATTATTTCTCTTCCAAACCGTAGTTTTTATGTTTCAAACAAAAACACCGATATATAAAAAAGTTCGAATCAGTTTTGTATGCGTGGTTTAACAGCAGATTAATAGAATTAAACTGTTGTTAGAGCACTCTTTTATATTTTTTTACATTTTTAATATGTTTGAATTATTGGAAAAAAATTTTCCATTTGAATTACCATTTTATTAAAAAAAAACAAAAATAGAACAGGCTAAACATTATATCAATGATTTAACAACTGTTCTATCGTAACTACAAAATAGCAGTTAAAGTGTATATTTTCAACTTTTCTTATAAAACATAAAAGTGACGGGTTGCAAATGTATTCCAGCATTGACAACAGAATGTATCGATCTGGTGACTGCACTTGCTTACTTTTGATGTCGTTTTAGACACACGTTAAAAATTCGCGCCAACCCGTCAATTTGATGTTCCTACAGTTTCCTCATGTTTATATACATATGCCAAGATTGGCTCATTAGGATTTGATTAACCAAAAGGAAAAAATTGATGACTTAACAACTATTCTATCAAAGTTTATTTCGTGGATTATGGATAATCGATGATTTAAGGACTGTTCTATCAAAATTTATTTCGTCGACTACGGAACCTTGAGGTTATTCAATCCTTTTGCAGTTGAAGTTGAATATTTACATGGCGCCAGATCAAAATGTACTGATCTGGTGACTCCACTTGCCTACTTTTGATGTGGTTTTAGACACACGTTAAAAATTCGCACCAACCCGTCAATTTGATGTTCCGACAGTTTCCTCATGTTTATATACATATGCCAATATTGGCTCTTAGGATTTGATTAACCAAAAAGGACTACATCGATGACTTAACGACTGTTCTATCGATGTTTACTTGTTCTACTATTCAAGTTTTACTTGATAGATTATGGAATTATGGAACCTTGAGGTTAGTCAATCCTTTTGCAGTTTAAGTTGCACATCCTCAAAACCCATTCATGAATGCTCATAAAAAATATTTACATGGCGCCAGATCAAAATGTACTGATCTGGTAACTCCACTTGCATACTTTTGATGTGGTTTTAGACACACGTTAAAAATTCGCATCAACCCGTCAATTTGATGTTCCTACAGTTTCCTCATGTTTATATACATATGCCAATATTGGCTCATTAGGATTTGAACAAACCAGAAAGGCAAAAACTTAATTGATGATTAAACGACTGTTCTATCGAAATATATTTTATCGATTACGGCAATATCGAACCTTGAGGTTGTTCAATCCTTTTGCATTTTAAGTTTTTAATAGAACAGGCTTTTTAAGTTTCAAGTTAAACATAGACATATAGAAAGTATATACACGGATCCAGATCCGTAAACTTTTTTTTTCAAAATAAAAACAAATCCAAATTCGTTAAACGTTAAAAACACACGTTAAAAATTCGCATCAACCCGTCAATTTGATGTTTCTACAGTTTCATCGAATTTATATATGTGTGCCAATATGGACTCATTAGGATTTGAACAAACCAGAAAGGCAAAAACTTAATTGATGAATTAACAACTGTTCTATCGAAATTTATTTTGTCGATTTCGGCAATACCGAACCTTGAGGTTGTTCAATCCTTTTGCATTTTAAGTTAAACATAGACATATAGAAAGTATATACACGGATCCAGATCCGTAAACTTTTTTTTTCAAACCTAGGTGCAGTTTAACATAATACAAATTCAAATTTCTCCTAAATTTTTTATACACAAATATATGTAAAGTCATGGAACCAATAACTAACCTGTTACTTTACTTAATGCCCAGAAAACTATGCCGACTCTTGATTGCATAATAAAGCACAATAAATGGCTGGCGAATAAAAATACTTTACGTATTCACATGTAACGATACAGATCCGTACACAAAATTTAAATAAACCACTCCACGGATCCTGATTCGTAAAAAAATTTTCCGCCTAAACATATAAGGCTGGGTAAACATATATGGCTGGGAAAACATGGCTGGGTAAACATTTGCAATAAAAGTGATTAATGTTTGCTCACGGATCCAGATAAGTACACAAAATTGCAATAAAAAGAATACTAATACAATTTATTCTCTGTAAAACCGGTTATACAGAATAAATACACATGCATTTATTCTCTGTCATCCCGTCGACGTGATGTTTCAATGCTTTTCTCTTCTTTATATACACCTGCAAATGTGACTTCGTTATGTAATTGAACAACCGAATAATAATCCCGTAGGGATCTGAATCCCGTAGGGATCCGTGCAGAACCAGAAATTACGGAACAACATAACCACTGAATGGTTTAACAATTGTTCTATCAGATGCTGAATGGAATCCGTAAATTTAGAACAACATCACTAAACGGTTGTTCAATCGTTTTACAAAATTTTCTTTTTCAAAAAGTTTTTTATTTTTTTCCATGTAACGGGAAAATACAAAAAATTTACATTCGTCAAGAATCGAAACCCTAGGTGGAAATTTGAAAAAAATTTTGATGAAATTGTGATCCACATCAAAATCTGTTTATGTGATGGATAGAAATCTGATTAAGTGATGTTAATTTACTCTTAACGACGGTAAAAAACGAAAAATTTTACTCTAAGTGAAAATTTGAAGAAAAAAAATTTTGATCCGGATCAAAATATGATGATGTGACGTTAATTTACTCATCACGACGGTAAAATACGAAAAATTTTACTCTAGGTGAAAATTTGAAAAAAAAAAATTTGATCCGGATCAAAAATCGTGATCCGGATCAAATCTGATTATGTGACGTTAATTTACGTATCACGACGTTAAAATACGAAAAATTTTACTCTAGGTGAAAATTTGAAAAAAAAAATTTGATCCGGATCAAAAATCGTGATCCGGATCAAATCTGATTATGTGACGTTAATTTACGTATCACGACGTTAAAATACGAAAAATTTTACTCTAGGTAAAAATTTGAAAAAAAAAATTGATCCGGATCAAAAATATTGATCTGGATCAAATTCTGATCATGTGACGTGAAAATGCTCATCACGACGAAAAAATTCGAAAAATTTTGATCTAGATCAAAAAATTTTGATCCGGATCAAAAAATTTTGATCCGGATCAAAAAATCATGATCCGGATCAAAAATTTGGGTTCCCGATCAAAAATTAGTACATACAAACCCGATCCGTGGGGGGTGATCCGTGATGAAAATCCGGGTTTTAGACGAATTTTCCACGGATCCGGATCACCGGACTGATCCGCCATGATCCGTGATAATCCGGGTTTTAGACACCTAAAAACATAGTTTGGCGAGCCAAACCCCCGATCCGCCGATCCGTGGTGATCCGGGTTTTAGACACCCGATCCGGATCCGGATCCGTGACCATGATCCGGGTTTTAGTACTACCCCGTAAACTGATACAAAAAATTGTCCCATGCAAAACAGAGAAACTTTCCGTCATTTATATGAATAGGAACAGCAAAGTAAGCATCCTTCAAGTCAATTTTAACCATAAAATCGTTCAAATGCAATAAATCTTTTAGCATAAAGATACCTTCCATTTTAAAATGGTCATATTTTACATAAGCATTGAGGAGTCGCAAATTAATTACTGGGCGCATTTCACCATTCTTTTTGGGAACCAAAAATAAACGAGATACATAAAGATCAGAAGGGTTGACAAAAGAAGGAACGGGTTCAATGGCACCCGACAGATTCATACTTCATCCGGCATCTGTCGTCCGGCATCCGGCATCTGAAAAAAGTCTATTTTTAGATTTTTCATCCGGCAAATCATCCGGCAATCCCGCACCGGATGACGTCATTTTTTTCCTTTTCCCACGCTGCCGTCTCATTTTTTGCCGGAAGACTGGGAGTAGAAATTGTTTGTACTTTTCCGGATGCCGGAAAGCATATTTTGTATGTAATTTCAATTGAAGCGCGTGTTTGATTGATTTTTGTATATACAATGTATTCGAGAGATATCGATTTTTTTAGTTGACAAAATTTTTTGTTTTTAATCACGGCGTTCCTTTAATTTTTGATTGCTGAGTATTTTGTATGTTTTTATTGTTCTCGAAAGCATAATGTGCAGGGTAGTCATATAAAGACTTTTTTCAAGGCATAATTATAGTTTAGTCACGCCTATGGAAGACTGACAAATTTGACAAATTTCTCTTCAATAAATAGTACAAAATTGCTAGATCAAGCAAGTTTTCTTCATCTGACATCGTAATAATTACGAGTAGACCCGGAAAATAATATTATATATATTTTCCATACGCAATTTCTCCTGAAACAAAATACTGCACGGATTTCAAAGTATTTTAACGTAGTAAAAGCAAGAATAAATTGTCATCCGGCATTTCCGGCGCCGGAAGAAGTATGAATTGCCATCCCATCCGGCAACTTGCCGGAAGCCAATTTGCCCGATGCCGGAAACCAAATTGCCGGATGCCGGAGACTGAATGTCCGAAGCTAAAAATAGCTTGCCGGACGCGGGATGCCGGATGCCGGATGAAGTATGAATCCCCCTTTAGACAAAAGGGAAAGGAACTCTTTAGATGCTGCAGACTGATCCTTAGGTGAAAATTTGCTCGGTGAAGGCCTAACTTTCTGTTTAGGTGGAATGCTTTCCCATTCAATCTGTAGGCCAGACACTGTGTTTAATAGCCATCTATCAGAGGTCAATCTAGACCAATTAGTAAGGAAAAAAACTAAGTGGCCAGCAATTAGTGAATGTGGGACTGAGCAAAATGCAAAATTAAAAACTTGCACTCTGTACCTGAAGGAATCGGCAGCATGAATAGGGCGATCCGAAAATTTTCTGGTGCTGGAATCGAAACGAAAACTTTGGGAAGGTTGATGCAATGCACCATGAAAAGATGAAGGGGCTTTAAACCCACGAACTGACGATTGTCGAGGTGCAAAAGACGATAATTTCCTGAGAGCAACATGTAGGCCATTTTTTCTGACCATGATCTTTGAAACTGCCGCACAATGACTTGCTGAAAAGAGGAGGTGGCGATAATTTCGTGGCTTCATCTCTACAGTGGGCTACTGGTTCCTCCGATGAAACAGGCATGGAAGCAATGTCCTTAAACAAATAGCTTCTTATTCCCATATTCTTAAGAATTTCGTAGCGCCTGTCATAAAGAATATCCTGTAAAACGAAACCGATGTGTCGAAGGCTGTGCTTAATAGCATTAGAAGCAAAAACTGCATCAAATGATCCAGGATCCTGTTCATTAATTACGGCCACCAAAGGGTAGGCACATTCGAGGACAGACTGCTGTAAAGGACGAAAATGTTCATCTTTCCTAATAAGCCATTTCTTGTCTCTTTCTAAGAAAGATCTAAAGTCCTCATCAATTACTGGGGCCAAAGCCACTGGGGAATCTGAAACTGGCATTTTGGAGTAATGTTTCAAATGTAACATAGGCCTCAAAGTAACATCGTAATTCGGATAAAACCAAATCCTGGGTTCCACTTGTAAGCAGTGAGTGTTTACGTTCCGCTTTCAAAGAATCCGAAAAAGTCGGAATAGCTGCTTTTGGACCGAGTCGGAATAGCAAACTGAGAACGTTTGCGATTGACCAAATGGCGAGTGGACACCAGGCTTAAATTGTCATCCAAAACCGAATGGTTATTGGAACGAGGCAGAGGCTCTTTTAAAATGGAATGCAAAGAAGCAGAGTCCAACTGAACTGATCCATTATCTCGAACCATCAAAGGTGGTTCCGGATTTGTCATAGGTTCGATGGAACCTTGTTGTAAATTGTCGGAAGGAAAAACCTCTAAGGAGGAACCTTCAATAATTGGTTCAATGGAACCCTGAGCCTGAGAAGAATCATTCTTGTCGATTAAAGAAGCTAAGTATCGATTATCCGATGACAAATTTGCAGAACCACAAATGGTTGAAGAACTTCCAGAATCAGTCGATTTAGACGAAATGGAAGACGATTTGCGCCTGGAACGACGTAGATGAGCTGATACGTGACGAACGACACTGCGGCTATGGTGGCTCGAAAGAGTACCATGCAAAGCCGACATATTAATAGAACCGAAAGACGCTTTGGAACAAACAGAACGTGATGACATAGAAAAATAAAAACGAGCTAAAAGTTTGCCAGCTTGAATGAACTATGATAATGAGGGAACTTTACCCAGTGTTTTACTTTATTTTAGGCGGAGCTTTTAATCGAGCTAAGAGTTGGCCAATTGGATGATACATACGCTAGTTGAGTTGAGGCATTTGAAGTAGAATATACGATATAGGTCTGAAAATTTCTGAGCATACTAATCTCACCTTTAACAATTTTTCGAGTGAAAAATTTTACGGCAAAAACTCTGTGTAAACGATTTTGACGACAGTACTGATTTGTGTCACTTTTCTATTTGGAAGCATTTTATAAAAAACAGACTATAAATATCTCATCTGTCATTATTGTTAACTAAAATCGGAATTCATTGTGGATCATCAAACACATTTATCTATGAACGAATTTCCGAAAACATCACGGTAATGGAAATTGGCTTCTCACGCTTTGCGGTATTGAACACTGCATCATGTAGGGCTCCAACTTTTCCTCGTGTTTTGGTCGGAAGTTTACGCTGAATATTACCACAATTTGGAAGAGTCGAGTATGAATTTGGATGTCCGGCAAAAACATCACTTGTACACATATGTCACGTATCGACGGAGCCCGATAGATCCGTAAATATTTCTCGTTTGGAGCATAAAAGTTTCTCTGAGCCCACAGTTACCTTTTCGATCTGAATTTCTACCTCTCCAGTCGAGTCGGTCTGACTCCCAAAGAGCGCAATCCAAAAGAGCAATTCTCAAAAGACCGAATACCCAAAAGAGTGAATCTCAAAATAGTGAAATGTATCTGAAGTGTGTCATATTATATAGTAAACACAAACTTCGGTAAAATTGTTGTACGAGTGAGCGCAATAAGCGAGTTACTCAATTTCGAGAAAGCTATTTTTAGTTCCTTGCCCTTGATTGTTGTATCTTTATTTCTTTCTGTTCCTTTTTGTCTTATTGCGTGATCTGTTTTTTTATCCAGGAAGTTCGCAAACCTGAATTTCACAGTCGTCACATGACAACCGTTTGATGAAAATATAATTTTTTTGAGAAGGAAGAATAGACAAGATAAGAACAAGAAGAAAAAAATAATCGGAAAAAATGTGATGAAAAGAAACACATACAAGAGAAAAGAAAAAGAATGAAGTGAATAGAAAATGAAGTAACTATAGAAAATAGAACGAAAAATACAAAATCATTATAAATTGAAATAACGTATGATAATTTAGGAATGTAGAAAAAAACAACAAAAGTTTCGAAAAATACAAAAACTCTTGTGAAAGTGCAATACAAACAGCTCAGCCAAAAATGCTTGAGGCATTTTCACAACTTAACTAAAAAGAGCTTGGTGAAAATGTAGCTTTTCTATCAAAACATTATTTGCAAATATGATGAATGAAAACATGAAAAATGAATATTACGTTATTATTAATTCAAGAAAATCAGATGATAGTATGAAGAACTAATTTTTGATATTCGCGCAGTTTGCTATAGATATAATCATTGATAACAAAACTCATTGATGTATCGAACTTGGTAACAAAACTCATTGATGTATCGAACATCATATACCGCATCCAAAATACTTGCACTGTTAAAGAGCGTCTAAAATTTTCCTTTGAACGCTCTGCACACCTTTAATTAAATTTCTTCATTGAAAATTGCTCTTCTGTGGATTCGTTCTTTTGAGATTCGCTCTTTTGGAGATTCGCTCTTTTGAGATCCGCCCTTTTAAGATTTGTTCTTTCGGGTATTCGCTCTTTTGAGCTTCGCTTCGCTCTTATAGGATTTTTACCCCATTGAGAATTCCCCAAATCACTGTAACTAACGAATAGTCAAGATTAAAAATGAAACTTAGTGCGACAGAAACCTCGCTTATTTTTCTACTACTAGCCAAAATATGGGCAATTTTAGAGAACCGAAGTAATTCAACGTTTTTGGGTAATTTTCTGACTTGATCGAAAAGTATTCAAGCTGTGATTGCGTACCCAACCCAGATTACTTTTTATACGGTCATAAGTGAGTTGCAACAGACATTTCTCTTACAACAATAAAAAATATTGTTCATTGCACTAGGCAAAAAAACACAAAAGTCGTGTTATTTACAGATCAATTATAACAAATGGTAATGCACGATGCAAATACTGCACTTCAGATAATCGAAAAAATCATGATCATAATCACAAACAAAATTCACTCGATCAAATCAATAAAGTTCGAACGTCACAGCTTTTGTGTAATATTTCGTGTGAAATTCCGGCACTGAATCGTTGAACGTCCTTTCGAGGGATTCGCGTAAAAAGTCGCCCGAAATGGCCAAAGATCTTTTTATCTGAGAAAAAGAAGAGGAACGTAAAAAAATTCTAAATCCCAAATTTCTGTCAAGGTTTTCGAAAATAGTTCACTACACTGAACATTAGAAACACATAAATCCGCTAATGTTTCAAACTACTGAGTTCACATTTTCAAGTAAGACAGACAAAAAATTGACTATCTGACGAAAAAATCTCTATAAATCTAGCCTGTTTGGCTAAAGTACTTTAGCTTTTTGGCCGAAATGTCTCTGAATAATAAGAGTGGAAAGCAAGTATAATTCTATTTTTTTTAAGATTTTCTGCTGAACCATATGGTACAGCGGACTGCTAATCTATGAAAGTTAACAATTTTTTGATCAAAAAATCTTGCTGTAATGCTTTGTGTGAACGATTTTAACGGTAGTAGTGATTTTTGCTTTTCAATTCTAAAACATTTTATAAAAAGAGACTATAGACCATTCAGGCGGGCCATTTTTTTGGGCCACCCGTTATAATTATATTCCTTTTTTTAAATGAGAGGCGCAGATGTCGAATTTTGGACAAAAGCAGCTGTGCTGGATATCTGAAATCAATTGCGTTGCTTAGAAAAGTTAAAAATTATGACCGCGAAGAAATCTGCATTATGAATAATTGATTTGCTGAATAGGGTCAATAAGTCTACCGTGATTTTGAGGTGAAGCTGCGCGTGAAGAAAAATTGATCCACTCACTGCATCGATCAATTCAAAATATAGTATGATTTGTCTTACCGAAGTTGGAACCAATCTACTTTGAAATTTTGATGATTCGTAAGTTATCGACAACGTCTGCAGCGTTACTTCTTTACTGCTGATACTTCCTTGTTCGATGACGGTCAATCCTGGAAAGAGAGAAGAATTTGAAATGGAAACAGAAAAAATGCATCGTCGAGAATTTTTTGGGGGTTATCTCAACTTCGACAAATGTGCGACTGTATCACAAATTTCTTGCTCGTAAATTGAATGTAATTCGAAAGATCACCTCGAGATCTGTTCAAAAACCTAATTTGGAATGTTCTAGGAGGAAAGAGAGGATTCTTTCGAACTGTTACCCTAAAGTTCACACTGGCACATAGTTTACCCTTCATGGAAAACTACATTGACCAGCTGGTAAGAAACCAATTTTTTTGTTAAGCTTGCAAAAGTTGAAGTTTTTTACGATTCTCTTCCTTTCCTCATTTCTCTATTATTGACGGCATTACAGAAGATATTAGTTTGGAAAAAATCTGACTGATCTAGAAATCATCAAATCTCTAGTGTTGATAGAACACGGTAATTTGAATATGAGACCAAAAATAATTTGTACCTGAACAGTACAGCATGAATTACCTTCATCTCCAAACGACATCCAAACTGCTTGCGGTTCTGTATCGTTGTACCTAATTGACACCAGACCAGCCCTAGCTATAGTCATTTGAGAACCATTTCTCGTGTGAGCAATTATCAACGATCTGAAAATGCATCACTTATGACTTTTTAACACATATGCATCCTCGACCTTTTGCATCATTACAGTCAAGAAAATGCTCACTTATGACTTTTTAACACTTATGCATCCTCGAACTTTTGCATCATTACAGTCAAGAAAATGCTCTAAATTACAATTTCAATTTAATTTTTTCCCAAAAGAACGTGAAGAAAAATTGATCCACTTACGAATAATTCAGCGACGGTTGGCCGAAAAGCAATTTATCACCTGGAACAAGTTCCATTTCTTCATAATAGTTGGTCACCTGCTTGGATTCGAAACCGAGCGGGAACGACGACGAATCCGTCGAATTTGTTGTCCATTTGCCGACCAAAAAATCCAACGGTTCCAAATAGGGCGGAATGACAAAAACGGTTCCTGTTGTTTGGAAAAAATATGGGTTAGTTATAGTCTGTTTATCCTGAAATGCTTCTTAAAAGTGGGAAGCAAGTACTATTCTGTATTTGTACGACTTTCGACTGAAACTATGTTACATTGGACTGTAAAAGTGTGAGCATTCTCCACTAACTTAAGAAATTTTTCAAGTGAAAAATCTTACTGTAAAAGCTTTGTGGAAACGATTTTGACGACAGTAATGATTTTTATTATTTTTCAATGTGGAAGCATTTCATAAAAGACAGACTATAGGTTTGCGACACGAGTGCAAAAGACGTTGATGACAATCTGAATATTAAAAAAGGTTGGAGAATAGTCAACGTATGCACTATGAAGCGGCAGTACTTTGAACTTGAATCTTCATAGATTACATTGGTCTAAAGATCAGACGTCAGATTCCGTTTATCTTTTGTAGTTCAGTAATGTAGGTGACCTCAGTGTTAAATTTCCTGGCAGTTTAGCATAAAATAGTACACGTTGCAAAAGCTCGATGAATCGCATTCTTATCGATCATGGTTTCCAATTCATAGCAGATCTCATTGTAGTTTCTTCTCATTCTTGGTTATGGAGAAACTACTCTTAAGAACGGATGACGCCAAACCCGGTAGAAGTAGAATACAGTACAATCCCGAAGATGAAACTGCAGTACTAACTTTGAAAGTTACGCGATATTGCACAGCTCAAAGTACCGTTTTTGATCACCCGGTCGTTTCTTCCAAGGACCTTATTCATGGAGAATTACCCTTGTGAACTTTGTCATCAGAAAGATTGGTGAATCAGATATGAGTATACCAATGCAGCTCGTGATTCTGTGATTAAGACTATTTGTCAATTGACTTTAGAGTATTTTAAGCATACATGCACATAGGGGGAGTAGGGGGATAAACCTTCCTATCTGAGACCTTGGACACTCCCCTGGCCCGAAAAAATGGTCAGACAGCCCCTGAACTTTTTCGAAGACAGTTTTTTGGTGATTTTTATGAATATTTTGTATTTTGTATGTTTTTTGCTCACCCACTCCCGCACCCTCTCGATGAAAAATCCAAGGACCCTCTCCCCTGGGAAATTCTTGCCGTGTATGTCTGATTTTGAGCTTTTAGAGCTGTCACTTGAGTAATGAAGTACATTTTACTTGTGACATTTTTCTTGCGAGTGCAAGCGCCGCAGGAAAGAGCACAATTTTCTGAGTAGAACGTGTTATTTCCAGATAGTTCACAAAGTCCTTCGACTTTCCATTTTGGACAATATTGTCTATATACGTCTCTACAAGGGCCTGCAAATAGAATGATTATTTTTTAACAATAAAAATTAATAAGTTAGTAATAAAGAGGAAAAATACAATAAAGTAGGTAGCATTATGTTTTTCTCTTCTTGGTCAGGCCAATGAATATCAACATCACACGTCTAAACAAACAGACATTTCAAAATAAGATGCAAAAATTTCGGAAAATGCAAATTGAGAAATATGTAAGAAAAGAGATCTCACGATGACATTTTTGACCCATGAATCCTGTCTTGCATTTGCAAAAATAACCGTTAATTCTGTCCATACAAACCGCATTGTTTTGGCATGGATTGCTGGCACATTCGTCTATGTCTATAAAAAGATTTAAAAAACAGTTTTTCAAAACGGGAAATTAAATTTGCATCACATGACGTGAACTTTTGATGTCTTGACCCTGTGTAGCGATCTAACCATCACGTTGAACCTCTTTTACAGTAAGAATGAAAGCTCGAATAAATTATCATCAACATGTTATCATTGTTCTTGTTATTACGCAGCAAGCGACATGGCATCGTGCGTCTGATAACATGTTACCGGCTCGCTGTTGATTTATTTTTTATATCTACTCCAAATTTTGTAGGAAATTTATCTTAAGATTTGATTTGAAGAAATAAGTAATGGCAAAATTAATCGAATTAAATCACTTCTAACCTTTCAGATCACAACCTCTACCACAGTTCAGAAAATGGCATGCACTTAAGTAATTCAAGGCATTGTCATCATATGGAAAATGTAAGAAGTGAATGTATGACAAAGACTATTTCTCCTACTTATTTCGCAACGATCTCCCGTAAAACCGGGTTTGCAGAAGCACTTGTAAGCACCATTTTCGTACGAACATTTTCCATTGTTTGAGCATAAAGAAGGTGGACAAGCGACTGAAGATGCAAAAATAAATCATTATACAGTTTTTAAATGATTCAGCATCGTTTCAACCTTCACAGAAATGACCGGAAAATTCGCCTTTGCAGGAACACGTATAATTCAGCGGACCATTGATACAAACAGAATTATGCTCGCACTTGTGTTTGAGGCAAAAATCTTTTTCTAGACATGTGAAGTAAGTTTATTGATTTTTTTGAGAATTCTTGACATAAAGCTCAATTTACTATCGCATGACTCCCCTGACCATCCGGATTTGCACTCGCAATAGCCTTTGTGGCCTGTTCTGTTCACAGCACAATGGCCATCATTGAAACAGAACATGTCGGAGCAGAAATCATTTTCTGTAAAGTAAAGTAAAGTAAAGTAAAGTAAAGTAAAGTAAAGTAAAGTAAAGTAAAGTAAAGTAAAGTAAAGTAAAGTAAAGTAAAGTAAAGTAAAGTAAAGTAAAGTAAAGTAAAGTAAAGTAAAGTAAAGTAAAGTAAAGTAAAGTAAAGTAAAGTAAAGTAAAGTAAAGTAAAGTAAAGTAAAGTAAAGTAAAGTAAAGTAAAGTAAAGTAAAGTAAAGTAAAGTAAAGTAAAGTAAAGTAAAGTAAAGTAAAGTAAAGTAAAGTAAAGTAAAGTAAAGTAAAGTAAAGTAAAGTAAAGTAAAGTAAAGTAAAGTAAAGTAAAGTAAAGTAAAGTAAAGTAAAGTAAAGTAAAGTAAAGTAAAGTAAAGTAAAGTAAAGTAAAGTAAAGTAAAGTAAAGTAAAGTAAAGTAAAGTAAAGTAAAGTAAAGTAAAGTAAAGTAAAGTAAAGTAAAGTAAAGTAAAGTAAAGTAAAGTAAAGTAAAGTAAAGTAAAGTAAAGTAAAGTAAAGTAAAGTAAAGTAAAGTAAAGTAAAGTAAAGTAAAGTAAAGTAAAGTAAAGTAAAGTAAAGTAAAGTAAAGTAAAGTAAAGTAAAGTAAAGTAAAGTAAAGTAAAGTAAAAGTAAAGTAAAGTAAAGTAAAGTAAAGTAAAGTAAAGTAAAGTAAAAGAAAAGAAAAGAAAAGAAAAGAAAAGAAAAGAAAAGAAAAGAAAAGTAAAAGTAAAAGTAAAAGTAAAAGAAAAGAAAAGAAAAGAAAAGTAAAAGAAAAGAAAGTAAAGTAAAGAAAGTAAAGAAAAGAAAGAAAAGAAAAGAAAAGAAAAGAAAAGAAAAGAAAAGAAAAGAAAAGAAAAGAAAAGAAAAGAAAAGAAAAGAAAAGAAAAGAAAAGAAAAGAAAAGAAAAGAAAAGAAAAGAAAAGAAAAGAAAAGAAAAGAAAAGAAAAGAAAAGAAAAGAAAAGAAAAGAAAAGAAAAGAAAAGAAAAGAAAAGAAAAGAAAAGAAAAGAAAAGAAAAGAAAAGAAAAGAAAAGAAAAGAAAAGAAAAGAAAAGAAAAGAAAAGAAAAGAAAAGAAAAGAAAAGAAAAGAAAAGAAAAGAAAAGAAAAGAAAAGAAAAGAAAAGAAAAGAAAAGAAAAGAAAAGAAAAGAAAAGAAAAGAAAAGAAAAGAAAAGAAAAGAAAAGAAAAGAAAAGAAAAGAAAAGAAAAGAAAAGAAAAGAAAAGAAAAGAAAAGAAAAGAAAAGAAAAGAAAAGAAAAGAAAAGAAAAGAAAAGAAAAGAAAAGAAAAGAAAAGAAAAGAAAAGAAAAGAAAAGAAAAGAAAAGAAAAGAAAAGAAAAGAAAAGAAAAGAAAAGAAAAGAAAAGAAAAGAAAAGAAAAGAAAAGAAAAGAAAAGAAAAGAAAAGAAAAGAAAAGAAAAGAAAAGAAAAGAAAAGAAAAGAAAAGAAAAGAAAAGAAAAGAAAAGAAAAGAAAAGAAAAGAAAAGAAAAGAAAAGAAAAGAAAAGAAAAGAAAAGAAAAGAAAAGAAAAGAAAAGAAAAGAAAAGAAAAGAAAAGAAAAGAAAAGAAAAGAAAAGAAAAGAAAAGAAAAGAAAAGAAAAGAAAAGAAAAGAAAAGAAAAGAAAAGAAAACAAATCAAAAAATTCACCAGTCAAAAGACGCAGAAGTTCTGAGCCATTTTTGTTCAGATTAACTGCTTGTATGAATTTAGCCCGTTTTGTGTCGTCGATTTGATTACTGGCGATCTCCTTCACAAATTCGGTGTCAAATTTGTCGTCGATCTGCGTTTTATTGAAGCTCTCTTCTATAAGGTCACCGACGTTAGGATCGGCGTCGAAAATTCTTTTGACCGTTCGCACCAGTTCCGCTTTACCGACTACTTTGGGTTCTACGAAAATAAAAGTAAGAATAACAACGATGAAATAGAAATCTAAATACGAGAATTTGTACTAACTTATTTCACAGTGGCCGCCTGTGAAACCGGGTTTACAACGGCAAAGATAGTTGAAAGTGTTGTCGATGAAGCAGGTTCCACCGTTTTTGCACAGATAGGCGGGGCAATCCCCTGAAAGTCACGTGATATAGACTCACCTGCTAAGATAAGTTGAAACTTACATTGGCAAAATGGACCATCAAACTCCCCGTAACATTTGCACGTGTAATTTTTGCCGTTGGGTATACACTCGCCTGAATTTCTGCACTGGTGATCGTCGCAGGGATTCGGGTCTGCAAAATGAGATTACACGAGCAGTGCTCCATGTAGATCAATAAGTTTTCGATTTAGCCAAATTCAGAAGTCAGCAGTTGTTTCTTTAAAACAGAGTAAACTCTACTTTTGTCTATCTCCACTATATCTTTAGACAGAACGATTATAACTAATGCAGCTTAAAATCGAGCAATATTTCTCTTGTTCCTTTTACATCACCGTGGGCATAAGGAGAATTCTAGATAAATTAAATAAATTTTAGCGGGACTGAAAACCGGACTCTCTATTTGATCTGCATCTTACTGACATGAGCTATACATGCCCTATTCAGAAATGAAATCGCCGACTTTCGCCGATTAATTGGCAATAGTCGCCTATTCTCCTCAGGATTAAACCGGCGACAGTCGGCGAAAGAATGAATCGGCAATCGTAAGAATCGATCCTTGGATTTAGTCGGCAACAGTAGACGATTATGCCGATTGTCGATTCATCCCTTAAAATCAGCGGCCGTCACAGATTTTTAAGAATGAATTTGTGGGATGGGCAGTAGTTGAAGATTGATTGTTGCTTATTTAATGACTATAAGTAGGGTTCTTTGCATGAATTCCGACGTGCTAGCAGATATTCTCTAAGTATATTTGTTGCATAAGATTTTACATAAATGTTTGTCCCAGAGTATTTGCGTACTTTTTCTATTAACCTGTTCGTTAAAATCTATAGCAATCTTTAAAAGAAAGATAACAACATTTTTGGGAACAAAACAAGGTTGCACATGAAAGAAAATAGCTAAGAGACAAAATTTTCTTTCCACTCATGTCGATTATACATGTACACTGGATGTTTTTTTGGTTCTGAATTGTCTTTGCATGTATTCTCCGATTCTCCGGCGAAAGCTAAACCTTTTGATGCATCGGGAAATCATGGCTTTCTATGCTTGGCATGTGAAAAATCGGCGACGGTCCTGAAAAATAGAGCCTTTCTCCGATTTTATCTTCCATTCCTGGAATTGAAATCGGCGATGATCGCCGACTATCCTAGGATTTTTTACTTCTGAATTGGGATAAAAATCAGGAGAATCGCCGATAAAATCCTAGGAATCGGCGACAGTTTCTGACTATCCAGTAAAATCGGCGACAGTAGCCGACAAAAATCCTAGGATTTGTTTACTGCTGAATTAGTAAAATCGGGACAATCGCCGATGAAACTACCACGGTATAGGGGATAGTCGTAGACAATCCTCTTAAATCGGCGACTTTCGCCGATAAAAAACTATGGAATTTTTCCACCTCTGAATAGGGCTTTACTCTGCAAAACTTAGGCATTCTCGAAATGTATATCGTTTCAAATTTATCCCGTTTCTAAATATGCAGTAACAGTAAACAGGATATTTTCCATGCAGTAGAAAACCTTTCGTCCATACTTACCGTAACATCCTGCGCGATGTTTCAAAGAATACCTAAGGCCCGTATGCCAGAAGGTGGAGCAGAATACTCCACGGAATAGGCTAATCCGAGGAGTAGCCACTCCCCGGAGTAAGCTAATCCGCCGACTAGGTAGTCCTCGGATTATTCTAATCTACTGATTTTCTTTTTCGGCATTCCAAAAAGTGGAGTAGTGGCGGAGTTCGTAATCCGTGGATTAAACTGTGGAGTAGTGGCAAGAAGAAAGAAAGTCGTCACATTTTTCACAATGGATTTCTGCTGTTCATCATCGGTTGATTGATTTTATTACTTTTCCCTGCATGACCACTTTATCGACTTTATCGGTTTTTTCTGCAAGACTACTTTGATGCTTTGCTTTTTGTTAATCTGCATATATGAAACTTGTGAGATGAGCAACAAAAAAAGGGGTGATATTTTTCCTACCAAAATTAACACTTTCGGTTTATTAAATTGGTATTGTAGTTGGAAGTCGAAATCACTATACATTTCGAATGGATCTGACCTTCGAAAAAGAACTCGTGGAATGTTGTTTGCATGCTCGTTTTCCTCATCCAAATTTCTCAAAAAATTGATGAAATCAACAACTTCCATATTTATAGTGTTGTAAATCAGTCTTACTCCACCGAATACACCTGCCCGATGCAGGTTTAGAAAAAGACAAAAAAAACGTTTTTTAGTCCACTGTTTGCTCTACTTTTCTTTCTGGCATAGCGAAAAAAGATAAACCACTGATTACTCCGCCGTTTAATCCGTGAATTAGCCTACTCCGCTTTCTGGCATATCGATTTATTCTACTCTACTCTTCTCCTCCTTCTGGAATGCCAACTGAAGATAATCCAGGAAATAATCCATCGTTTGCTCCATGGAGTAGGCTAATCCCTTCTGGCATACGGGCCTAAGTCATACTTATTATTGATTTGAAGGGATGCCTTTCAAAGAGTGAACGACCAAGAAAAATGATATTCATGATTTTCCTATTTTGAATCAAAGGACATCAGGAAAATTCACGGCGTAGGAAAAATTTTCACCAATCCGGATATGAAAACATCTAATATGTTCTATATCAGACAAAGTTTTTGATATTGAAAGGACGATCGAACATTAAATGAAGTCATCTGTACTTGAATTGTAACAAAAGTTTTGCTGTCAAATTGGAAGCCTGCTAATGTGATCGAGGTCACAAATTCGAATACTTTTTAAGCTTTTAAGTCCGTTTTTGACAATGAAGCCATTGTCGAGGAATAATTTGGCCGCCATCTTGTCGATGGTAGGATTCAACGGAGGTAAGGGTAAATCATCGGACAGATCTGGTTGTTCAGCTGAATTTTTGCTTGGTGATGAACCGCCCCGAGATTTTTTTCGTTTCTTCTCTTTCGGTTTAGTTTCGCCGCTTTTGTTCAATATTTTAACAATTTCGTTTTCGTCGTTCTTCTGCTGCTCCTTCGATGTGTCTTCCGATGAGCTGGAGTTTTGTTCTAGATGAAAGAAGATGGAAAAAATGATTGACTTTAAAAAAATAATAAATGGAGAGTTCTAAAGGTGAATGATTTTGACAATACAGAAAACGTCGCACGGATTATAGTCTATTTGTTTCAAATGAGCCTCGGTGAACAGAAAGATGTTCATGCAAAAAATGAACCGTCTGCGTATAATGACACTTTTTTCTCGAGTTGACTGTAGCAGTTAAATATACAAATTGAGAAAGAAGAATCCGGCCTACAATGCAGGCTTATTGTCTGCTTATCGATTTCTACGGATTATTTTGCTTTTCGAGGCTGATTTGAAAATGAATAGACTATAGTTCAGAAAAATGGCAAGTTACAGTAACTAGAGTTTATTCGAGTTCAATTTTCTGACAACAATGACACAAAAAATGATGTATTACAGTTTTCAAATGAGGTACGTACACAAAAGAGGAGTAAATATTTCCTATGCAAAATAACAATTCCATTTATTTTTAAATGGCAGATACAGCGAAAGTAAATTTGAAAATTTATTAAAGATCGGGAAATTGTAGCTGTCATCACAGAAAACCTAAGAAATTTTTATCAAGGGCTTTCAATCGTGAAGAAAATATTTCTCAGATACTGCCAATAAGAGTCCGGTTTTTTAGTAAAACTTCCACTGCATCACCGCTGCTTCTTCATTTCAAGATAAATAGCCTATAGTCGACATAGTTTGACACTTGAATTACTTAATTTTTCTCATTCTCCAAGGTTCATCCCATGACAATCTTACAATGCTTTGAAAAATTAAAAATACAAAAATGATATCAAGTTTGGCGGAAAAATAGAAATTTACAATGAATCATTTCAGCCCGTTGGTGGTTTGTGTATAGATTTGTGAAGATTCAAAGTTTCAGCTCAATAGGTTCAGATGATGCAAGTAAGTGAGTTGCTGTTGGACTAGCTCAATTGAGTCCGATCAGAATTTAAAGGGGCCTGTATTACCAGTGAAATTTGGAAAGTTATGCTAAAAACTTTTATTTTTGAATGATCATACGGGTTCGACCAAGGAATAACAAAATTGCCTCAGGGAAACGAGAAGTTCAACGTTTCATTGAATCAATCTATCATTTTTGTCACAAGAGAAAAATCGAAAACTTGCTGAGCCGATTGAAAATCCACTCGTTATGGAAATCTGTAATACTATATGGGGTAAATACGTAGTCTGCATTGGGTCAGCCAATGCTCGAGACAAAAAAACTGTATGAATCATATAACTTTACAATTTTCTACTGTAATACCAATAAAATTTTTACTTGATGGTGCAGTCGTCGTCGTCAAAAAATTTATATTGATCTTCCTATTCGCGAAAATTTTCGGCTTATCCGTATCTCGATCCAAATTGATGATTGGTACGGACGTGTACCGCGACGACAAAACCGGCTCGCCGGCGTTTTCAATCGTCGTCGCCTTAGTCGATTGGGCGACATTTTCCGTCGACGCCTGTGTGCTAGCAGTCACCGATTGCTCGGTCGCGTCCGACGGCAACAATGATGATGATTTTTCGGCCGAAGATTCGAAGGCCGAGGAGGCCACTGATTCGTCGTTGACGCCATCGTCTGAGGTAGGGCCCGGAGCCGTTGTTTCAGATTCGGAGTGCTTTTGGCGTCTACCTGGTTTATCCGGATTTTCTGCGAAAAATTTGATGGATAGAATCGGAAACAAACATTACAAAATTATTATACAGGCTGTTCAGAAAGAAGCCGGATCGGTTTTTAATTTTGCGAAGCTCAAGCAAAAAGATTTGCGAATGATCGAACTGAAAAATACGGGGTTAGTCAAACATAACATGGCTAATCGGCGGAATCCGCATGCGGATGCGGACGGCGGATATGGTGTAAAAAGCGGATGCGGATATGGATGGCGGATACGGAATCCGCATATCCGCTGCCTAATCAGCGGATTAAAATGACGGAATCCGCACTTTTTTTGGTGGATATTGAGGTCTAATCGGCGGATGCGGAAAATGACGGAATGCGCCCTCCAAGTCTAAAAGGCGGACATGCTTGGCGGATGGCCGATAACTTTTTCCAAATTTTTTAGTAGTTTTGTTCAACTCCAACATTTTTTGGTGAATATGAATGTCTAAAAGGCGGATTTTGAAAAAACTAATGGATCTGCATCCAGGAGAAATTTGGCGGATATTGAATTTTTCATGATTTTTGTATCTGGATATTGAATTTTTCATGATTTTTGAATGGTTTTACAGCTTTTTGAATTGAAAAATATTAAATTAAACTATAAATTGAAATATAAGTCGAATTATAAATATAAAAATTAATTAAATAATTCATTAAAAATTTAAAAGCATTAAAAAATCGTTCAATTTCAAACTAACATTTTAAATTATACAAAGGTAAAAATTCAATAAAATTAAATCTTGAATTAAATTCAAAACTAAATTAAATCAATTTTTAAATTTTATGGTGAGATTAGAATTAAATTAAATTTTGAATAAAAATTCTAAATTAAATTTAAGATTTGGTTTTGGAAAATTACAAAAATAAAATTTTCAATTGAACTGCAAAAAAATAATTAAAATAAATAGAATAAAACTGAAAAATTAAATTAAACTTCAAAAAACTAAATCAAACTTCAAAAAATTGAATTAAAAAATTAATTAAATTAGACCACTATTGAGCTATAAATCGAGTTATAAATATAAAAATAAATAAAATAACAAATTAATTAAAAATTTAATTTAAAATTCAATGTTCTTTTAATTTTAATCCAATTACAAAATTGAAAATTTAATTCAATTCAGTTTCGAATTTAATTCAACATTTTACTTAAAATAAATTTTAAATTTAGTTTAAAGTTTTAATTTGAAATGATTTATTGATTTGTAGTTTAATTCAATTAATTTTTTCAATTTAATTTTTTAATTTTTAATTTAACTTTTTTACAGTTCAATTAAAAATTTAACTTTCAAATGAGTGAAGCTTTTTAAATGCTGTTCACTGCCGTCGATAGTTAAAAAATCTGACATAAAAACTGCAAAGTTTCAGCCAGAGTGCTCGAATATTGACAAAAATATTAAACTTCGATTTTTTACAAAAAATTTTGAAAAATTGACAAAAATTGACAAAAATCAACATGTTTTACAACAGAAAAAGTAAAATAGATCCAATTATATGAACCACACAACAGCTGAAAACTACAAGAGAGCCGTTACAATGTGTCTCCTTTCTGTTCCATCCACCACTAATTTTAATCGTTTTTCGAAATGGTCAATGGCAGAATTGATATTGCTTTAACTTGGTTTTTTCCAATTTCAAAACAAAAGCTCTTGATTTTGGCAAAATTTTTGCCATATTGAAACAAGAAGTTGATGACTTTAAATAACGTTTAAATTACAAATCTGGGTGGTTTTTGAAATATTATTGTGTGTAAACAGCTTTACAACATTTTTTCACAATAGGACAATTTTTACTTTGATTTCACAACTCTTACTTTTTGAAAAATGACCACTTTTACAAAATTTATGTTTGTTAAAAACTGCAAAGTTTCAGCCAGATTGCTCGGATATTGACTGACTAGAACCAAAAATACTAAACGTGGATTTTTTGCAAATAAATAGTCAAAAAATTGACATAAATTGACAAAATCAACATGTTTTACAGCAGAAAATTACAATAGGTCCAGTCATAAGAACCATATAACAGCTGGAAAATACAAGAGAGTCGTTTCAGTGTGTCCTGCTTTCTGTTTATAATTTTAATTGTTTTTCGATCTGGTCAATGGCAGAATTGATTTGGCTTTAATTTTGATTTTTTTCCAATTTCAAAACAAAAGTTCTTGATTTTGGCAAAATTTTACCCATATAGAAAGAAGAAGTTGCTGACTTTATGTTACGTGTAACTTACAAATCTGGGTGATTTAAAAGTATTATTGTGTATAAACAGCTTTACAAAACTTTTTTCACAATAGGACAACTTTTACTTTGATTTCACAACTTTTACTTTTTGAAAACTGACCACTTTTACTAAATTTCTGTTCGTACAGTAACCATAAATGTTAAAAGCATAAAAGTTGGCCCTCCTAACAAAGACAAGCAGGGCATCCTAATGCAGCACTCTGCATTGAAAAAGCTTCATATGTTCAGAGGTTATAAAAGTCAGCACCTGTCGCCTTTTTTTGGCTCACCCTGTATATTGTATATCAGGGCCGTGCACAAGGGGGGGCGGGGGCGGCCGCCCCTCCCCCCATTGAGGCAGTAACTCTAAACCGAAAAGATGCGTTTTGGTGGACTTTAAAAGGTCAAAATCTCAAAATTTTCCGGCGCTTCGGGCCGGTCATGGGTATAATTATAACTATATTCTATCAGGCGCGGCCGTTAGCATATCTAGTTCGACTTACTAATTAATGCTCAACAGTTTCTATCAATCAAGTTAGCTCGTTTCATTTTCTAATCGTTTACAGTCAATTATGTCGCCGAAAATAGAGATTTTTCATCAAGTCTCTCAATTTTTTCTCTCGATGATTGGAATTTTTTAAACGTTTGCAATCTGAACTTTTGCGTTTATTGATGGTGGAAATTGAAGACATTACTCTAGAACGCGATTTCAAAACATTTGTTCACGAATTATCTGTTGGAGAGATTTATTTTTCAGCGTTTTAGAATACAAAAACCCGAAAATTTTTCCGACGCTTCGCGCCGGAATGGGAGGCAAATTACGCTTCATCAGTCTGATTTTAATTTATTTCCCAACGTTATGAAGGTTCATTTTCCAGCGTTTTAGAAAGTGAAAATGAAAAAATTTTTCCGGCGCCCCGCGCCGGACCAAGAAAGTGTTTTAGAAGGTGAAAATCAAAAAATTTTTTCGGCGCTCCATGTCGGACCATTCTATAGAACACCAATATATTCTTCAAGAGCTCATTTTGACTGACATAACCAGAATTTTCTCAATTTTTTTCCTCATTTTTGCAGGTTTCTGACTACAAATACAACAAAATGCTTGGGTATGTTCCTAAAATGCATAAAAAAGCATCCGTAGCCACATTATAAGCGTTTTTAAAAATGTGGAAAATTTTTGGAAAATGAGGAAAAAAATTTTGGGTCCGGTTCTCATGTGGAAAAGATCTTCGAGGAAAAAAAACGGTGATGCACACAGTATATCCGCGTAGGATCAACATTTTCTGGGGCTATTCAGTGAAAAAATCTAGTCCGCCCCCCCCATGAAAAAATCCTGCGCACGGCCCTGTTGCATATATTTTATTAATATGTTATGTATTATATATATTATATATATATATATTATATATATATATATACATATAATATATTACATTACAATACGTTATATTAATACATATTAATGACGAAAATGATAACTTTGTATCTTTGCCGCCCGTGGCGGAGAAAATTTTTCTCATTGTAGTAATAAACTTATCAATTTTTCCTTGTTGAACTGACTTCGCTGTATCTGCCATTTCAAAACTAATGGACTTCGTTGAGAACCAGTCATTTTTGGAGGATTAAACTCTTGTTTTTCGACGTGCTTTGTAGTGAAAATTTGTACTGAATAACGATACGGACTGGAAGAATTAATCTCATAGCGTAAATATCAAAATAAGTGACCGGAGCAGGTCTTGGACTTGGCATGGTTTCAAATCTCGCAGAATATTTTGGAACCAACTTTCGATGACCTTACTTTTGGTCTTCGATCTTTCGTCGCAGTGTTGGCCACTGAAGCCGCGCGGGCAAATGCAAAAGTAGTGACCATTATCCACGGCACAAGTTCCGCCGTTTTCACACAAATAGGATGGACAGTCCACTGAACAAAAAAAACCATGGAGTTTCGGCTATCACATTAATGTGAAAAAATGGTCAAGTTTCTTTTGGATTATAAAGCTGCAAAAACTTTGATTTCCACTATTAATCAATTGTTAACAAATACGGAATGACTTTCAAAAATAAGGGCAAACCATCACTCACGTTGACAAAATTTTCCAGCAAAACCAGCGCGACATTCGCATGTGTAGTCTGATCCAATAGGTTGACAAGTAGCGCCATTCTTACAAAGATTTTCAGCACATGCACCTGAAGAAAGGATCACATGAGTTGGTATTGTAAACTACTGCTACCCTACTCGGGAAAACACAATCACTTTTCAGACGTTATGATTATTGAGTAAATCTGTTTTCTTCTACCTTTCAGTAGATGTCAAATTCTTTGAGAAGTTGCCTGGGCTGAAGTTGCCTTTTTTACTCTTGTCAATGCTCAATGCTATTCAACTATACTCCATTCCTTTTGAACTGATCAATGCTGCGATCATATGGAGCTAAGTTCAACACAGAAAAAACTAGTAAACTCATTACTGTAATCGATGGAAGAATTTTTCCGTCAGTGAGCAGCAAACATAACAGCCGAAATTTTTCTTCATGTCAAAATTTCTCGAGTAGCACTCATGTATCCATGCAGTTCTATCCAAATCGACGGTGGATAAGCATGATGTTGTTCCTTCCCTTTCCTTTTCTTTTTTCCATTCCTTTCCCTGCTGAGTATTTAGGAGAATTGGGCGGGAGAATTTTTCTTACCAACGCTATCCAGAGTTTCCGGACTGGCTTTTTGTTCCGAGGACGATTTTTCAGACGTTTTCTCTACATGTTTGAATCTTTCGCCCGAAAATCGCTTCAAGAATTCCGTTTGCCTAATTTTCGACAACGACGATTTCACGTCACTGCTCAAAGTGGACGACTGATCTTCATTATTTCCTGTGGTCGACGACGAAATTTTTTTCACTTTGATTCTTCGTTTGGGTTTTTTGGTCGGCGGAATTGTAGTAGTCCTGGTGGTCGTTGTCGTCAATGACGTCGTAGGTGAAACGTCGTCGATGGATCCGTTATCGTCATCGTCGTCGTTGGTCGATGAAAGGGGATTTTCGCTATCAGGCGTTGTTAATACGGAAACTGAGTCGGTTGGCGGTGAAGTGTCGCCGGGACCGAGTAAGAAAGCCGATTCCGGGCGCCACAATTCCCAAAAAATGCTTTGTTCAGAGACCAGAGATAATCTATGATTGAATTTTGGATATTTCTGAGGGTTATAGTGAGCTCAAAAAACTGTCGCGATTCTGTTTTTTTTATTTTTCGTACAGAATGTTTCAGGTCATGATTACCTAAATAACGTTGCATTTTTCCCTCATCAGTCGAGTTTAAAGGGTCAACTATACTTCGCCCGTACGGCACCACATCGAGCTGCTATACTTCGCCGCACGCGCCGTACGGCGCCTGATGAGCGGCTGCTATACTTCATGCCGCACGGTGGTAAAAGATAATAAGTACGTGAAAATGATAAGTAGCTGCTATACTTACTTGCTCTACGGCGAAGTATAGTTGGCCCTTAACTCCCCTAAATTTATCTTCTCACTGAGATTAAAATACTTACGCATATTTTTTAAGAATACCGAATATAAAGCAAGAGAAAATGATATTCGTGACTTTGCTCGCGAGTTGGCATAATCGTGAAATGACAAGTTAGAGTGCATCCAATGGCACACATAGAAAGAGGAGTATATTAAGCTCAAAAACTTCACGGGCCGGCTTCATCAAAGGCACTTAAGCAGCTTAAGCTGTAGCTTAATTAAATAAATATGTTATATCATTGCCGTTAAGGTCTGCAGCTTAACCGCAATAGTTAATTTTAATTTTATTTCATTAATTTCATTATTTCATTTTATTATTCATTAATTTCATTATGTCATTTCATTAATCATTAATTTCATTATTTCATTTCATTATTTCATTTCATTATTTCATTTCATTATTTCATTTCATTATTTCATTTCATTATTTCATTTCATTATTTCATTTCATTATTTCATTTCATTATTTCATTTCATTATTTCATTTCATTATTTCATTTCATTAATCATTAATTTCATTATTTCATTTCATTAATCATTAATTTTATTATTTCATCTCATTAATCATTAATTTCATTATTTCATTTCATTAATCATTAATTTTATTATTTCATTTCATTAATCATTAATTTTATTATTTCATTTCATTAATAATTAATTTCATTATTTCATTTCATTAATCATTAATTTCATTATTTCATTTCATTAGTCATTAATTAGGGTTAATTTCAAAAAATAATTGCAGCTTAATTTCAAGGGGAACTGACAATAGTCTTATGGGGTAAAATCGTTCAGAAGACTTACGCGAATTGAACCGGACCAGAACCGCTCAACGATCGCCATTTCAGCGACAAAGATTTCCTTTTGCTATTGTCGGCATGAGTGACGGAATCGTTCGAATTCGACTGACAATTTTGGAATTGGATGCCCTGATCGGACCAACTTGGGTCGTACAAAAATTCGCCCACTTTCAAATGACCGATCAATTCACGTTCTTTAGTGGCGGCTCGCGGTTGTATCAAGAAACCTCTCAAACCGACTTTGGCGTCGATTTTCACTAAAATGGCGAACAAATTATATTGACTGAAAATATTATAAAGGCAAAAATGAGTATTGCCGTTAAAGATTTTTTTGCTGAAAAATCTTAAATGTTGGTTTAGTGTGCTCATAAACTTCCAGTCCGGTGTGACATACAGCTTAGCAGAAAAACGTAGAAATGTCAAATAGTACTTGCATTCAAGTTGCATTATTTAAAATCATTTCAAGAAAAACATACTATAGAGTCTTTTTACAGAATGGTCCAAAAAAGTAATCAACCCATAACACGAAGAGCCAGCCCAGAAAGTGGACATTATGGCAGCATTTTCCGCTAGATGATTAAAAGATCCCCAACATTCGATGATCACGTTCAATAGCCGTGAACAGGCTGAGTTAATACGTACACTAGTCGTTTTTTTTCAATGGACAGTATTTTCACTATACAATTTGCATGAACATTCTCAACGACAAAAACTAAATACATGTTATTGGGGTGTTTGACACATGACGCCTTCCTGTTGAAATCATGCAGAATTCTGGCTGATTCCAGCAGATATCAATTCCCAGTTGATTTTAAAGTTCATTAGATCTCAGCAATTTTCACATAAAGTATAGAATTTTCTGGTATTGACCAAAAACTTATTGACTTCAGATTATATTAGTCTTGGAAACCCGGAAGAAACCGAACTTGAATGCCATGAATTGCGATGGTATAGTACAAAAAGTCCTGTCGCCCATGGAGCCTGACTTCCAAAAGATTTCGCCAGCTGTACATCTATGGTGGCTTGACTATACAATTGACCTCATCGGGAGGTCTGTACCTGATATCTCCAAGATTACTGGAACATTGGTAGATGACAATATGGTAATGCATATGACATGAAAAACTCATTTTTGAAAAAATGCAGATAGTACCTCTATGGCTCTAAGGGGATCATATATTGAAATTTACACTTGACTGGACTCACTGATAACGAAAAAGTGATTTTGAACGCGTCGTTCACTTTTGGCAGCAATACTGCTTTATGTGCTGGTCGCCGAAATATAACACAGAGTTCTCTTTTCTATGATGTGATGCAACAAATCAGCAGTACTTAGATAGGCCTACGAAAAGTTTATTGCCCAGAATTTAGAATCTTGAGTTTGATTCATTTTGAATATAATAGCTTGTTATACAGCCCGGATGTACCAGGTCAATTTTTCACGTGTAATGAATAAAGTGTGAAAATCTATTGCCCCGTGATCATAGTATATTAGGGGAACTTTCTAAACTATTTAAAATGTATAGTCTGTTCATTTTCAAATGAGCCTCAGAAAGCAAAATAATCCATAGAAATCGATGAGCATACAATAAACCTGCATCGTAGGCTGACATCTTTTCTTCTCAATTTGTTCGCCTGACTGCTACGGTCAACCCGAGAAAAAGTATGCATATATGCAGGTTGTTTATTGTGCGCCAAGGCTCATTTGGAACAGAATAGACTCAAGTATGCCCTGTGCCACGTAATGTGAGAGTTTACTTTCTGTCAGACTTCCACGTCGAAATTAAATTTAAGTTCAATAGAAATGAATTTAATGCAGAAATTAAAATTGGCTATACATACCCAGGGTGTTTTGAGGTCGACAAATCCCATACCTGAAATGCGATTTACCGCGTTCTCGACCGGTTATACACTAAAAATGTTTGAGTGTTCTTCCTCAATATGCAAATCAAGTTTTTGTCGCCGTTTACTGAGCCATAAAATTTACCTTGCGTAACTTCAATGGACTGATTTACAATGAACCACCTTGTTTGCAGCAGTGACTGTTTACCGAGATTGGCACAAACCTGCTAATTTCAAGAGCACATATTGTAAAAAATGGTTTAAAAATGTAAAAAATGGTAAAAATAAATAGTACTTGCTTTCCTTTTTATTTACAAGGATTTCAACAAAAACTGACTATAGGAATAATAGTACTCACATGTGTAGACCTGTCCGGCTTTGTACGACCGCACAGCGCTCCCATCCGTGTCTTCCACCCGTATCGTAAAAGGCGGCGGATTGGCTTCTATATTTTGCGGTGTTCCGTGAAAAATGGGGCTCGGTTGCAAATTGTTTTGAGCGGCACAAGGCGCCCCGTCCCGATTGGCCAAACCGTGATTTATCATCAGTTCGGAAATCAGTAAGATGAATAAACAACCAGCTAAGAATATTTTGCCGGCCATAATTCACACGATCCTTTGAAAAAGGTTAAAGTTTCATATAATTATCATAATCAAAACTTGCAAAAGAAAAGTTCTTTAAATGTTTCAAGAAAAACAATAAAAACAGGGAAACTGATGCCCGCAGAATCGGGGTTAAATTTCTAGTATAAAATCTGGAATAGAATTATCTAACTGTCGCCAAATCGGTGACACATTGGAGTACTGTAAGACCAGATTTTTGGGAAACGGGAAGAGAGAGAAAGAAGAATATTATTTTTCTAGAACGAAAACGAAAACCTGATCCGCTAGAAAATCCTAGATTTCGGGCCACCCTAGGCCCACAGGCCGCTACATCCAACAATATGTATGTGTCGACTTTCTACCATTTCACCCAAAATGAGAAGAATTAGACTTGCATCATTGAAACAATGAATTTTTCTTCAACGAAAAACTTCTGCCTTTGTAGGTGGTGGTTATTTTACGGGTTAAATTAATCAGACTGTGAAAAAATAAAGAAAACCGTATATAACACGAAATTCTGATTTTCCGCCCACTGGCCTCCGATAGAAAAACAGATTTTTCGTTCTTCGATGCTTTTCCATTCCGACCATAAAAATAATCATCCTAATTTGCATTTACCGCTGCAAAAATTGGCCTAAGATCAGAAAAGCAACGTGAAATTTTGTGACAAACATTACTATAAAAAGTTCCGATTTGTCACCTTGACTGACAGACCATAACTGACCTCGGATGTTTACTTTTTGTCGAGCTCAAATCAACAACTGGTTCTGCTTTTTTACAGTTATACGGTTAGAGTTTGTGTCCTTAAATGTATTTTTCCGCCAAAAAATGACATAGGAGAGAAATACGCATATGCAGAAAAAGGGAAA
The DNA here is from genome assembly GCA_963922205.1 of Romanomermis culicivorax. Lineage (NCBI taxonomy): Eukaryota > Metazoa > Nematoda > Enoplea > Mermithida > Mermithidae > Romanomermis > Romanomermis culicivorax. Next base: position 1,700,777 of record CAWUHX010000029.1, on the reverse strand, counting down.
TGCTGTTTTCGGCAACAAGTGATTTCCTGGTGAACAATCTGCGAAATTTTCATGGTCTTCTCTGGGAAACGCTGACGTAAGCGTAGGCTAATGATAATACAAGACGATAACGCATAGAGTGTGAAAAAACCTTCGTGCTCAGAACCATTCATGATTGGCTTAAATATTTACGTTCATGTTGGTCATAAACGTCGAGAAAACTTTTCAAACCACATTTCATAATGGAACTGCTGAATTAACTCTCGCGATTTTCAAGTAAAAGATTTTAGAGTAAAAGCTTTGTTTGCGTGATTTTCAGGTCCATACATATTTGTGTCATTTGCTATTTCACAAATTTTTAAAAAAGACAGACTATAGCAAAATAAGAGTAGAACATAAGACTCGAGCTAGTGAGTATAGATGCATATTTGACTGGGTTTCCATAAACATCAACACCAGATACTGTATCAAGTATCTATTTATACGTTCTTCCATTGTTTCCGTATTTGATATGTTCAATATGCTTTGAAATTTTAAAGAATAACAGGATAGAAGAGCGTCTTTAATCTTCATGTTATGGAGAAGTCACTTACCTGTCAGGTTTACGATGATCTAATGATCCGATAGTCGTAAAATTCTAAGTTGAAATAAAAAGTTCCTCACATCAAAAGCAACTATTTGAGGATATCTTAACGTTCAGCGGATAGACAATGCGTGGCTTCGTCGATGATTGATAGAGACATGTTTCAGTCCTGATTTTAATATACTAACCCGTTAGCATAACCTGCATCAATTTACTAGCATCAACCCACTGTATCAGTGGAATGGCCTAAGTATTTTACTGTCTCGAGAAATAGGTTTGAATCGTCCGTTTTGCCTGATGATGGCACCGGAATCGTATCACTTAAACTCAATCTATAGAACTTTAATGCACCAAAGTGACTTACCAACCAGACGTATATTCACTTCTTTTTCATACATCCATAGAGAACTATGAAACATTTTGTCCAGCTCCATGTAACACTCGTGCCTAAGGGTATTGTCAACACAGCTAGTTTGTACCGTACTACTTGTTTCCCTTTTGTTGAAATTAAGTTATTGCATTGAGAATCATGTCAGGAAAAACTGTGTGAAGCTTCTCACATCAATTCCAGAACTTTACTACGATTGAGAACTATAAACATCTCCATTGTAATGGAGACCTATCAAAAATATCGTTTTTTTGAGAAAGCACTAAATAACAATAAGTGTTCCATCTGGAACGATTGTTCTCGCCAAACACAAAATCAGCAATTTTTACTTACTCCCTAACTATTCTACGAAGAAAATTTCACGAGTTCAAAAAATTTTGAGTCCTTCACGGATGTCAGCCAGAATTTTGCGATAATAATTTTTATACAATGCTTGTAAATTGAAAGGCCGTCTCAACAAGCTTTTACATTGGGTTTTTGGCTCGGAATTAGTAACCGTTAGTCGAGTAGGCTCACAAATTTCTAGTCCTATGCGACATACGTATGATTCAGCAGGAAAGGGGTAAAAATATGGAATATTACTTGCTTTACTATTCTATTCACAAGCATTTCAAGAAAAACAGACTATATTATGTAGTAGTTTATGCAAATTTTTCATTCACATGATTGGAAATTTTAAGGAATTTTAGTTCACATTACTGTAAAAATAATTTTCCTTCGAACATTTTTTCATTCACCGATTGCTTTCGATGGTATTTCATAGAGTTTTGAGCTACGCTCAAGCAAGGCGATTGGCGTTAATATCCTGTAAAATCCAATGAGCCCGAGACCTTTCTCTGTTTTTTATTTCTCATCGTCTTCTTTTTTCATCTAAATTTTTTGTTTTTCTCCTTCAATCCTTCCATTTTTAATTTTTAGCATTCATTTTCACACACGACTCGACCACATTTTTTCACTTTTTATTTTCCCATCTGCTCCAATTCTTTCTACTTTAACTATAATGATGGAGAGCTATTATATTCCTAATGCAAAATTTTTTGACCGCAGGTCAAAGCTTCGATATTATTCAAAAATCTGTGTTAATGATGCAAATTAGTTAAATTTATAAGCAAGGATGCTTAGAAGAAGCCAAGAATGGTGACGTGTTATCTTCGGTGGAATATAGTTGAAATTTGCCACCTATTGTTTGGTAGTATAAGGATGCCATTCTTTTAATGGATATGAGGAACTAAACATTCTTATTCTTTTTAAGTAGGCCTGGTTAAGTTTTCTAGGTGATTTTGCACTTATGACAAAGAATTATGCCTAACCTTGTCATGTTATTCCATAATCTAGCGAGAAGTTTGCTAAAAGAATTTCGAGAGGAGTATTATTTTGGAAAACATTCGCTGGTTCGAAAATTCGTGAAAATAGTTATTGAAAAACGATTTTCTTTGGTGACTATAGTTTTCACATAGATTATGATTTCAGTCTCCGAACAAATAATCGGACTATGGTTGATTTATAATCTACCCGCGAGAAATTGAAGTAAAAAGAAATCAGGCAGTGTCGTCAGTGGTTTTACATACTTTTTTGATTGGCCTGTGAACTTCAAAAAAGTGTAAAATTTCGGCACATAGCGCTACGGTTAAGATATGGTAATCGCAGCTGACTATGAAAGTTGGTGAAATTAAAAAATTACTCAATTTAAAAATGATAAATTTTATTGCTTTTTGCAACTGTAAAATTGCTAGTTTCATGTAGGTTTATTTGACCTCATTGCGTTAAAATTTCCTGCTCTTTATCTTCCAGACAATTGCTGTATAAACAGACTGTTGATGGACACTAATTCTCATGTTGGAGGAATCCGCGCATAGTGCCGTATAGCTCCCACCACTGGGAAATGTCGGGGTTGGCGTGAACATCCCACATTCTATATCGCTCAAAACTGTCTGTAGGAAAATTGTTCGTTGTATTTCACGGACGTATCAGTTCCATGCGCTATCTCCACAAGATTTGCTCACCGTTATGTTGATACTGGACGACATTCCGGGTCAACAACGATTTACTACTATTTTATGCGTTGTCCCTTTACTACAAGTGTTCCGTTGCACCAAGTGTCCCGTTACTCCAAGCGCTCCGTTACCCCAAGAATTCTATAAATCTATTTCTAAAATTCCCATTAGTCCATGTGTCCCGTTACCTCAAGTGTCCCGTTACCCCAAGAATACTATAAATTTTTAAAATTGCAATAAGATTGAAAACCCGAACAGATATTTTTGGTTCTCAATTTTTATCACTGCACAGCGATTTCCCTAAAGACAGACTAATGTAAAAGGCCATGCAAAGTATGGAAATGCACGTTTCGGCGCTACACTTTGACGTCGCCGTTTGGGAGCCAGCCAGTTCGGCACTCGGTCGTTTGGGCGCTGGCGTCGGCTTTTTCGGCGTCAAACTGCTTTTTTCGTTTAATTTTTTTCTTAGTTTTCTTTATTTCCTTTATTTCTTATCTTTTCCTTAACTGTTATTTTTCTTTTGTTTTCTGTGTCTTTGTTTAAATTTTGGTTTATGCTCATGCTGTTCATTTTGTCTTATACGTTTCTCTTTTCTTTCGTTTTCTGTATTTCTCTTAAGTGTTTGTTTAAGTTGTCAAGTTAAAGTCTTAAAGTATCTAAGGGAAACTTTAGAAGATCCATATAACATTGTTGGAGTAAAAGCCCTGCCATACTTCGTTGGATAGCGTCGGCCGACAGTCAGACAGAGCAGCTATTCTTCTGTCGTACGACACCGGCCGGCTTCGGTCGACATCGGGTTGCAATTTCGATCGAGTTGAAATTTTTTGTCCGACGCTGTCTGACACTCAAGAAAATCCTTCAATTTTCTGCCTTCGAAGTCGGCCGATACCGGCCAACACTATCCGACGAAGTATGGCAGGGCCTTTAAGATGCTCCCTGAAAAGAAAGGTTGCTGTGATATTATACCTAGTTGTTAGCTGTTCTTACTATAACACGTGGTTAGACGTGAGTCAAAATAGTAGTGCAAAGTTCTGGTGAGCGTGCGCCTTATTGAACACTTGTGTTTTTGCAACAGTTTTTTCAACTCATCTTCAGGATTCTTTCTTGGATACCCGCCGGGAGTTGAAGTACGGATATGTGCAAAAATTTTCTAGTATGAAAGAATCTTTCTCTTTCCAAATGATCGTAAAATAAGAGGAAAATGGGTCATAATCTAGAAAATTTATTTTTATTCCTTTGTACATCATTTATTCGTTGTTTTTTTCTGCCGTCTATGTTCATTGATTTTTTTGCATAATGTTTCAAGTCTTTTTTTGTTCAATCGATTCCAGGCCGCTCAGGTTCCGTCGCCTGACCATTTCGAGCGAAAAACTGTACAAAACTTTGTCTTTATTGATCAAGCTTTTCTACTGTATTTTGCACGCGTGTGGAAAAGCCGTTCAATCAGGGGAGCATGTGATAAATATTGTATGTATATTGGTTTATTTTGTGGGTGCCGTGTGAAGGCATACCTATGTATGCTCATTTTCTTTTCGAAAATTTATTTTACGATAACGGATTCGCACCCTACTAGATTCAAAAGGAATGTTCTTACAAAATTGGTTCAATTTTTCAGCCAATCTTTCTTTTTGGATCGTTAAAACGTTTTTTTGACTGTTGGACGGTGAGATGTACACTGTAAGAAATCCCAGAAATTTGTATGGCTCTACACTCCCTTCATTTTGAAATGATCGATGCAGTAAGGTCGTAGCCAAACCTTTATTCAAAATTATGGAAGGCTCGCAGATTCTATTCAATAAATATTTCCTTCGTGATACAGAATCCTTAATGATTGCCCTTTTCAATCATTTCAAGACTATCGAAATTGATTTCGTGATCTCTAGTAAGGCTGCGTTTGCCGAAACTACGACCTACTTCGACCGTTTCAAAATGATCGGATATAGTACATGCTTGCATGTTGTTTGACTCATTCATCATAAGTACGGCCTTACCTTGTGGTTGGTGATTATCATTAAACGCAACGAGGGAGGATTTTCACTTGAATTCGAAAATTTCACGTAATATAGTGTATTCAATAGCCATAGAATCTGAGTAGTGGTACGCTGATCCCCTTCTCGTGGAACTTATTTACACTTAAATTTGTAGGACTAACGCAAATTCACTCGCACAACTCAAAATATATTGCTGTTAAAAAATCAAAAAGTTACAATTTTTCATGAATTAATAAACTGATCTTCGGCTATTTTCAAACTGCAGCCCGTGTATACCTTAAACCCGGTTCATGCTTCGGCTCGTTGCTCGCCGAGCATGCTCGGGGTAGTAGAAAATTTTTCTACTCCTCCGAGCATGCTCGGCGAGCGACACGTGTTATAAGTATAAGTGCGCCCCAAACTGGGCTAATTAATTCCAAAATTGAACAATGCGCGCTCGACTAATGCGTAATTATGCGCGCTCTGATCGATCGGTTGCAGGGATGTTGCGGGCCAGAGAATATCGGGTCGGATCAGGCAGTAAAAATACCAAGTCGGGTCATGGGTCGAGTCAGAGACCTCTGACCCGATTCATGGCAAACCAGGTCAAGGGTCAAAAAAATATGTTCAGTTCATAAAGTGTAACAAAAGCACATACTCGCCATGTTACATGCTTGTTTATTATCTATTGTAAATAAACATTGAAAATGAAAAATGACTCATCCTATTGCTTCTAAATACTAATTGCTGTTTTGAGAAACGAGAAATGAAACGAGACAGGGAAATGAGAAATAAACAAAATCTTTCTCTTATTCAAGGCAAAAAAAAGAAAATCAATCCGATTTACGATTATTGGATATAGATCAAAAAATCTGAAGTGATAGCCAACGATGGTATAACCTTCTTGTCTGCGGAAAAAAATTTTTGTTTAGAATTTCATTTTTTGCTAAATCTTAAAAACTGCTCCTTGAAAACTTTTTCTCACGTACACGACTTATTTTTGTCTCTTTGTAAATTTAAGAATGAACAACATCGGTACCACATTGTTCACACGACAGTTTCACCGTAGAACTTTTTGAACACTAAAGAAATTATAACATTTCAACTCAAAAAGTTTTTAACACCATATCATTGCTTTAACATGATATTGTTGAATAATTCTTCATGAATTAGGGAAATGGAACGATTTTTATGCATACTTTTTCAGCAGGTGAAGGCTAAAAATTATTCATCAGCCATTGTGGCATAATGCATTGAAGGAAAAAATCACATTCAACATTTTTCTTATCACAAATAACCAAAAGCGACCTGAGATTTACACTTGCCCAGTAAATAATCCCATGCAAGGCTGATTAATGCAAGAATTGCCATAGAAAATAGGATATTATCGATCATAGCTCACTCAAAAAACCATCGGCGATATTTGAAAAAGTCAATTATTAGCCGATGCCAATACATCGATAATTCCTTAGCTTGATGGGAAAATTACAGAGAAAATTTTATTTTTCAAATATATGTAGTGACCAAATTAATCTCATGTAGAGTAAAATTTTATCTGTTTTTTCTTCTAACAGTGAAAATGATCAGCTTAATTTTTTGACCCGTGATCTTCAATTCACAGAGGTATCCTGGATAATGGGTAAGGTCGAGAGCCTTTTTTCCTCTTTCGGGTCGGGTCAGAAAATATCGGGTAGGATCGGGTAGCATACCGGGTCAAAAGGTGTGATACATCCTTAATCGCCAGATTTATTTGCCGGATTTCATTTTTATCTGTAAAGTTTTTGCCATGTCTATTCGAAAAAATTATCAGATGGTGAAAAATTTGAGCTTATTGAACTTGTTTGTGAAAATGAATTCTTGTGGAACGTTTGATTACCTGATTAGAAGAACATTAGGAAAAAATACCGTGCCTTAAAAGGAATTCGGAAAGAACTAAATATTCAAGGTATTGATTTTACGGTTCATACATGGAAAGAAATATTCATAATTATGCATATCAGGTGAAAAATTTGCTCGCGAAGTATGAACCGACTTTGAGCATGCTTGGCGAGCATGCTCGGAGCTGTGCTCCGCGAGCATGCTTGGCGTGCCGAGCAGAAGTATGAACCGGGCTTTACGATTGAAAGTCTTTAGGTGTAGATTCCAGATATTTTTATGTTATAGTACATTCGATAGTCTATAATTATGCAAGAATACACTTTTAACCATTAGGAGCATGAATGTAGTCTACTCTTATGTTCGCCTACTTCTGATACAGGGAAAGTTTTAAAGATGCCGACTCCGTGCATTGAACAGATAATTATGAGCACTACAATAATGATCAGTAGAAGAAGCGTTCATCTAATTCTCTATGAGATACACAGTTGTGAAGTTCGAAAATGTTCAACAGCTCACACATCAGATCAGGCTGTCTTCCTGTGAGAAAGCTTATGTTAACGAACTTTATCGAATGTGATTTTCCGCTCGTCTATGTGTGTATTGAGATCAGTTAGATTATTTCTCATATTATGCGTGTGAAGAAAGCCTATGGAAAAAAGGCCAGTGTAACATTACTCAGGTTGATCTATGTTATCGAATGCACTATAAGACGTATGATTTCAGAATTTACGCTCGGCGATCCTCCCTTGTAAGAAAGCATTAAATTTGAATACGTTTGATACCTGGGATCAGATATGGTAGAACTTGTCATTATTCACATTGTTTTAGTGCAAATTATGGTCTAATCATGCGGAAAAAAATGTTCATTAACATTATTATTCTAAAGTCTATCGAATGCATTACAACATTATGCTACAGTTCGCACTTAACACACAGAGTTTATTCCTTACACTTACATAATTCTGAAATTCTTATTCGTATTAGGCGTGACGTGAATGCGTGACCACTACCCGCACAGTATCTATAGTCTTATTTTTCTTGAAATGCCTCTAAATAATAAATGTGGAAAGCAAGTAGTATTTTATATTTTTAGAATTTTCGGCCAAACCATAGATCACATTGGACTGAAAATTTGTGAAAATTTTCAAATAACGTTTAAATTTTTTTGAATGAAAAACCTGATTGTAAATGCTATGTGTTGACGATTTTGACGACAGCGTTGATTTTGGTTATTTTTCAATTTAGAAGTATTTTATAAAAAAACAGATTATTAATCATCTACTATCAATTTATACTACATCATTTAGAACGTGCTTGCATACAACAATCTTACCGTATGAATAGAATATGAAATCTCCGAGATTCTTTAAGATTATTGAGTGATACATGATAGCAACCCTGCTATAAGTGTATTTCATGAAACATTATCTGAAGATTTACGTTCAGTGAGGCTCCTCAACACAAAAGATGTTGCAAGAATTAAATTTATATCAAGCAAAGGAGTCACTAAAACGTTTGCACTATGTTGCATTGTTGTTTATAAAATGGGTACAAATTGAAAAATGACAAGAAAATCAACACTGTCGTCAAAATCGTTTACAATACTTTGCCACTGCATTTTTTTATTATTAGGACCAGCTCCGTAGGCTGGCAAACTTACAGTTCCTGTACGACGTGTAGTTCAGCAAAAAATTGTGAAAATATGAAATCGTAATTACTTTCTACTCTTATTATTTCGAAGCGTTTCATGAAAAATAGACCGTTTTTGTCTGAAAAAAACCTCACTTTGAAATCTGCTATTTAGGTATAGATCTGCTATTTATAGTCTGATTCTCGTGCAAATAATAAAAGTGGAAAGCAAGTAATATTGCATTTTCTTATGATTTTCGGCTAAGCCATATGTCACACAGGACTGGAAATTTGTAAGCCTACTCAACCAACTATTACCAATTTTTCAAGTAAAAAGTAAAAGTTTAAGAACTGTTCTTGTTTTCGTTATTTTTCAGTTTACAAACATTGTATAAAAAACAGACTATAGTGAATGTTATTTACGCAAATGGTAGAACATTCTGATAGACGAAAGTTATCTTTATCTAACTTCTGCACGTAGGAAAGGAAGAATGAATAAAGGGAAACGCTGTTGAACGAGAGCTAACATTATTTATGTGAGATAGGAAAAAATAAAAGCAGTAAACATGATCAAGTGAATAAAAGTTAAGTGATGAAAAGATTAACACTGGAAAGATGAGCAATCATAATTTTTTAAGGTGGGCGTGTGCTTCACAAAATGAGTTACAGGTTGATGATATCTTGTTCAAATAGCTATCTATGAAGACAACTCAAAACATTATCAGTTATAGTCTATTCATTTTAAAATGAGCTTAGAAACGTAAGAAAAGTACAAAGAGAACCTACGCTGGTGTTGATCATACAGAAATCAACATTTTCTTTTTTCAAGTTGTTGTCCTGACTGCCACAGTCAATCTGAGAAAAAAGTTGGCCGCGTACGCAGGTTGTTCATTATTTGAGTGAACGTATTTTTATCTTTCCGAGGCTCATTTGGAAAAAATGGACATAGCATCAAGTTTGTGCCGCTAGATATGTAAAAGAAAATACAGAGGCGACAAACTTCCTAAATTACTGATAAACAATCGACGTGAGTTGAAGTAAACATGGATGAAATGTTTCACACTAAAGATGCGTATCATATTTATATAGAAAGTTTTGATTGGTGTATTCAGCTTATTGCACGCAATCTTTTGATTCAAACACCTAAAATCCTTCGTGAAATTTTCGTCAAGATGTTTCAAGTTGCTGAGCTTTTACCTTAGCGTAAGTTTAGGCTTTCTACAGTTTTTTCTATCCCAGATACAAAAATTATGCGTTGTGTGTTGAGAAAAGTTGTGCTCTTGAATGTAGAAATCGCGGACCTTATATAGATCTCATTACGCTAAAACGTAACGGTTTGATGAATCCTCTTTTTCTCTCTCTCTCTCTGCTTTGCTGTGTGTGCTACGGTCTTTTATGTGTGCCTCAACTATACATGTGCATCGGAATGATGCAGCGTGGGAGAGGAATGGAGGGTGTTACGTTGCTTACTTGTTCCCAGGGAGCTCCCCATTAGCTAGCATTTGGCCTTTCTCCCATGATAAAGTGAGAACTAGTTTTGAACATTACCTAAATTGACCTGCAAAAAATAACGTTGCACACATACATTTGACACAGTCGATAAGGAACATTCTGTTTTCGTTATTGTAGGAAATCCTCTTCAAATGCATCCTCTTCAAATCCTCTTCTTCAAATGCTACTGTCCAAGTATCAATCATGCATTATAACTGTCCTTCGATTCTTATCCAGTGAGACTCATGGTATTTCCACATTCCCCTTTGTTTTGGTTAATTTAACATACAAATTGTGCTGTTATGCTGAAAATCAGTCGTTGGGGATTCACAGATGATATTTTGATTTCATTACGTTGTAATGGCGATAGGCGCTATAAGGATTTTAACCCACGGTATACAAGTTTAACGGGTCTTTTTTGACTTCGAAACCATGCTTAGGGTATAATCTGCCACTGATAAACTCTTATCGCTAAACAGTTGTTCTGAGAAGGGATTCTATCCAAGGTCTACGATGCTCTAAACCACTGAACACCGAAACAAAGATTGACTTCTTATCATAGGTCGATACGGTGGCTCTACTGCACATGCACAAGTGGTTTTTAATCAGATAAATAATTTTCTCTGTTTCTGGAAAAAAACAGAGCTATGCAATAGAAACTTTTTAGCTTTTTGCCTGCTGATTCGAATGAGAATAAAATAACGAACTGATTTCCCAGAAATTTATTCACAGATATTGCTTTCAACCATGTTTATCATGTTTATTAGCAATAACTGATTTCGTTATCAATTTTAATCTATTGCTTATTAAAACAAAAACATTGGCTGTTGGTTAAGCTCTGACCATAGTTAGGAGCTCTACCAAAACCCATATGATGTGCATAAATCCTGACGCAAGTGTTGTACTACATTTCTCTCCTAGGACTAGTGCTTCACCGGAAGCGTCTCAACGCGTGGTTGCCACATATTTTAGGCAAAATTATACTTGCTTGTTGCAGCAGAACGGATCGCCCTCAACAATTTACTATCGGCCGCAAACGATAAATGAAAGTTTGCCGAAAACGACTGACGATAATCTTCAACCGTACCGAACGGAACGAAATTCTCATTTCGTTCGGTTACGTTCGGTCGATGGCATTCCGTTCCGTTCTGTTCCGTCGGGAAAAGCAAGTATAAAAGAGCCTAACCTGATGCTATTAAAAAGATTTGAGTTCACTCTATCGGTAATTCATCGTAATAGTCTACAAAAGTGTTGTCATATACATATGGAACTATGGTACCACGCAAGAAAAGAAAGATAACCATCAATCTTTGTACAGTTGGAAACTTGTCGAATGTTCCAAAAAGTAGGTCATTCGTCATATTTAGAGTAGGGGCCGGTTTCATCAACGAGATTTAAGCTCTAGATGAGCTGCAGCTTAAGCTGTAGCTTAACTCTATATGTTATACCACTGCCGTTAAGCTACAGCTGAGCTGTAGCTTAACGACCCTGCTATAACATATCAGCATGGGAACGTTTGGGCGTTTTGACCTCATCCAGGAAGTGTTTGACTTACTTTGACTTGACCTTTACGCTTTTCTGCGAAACCATATGTCACCTAGGACTGGCCGTCGGTAAACACACTCAAGTAAACTGACCTTTAACAAAACAATTTTACCGTAAATACTTTGTATAAACGAAGTCCACAACAGTGCTTTTGTTATTATTTGATTTTTAACCAATTTAAAAAACCCATTCAAATATCCAATGCAAATCGAAATATGTTCTTCTAAAATGCGAAAAATTGGGTATAAACCAATGAATCTCGTTTAGATTTATCAAAGAATTAAAATGGTGAATCTAGATGTTTGACGAACTTGTGGATCGTTAAAGTTTGGTTAACATTTGGTTAATTCCCTCTCAATTTCCTCGCTGTCGATTTGTGCCGCTTACCCTGAGTTTTTATGAATTTTAGAGTCTACATTTCATTTATTGTTCAAGTTTCCATCCAATTGATCAGGTTTACCTCAATCTATATTCACAATTTTTGTGATTCCAAAGTCGAGTAGCAAGACATACTTAGATGCTTCGATCGCAATTTATGAATCACACGAGGTGTACTGTATATCTCGTTTTCATCAGATTTTAGTTTTTTCCTACTCTATCGATGTCTACTTTCAGACTTATTAATCAGGATTTATCAGTTCGATAACTTGTTTTAAATGGGAGTCTACTTTGAAAAATGTTTGATAAAGAACTTCTGCTGTAACATTTTTGAGCATATTATAGAAAACACATGTTGTAATTTTTTGTCATCTTTTGAAATAATGCTTTTGTCATTTCTAGTTTCACTGCCAGTTTTCATCGTTATTCGCAATATTTATTCACTACTGCGGTCTTTGTTTCACATTTTCATATTTTGTTTTATGCTACTCCTAATTCGATTTTTTCCTTGCAATAAAAAATGCCTCCATTCAGTCTAATGGTCCCGTTTTTATAATGATTGAAATAAGAGAGTTTAGACTATTCATCTCCGAAATCGTTTCTACGTGCACTTTTTACAATAAGACTGTCTAGATTAAGGAAAAAGCTAGCCGTATTTTGTACCAAAAGCTTCGGGCTTATTTTTCTTTCGGTTAAACGAGTCCGTATTCCGGATATACATTTTTTATTGATTTGTATTTACTGTGTCTCTTTTCTTCCATGTAAAAATAAGACACTATACACGTATCAAAAATTCAGTGTCGGCACATTTATTTTCTTATTCGTGACGTATTTTTAAAATTTCTAAAGTATGCAAATTAGATTTTTATTAATAGTCTGAAGAAAATACCCCATAATAACGACGCACGTGACGAGGAGATTTGCAGGCCTAGCTCGAAACCTTTAGATGGTATGATAATTGACTCCGAAATTAATAGTATGCGAAATTTGCGGAACGTCTGGATATTGAAGGTCAAATACGAGCATCGCCGCGAATTTTGATGATTTTGAATTTCGATCGCGTCACGGCATTGAGGCAAAGTAAATTCGAGCACGTTGACATGCAAGAAATTTTCAATGTGTTTTAGAAAGAAAGTCTTGATCAAGTGTAAATCCATATTATAGTATGGTTATCCGCATCAGTTATTTTACATCAACGGGCCTTCTGAGTGATTCCTGTTTTAATTTCTACAATAATAGTATCAATAATAACATGTTCACCCATATCTCAGCACAAGCAAAAGCACGGTAGGTAGAAGTAGGAAATGACTATGAGAACTGTGGTGAACATTGTAAGACACAGATTCTAATCTGAGATTGTCTAAATATAAAAGCACAGCTGTGTTAGTTTTGAAAACTTCCCAACCGTAAGAAATCAGATGATTAGTGTCTCTGTTCATGAAAAACTTCAATCAAAACGCATTTTTCATTGCATTCATGCATTTATAAATAGATCCCGGGGGATACATGATCAGACGTCGGTATGATTTGTATTATATTAATATTTATTCCCCTCCGCAGTTTATCTGTGCTATGAAATGCACTGCAAAATATCATATTTGGTTTGCACCTGAAGACCTTACTTGCACAGTTTCAAGTTTTGCACTCACGTTAATTCTATAACATTACAAAATCAATGCTGGACTTCTGCAGATGAAGTAAGTATGGTGAAAAATTTTAGTTATGTTCGACTTTTTATCATGTTTCCAATTATGCAATGATTCCTTTATTTGACTTCAGCGCTCTTTCTATTGTTCATCGATACGGTAATTCACATCGTAAATGCATTAGATTGCGTGCAGGCTCTGCGAATCTGCATGAACGACCAAATATGCTCTTTGGCTTGGGAAGCTCGACGATCTTCTTGCGGCACTGTTAGTCATCAAGACCAAAGTAAGCAATTTTTGTGTTGTCAGAATGTATCTCCATCAGAAGTTAACTCCACCTCTGAAAGAGTGAGTCAGGTAGAACGCCAGAAAATGCACACTGTCATATCTTTCGGTGTAACCTCCAAAAAGCATGTGCTGGCTGTATTCCATTGGCACAAATACTGCAAAAAATGGCTTTCAATCATTTCATTTCATGCCAGGTCAAAAAACGTCATTTATTGCACCATCATACCATATGTCGGTAGATGTTACTCATGGCTCATTTTCCAAACGAAATCGGAAAGCATGCGATGTTTAATATTATTGAGATTTTCTGTTGGACCAGGCATATTATAGTTCGAAAATTTGTGAGTCCACTGTTAGTAGAAAATTCAGAGTAAAAGCCTTGTTTGAAGACAGCATCAGTAGTTTTATCATTCGAAAATTTATGTGCATTTGCATCAATACGAAGTTCTTGCTACAGTCCGTTCATGCTTTTATTGCTGCTCGAAATCGAAAAATGAGCGAGTAAAAATATTTGGGTTTTTGTTGAGCAACGTCATGTGCACTCCGTCTCTTTGCGAAGTAGCAAACGGGGAAAGAAAAAACAGAACAGCAGAACGGCTACAATTTCTGGAAACGGCAATGAAAACGTGAACATATAATAGATTTTCGTTACAGACTTTGAGTGGACTCCCAGAATAGTTGTTATTAGTTACAATCGACTGATAACAACGATGATAGTCTCCAATATGAGAGTATGCAGGGAAGGAGCGTCCTGAAATAATTCAAACGTCCTGAAATAATTCAAACGTTGATTTTCAAGTGCTTTATGACCGTTCGAATTTTTTAACATAGATAGTAGGAATAAAGGTAGTGATCAGAAACTTCTAACAATTACTAATTAAATCATGTATCATTTTTATGTCCGATAGTGCACTTGAAAAATTTGCTTCATGAGATCCTGAATGGATCGTATGTCGTGCAGTTACTATCAAAGATACGACCTCTTCAATTGCACTGATTTCTGCATCCTGTATCAGCTTGACAACCAAAAATTCTTATGTCCTTGATGCATTTACGATGGAAGATAAAAGTTAGTACTATGATAATAGTACTGCATGCCTGCTTCCACATTGTCCTCTGTTTCAGAATGTTCCAGCCGAAATTTGCACATGTGTCAAACGACCTTGTTAGCCCTCCACAGTTCCATCCATTCTGCGTTTATTCCTCGCTGTGATTGCCAACGATCGACCAATTATGGCTTGAAAAGAAGATGCGCCTTGATACGTGGCAATATATTCGAACACCCTTGTTCAGCCAGCGGCGACATTGAAATTGGGGATCATAAAAAGTTGACGAACTACTACTTCTCACCACACTCATCGCTTGCTCAAACAAACCATCGACGGCACAAAAGCCAACACAAAAATCAAAGATCAAAATTGGGCCGCAGCGACCAGTGGCGCCGTCCCGCTTCCCCGAACGACGTTAAAAATAACGAATCGGTGGACTTATGGTTTGACGATTTTCTTATTGATAAACACGAATTTGCCAATACAGATGAAACTCCAGACGACGATCAGCATTTTGATAATACAAAATTTTTTGTCAATCTGGACGACCACGAACAATTTGTGGCCAGTTGGCGCAAAGACCACGACGGTCAGCCGACACCCAATGGGCGAAAAATGAGTTCGCACTCTAGTTGCTCAACTTTGTATAAAAAATGCCAACGTCATGTGGCCTGTAGAAACTTATGGTCGTTGTACAGAGACAAGTGCCGGGTCGAGAATTACGTTTGCGAGATGCCGAGCAAGTATGTTGTAACACAACGATAGTGTCTCAAAAAAATTATGCCGGGCAATTTTTAAACTATTTTCCTTCCATAATTCTTTTCTCGAATATCTTTTTCATTGTGTTTTTGATCGTTTTTTGTCCTGACTTTCCTTGCCTTATAGAATGACTCCCGTATTTTGATATAACTTTTTACTTCGCTCTTCTAAAACCTAATAAAAAAGTCATTGAGTTAGCACAGTGCTCCCGCATGAAGAGTTTCGGGATCACACTTCTCTCTACTTTCAGATGGGTTACAAGTCAGAGCATCAAAAAGTCACAGGTCAAAAAAACACATTGATGCAATGTTGTCAGGTGTTGTGGTGCTGTTGTAGCTGAGCTCATTATGTTTTGATATGCAGAGTTGAACAATAGTTTAAGCTTCCCAGTTAATAAAGCTATGAGGTTATCCAGTGAAAATGTCTGCGAATCATAAAACAGAAACACGAGATGAGTAAATGCGCAACAAGCATTTGACCGGCTTTCGCATCATTCTTTTTCATTACCACTATTAATAGAATTTGGATAATCAAAGTCTGATCAGCGACCACAGAAGGCTCGTACTACCTTATCTAACCATTCGAGGATGGTCAAAAAATTTTAAACCCATATTGATGCTGGCAACATAGAGCTTCATTAAGGTCATACATAGTAGATTTAAGTCGATGATTTTTGTGTAATGACTCTCTTGAAGACGTTAAAAAATTAAAATTTGTGCTCTGCTTTTTGAAACATAATCTTTTTGATTTTGCTACTGAGATTTCGTTGCAAGTTGGTAAACTTTGAAGGAAAGTAATGACTCAGTAGATAAAATACATCGGT
Source organism: Romanomermis culicivorax (assembly GCA_963922205.1). Taxonomy (NCBI): domain Eukaryota; kingdom Metazoa; phylum Nematoda; class Enoplea; order Mermithida; family Mermithidae; genus Romanomermis; species Romanomermis culicivorax. Next base: position 1,684,377 of record CAWUHX010000029.1, on the reverse strand, counting down.
TTTATTTATGTAGGCATTTGTGATGTCTGAATTCAAGAATGGATAGTCTGTTTTGATAGAAGGCAACTTTTTGCCAGACAGGCAGGTTAGATGGCCTCAGGACCGTTTTCCTGAATTTCACATGATCAGGCATGAACTTCCAGTGTATTGCTCGCAACCGTTTTGATTATAGTTAGCTCAGTTGAGAGTGACTTACTATGACGAGGAAGTGATGCGAGCTCACATATCACCAAGTAATTGATTCGAATCAGCTTGTTCATTTCGAAGGCGATATCAGAGTATATTTTGAGATTTCAACAGAAACCACCGCATCAACGCATTAGCGTATTGAACGTTAGCTGCGTTTCGCCTGTCATAGTTTCTTCACAGTAAATAACAACAGTGATTTTCGTTCAGTGAAACAATTTTTTATCGCTTTCCATAGAAGGCCGTTCATCAGCTGGGCACTGAAATTCGTTTTCGTTAAATCTCTTCCAACGCGCAGTCTTGTCTGTTTTTCTTGAAATGCTCCTAAATAATAAGATTGGAAAGCTAATAGTATTAAATCTTTTTACATATTTTGCTAAACCTTATTTCATATATTACTAGAATTAGTGAGTCAACTCAGCTATTTTTTAGATTTAGAGGCATTTCATGAAGAACTGAATGTAGGAAAGAGCACCTTAAGTAGTTGTTTATCGTTTCTCATATGTCCTGCAATAAAATGCCTTGGCATGCGGTGTCATAATCAGTTCGTCCATTCTGGTTTTAATTTGGTGACTAGTAAGGCGTACTGCACACAGTTTCGCGGAACTTTTTTGGCCATGGTGGTGCTATAGACTAGTAGAATGGTTCTACAGTGTTGAATGTGTAGAATAGTCTCGTTCGCTTTTCCAATTTTACTGAAACATGTTCGAGGAAGTGAACTATACAATCGTGCTATAGTCCTGAATCAAGTGCTTTTTTGCGTATCTAGATCGATTTCTAACAGCGACAGTCCCATTTGTCTGGATACGGCTAAAATAATGTCTTAACCAGGAATCAAGTGGGAATTAATTTATTCGCGCTCTGCTCAAAAATTTTGGTGAATTAATTTCCTCGCGTCTACTGTATCTAGAAAAATGTATAAAGATTTTAAAAAAGAAGAGAAAGGAAGAAAATAAAAGAGTTGAAGTGGAAAGATAAAAATAGAACAATCGATTTTATAGAGACAGGTACAAATCTCAAAGGCGTTGGACTTTGGGCAATTACCATATTGCAGCATATTCCGTTTAGGGAATAATCCCGGTCGTATTTCTATTCCCCGACCATCCCCATTCCCCGACCATCTCTTTTCCCTGAACATCATTTTTCCCGACCATCCCTTTTCACTGACCAATGCTTTAAATTTCCGATTCCCCGAGCAATGTGAAGTTTCTCGGACGACTCTATTTTTGTAATAATCCCTATTCCCCGAGCATTGATATTTATGGCACAATTTTTTTTTTGTTTAAAATTTCTTTTCATGAAAAAGGAAGCACATTGTTAATTCGTTACAGAGTAAATCAGAATGTAAAATTTGGATAGCTTCAACAGATAATCTTTTACATATCTCCAAATTTTTTTCTGGGCCACCCTGCATGCATGTGCGACTGCATTTTCCATATCAGAGCTCATAGCTTCACTAAATTCTACAAAATACGCAAAAATCAGAATTATCGCAGCAATTAAATATTGAACTATCCCATTTTAATGAATTCGATTTTCGATGTTTGATGAGAATAAACGTTGCAGGACCATAATGTTCTATTTTTGACAAGAAATCAAAGAACTAAGGCTAAGCTAATCAGGCTTTCCTCGCTTTATACACCTGCTGTGGGCTTGGAGTTTTGTAAAGCACTGTCGGAAAACATCCGTAGGAAAATTATGTGTAGCTCAGTTTAAATTTTCTTGCAGACAAATTTTTGTAATAAGGCATAAATTTTTCTTACTTTATTTATAACATTAGTCGGGAAAAAGGAATGGTCGGGGAATAGAGATTGCAGGGGAAAAGGGATAGATGGGGAAAGGGCACACAATCAAAATTTCTGCCTTTATTTTTTATAGAATATTTGTAGATATTGAAAAATTTCGACAATTAGTGCTGTCGTGAAATCGTCTCCAGAAAACTTTCATCATAGACTTTTTCATTAAAAAACTGTAGGCCGATTGAATAGGCTCATAAATTCATAGTCTTCCATTAAAACAAGGTGGCGTACACTCCATTTTGAAATGTGTGTCGCAGTGGAAGTACGTTTGACGAGCGCCCAATTCTCAAGAAAGTCATGAAATGTTTACTGTGGTGCGAAATTCCAAAAAGTCGTCCAAGATGAACAAAAAGCTGCAAGATATCTGATGCGCACAATTTTCTGATTTCGGCTCTATGGAAAGTCACTTGTCAACGTTAGTTTCGATACCAATCATAACTGCTTTCTATGAAACATTTACAGCTTGCCGTTTCTGCCTTGGTACAAAAATTGTCTTTTGCCTGCTACAATAATATGCATTTTAAATTGACTTACTTTCATTATCTCGCAGTGACTTCCATTTCAAAATAGTCAGGTTATACGAGTAGGATAAAATTAAGTTGAACCGATGTTTGAATCTGCGAAAAAATCATTAGCAAAAAAATATTAAAACTTCATCACTCTGCAGAATCACGGTCAAATCTTAGTTGAAAGACTACAAAAATGTAGCCAAACTTTAAAAACTTTATGAAATTTTAAGACCAAAGCTGTATTTCATAGGAAAGATTGCAAAGAAGCTTATGAGGGCATGCAATGGACGGGTTTGAACAGCTGTCATTGCGATGACGATCATTCACTCCACGGTCCCGAATGTCATTGGATCGAATTGCTGACGTCTCACAACAAATGCATAGGTAAGTTCATTGAAAAAGTTGTCAAACCTCATGTCATATCTTCGTATAATTCTGATTGGTTATAATTTTGCTGTTCAGAGTTGAGAAATACTTGTTCGTTAACTGCCTCTCATTCTGAAAGCAATAAAAAATTTTCAAATGGGTTGTCAAAGAAGTACTGCACTGAATGGCACTGTATTCCATGAAACCGAAAGAAATAGCTGGTCTTGGTTCTTTTCTCGTCAATGCTAAATCACTCAATTTTGTATGGCGAGTGTGTTTACATTGTATAGTGATTACGGGAGATTAATTTTTCGAAGCATCCTCAGAATATGTTATCGTGTAAATTTTACGAGAGAGGGTCTCCAAGTGTAAATCCCGAAATCATACGCGTTATAGTGCATGCGATAGCTCAGATTCCGATAGAGATTGAAAATTTCTCACAGGAAGGTAATCTAATCTCGCACTACTTTGAATCTGTGAGCTTTCGATCTTTATCAAAGTTCAGCATGTGTATTTTATAGAGCATTAGAGATGAACGCATTTTCTTATGGACATTATTGATTTGCTCACGATTACCTGTCTAATGCATTCCTCAGCACCTCTTAAACTTTACCCTTTGTCGAGATCGGATATAGACGAACCTACCAAAGGAGACCACATTTATGCAAATTTTAGTGCAAATATGGCCTATGGGCAACGAAAGTCAGTGTGTAACATCACTCGCAAGCCTAGATTAACGCTGGAAAATAGAATCTATATTATATTCTATATAGAATATCAAATAACATTTAAACATTTGGAATTTACGCCTGAAGACCTTCTTACATTTGATGAATTAGTCTTTAACCTACTGAAATGTATAAAATTTGCATAGATGTGCACAATGAATGAAATTTCAGATGAACTTGATCTCAGTTACCATCCTACGTCGGCGTGAGGGAAGTGGCCCACCCATCCAGACATTGACTTTTCGAGTTGAGCAGGAATATATTTGTTGCAAAGATCAGCACCTTGGTCATCAGTCGATAGATCTCATTGGGTAATGTTGTATCTCCATTTTTGACGGCGTTAGGAATGGTTGAAGTTTCGTTAAAATTTGTTGATTTCCACAGATTTTCCATGTTGTTGGGGTCTGTTTCACTAAAGTAGTTTAAGCTCGCGCTCGAGATTATCTTGACCACAAAAAATAAAACCTCGCTTTCAGCGGTTTCACTAACGTCGATATCAGCCCGAGCTCGAGATTATTTCGACGTCGGAATCACTAAATGGTCGATGTTGGTTTTCACCAACATTTTTCATGTAATCCTGATCCTGACGTCGGTTTCAGCCGCACACAAAAGTTAAGCAGGTTTAAGTCCGAGCTTTTTCATTTTATTTTTTGCCGTTGCTTGTTAAAAATAATTTTTTCCATTATTGATTGAAATATCGTAAACGAATTTTTCAGGATAAGACGAATCTGTTAGATATATGAATGGTACCGAACTATAAGATCGTTATTTTTTTTAACTTGATTCCATCGTAGAAATTATGAAAGAATCAATAAAGTTAATAAGAAAAGTACAACTAATATTTCAAATTAATATGCATGTTTTAGCACGTTTTACTTTGCCTCGTTCAGTCGTTAGTTTTTCATTCAGTATGAGAATATGAATCCATATTTTACATTTTTTCCACGGTACTTTCTAAACAAACATTCCTTTTCGTTTTTTCCTTAGTTTTGCAATTTTTGTAACATATGTCTTACCTACAACATGAATGACGTGCCAGATTTTACGTGTTTTTGTTGTTATGGTCGAGATTATCTCAAGCTCAGGCTTAAACCTCAGGTTCAACTAATCCCGAGCTCGAAATTTTTAGTGAAACCCGACAAAGGTGAAGCCGACGTCGCACTCAGCTGAAACTCAGTTTCAAGCACTAATACCGACGTCGGTGTTAGTGAAACCGGCCTCTGATGTATGCATACCACTGTAGCTCACAGGCTGACAAAACTTATATTAGATAAATACTTTCAAAGCTACAATAATACCATGCTAATGGTCTGTATCTAATGTTTTCTGAAATATGAAATTCTGAACAAACTAACAACAAAGATATGGTTTGGTGCAGCATGCAGCTAGAGATAGAAATGTGAATTTTACGTATGGAAAAGCTTCAATATGGACGATCTTTCTATTTCGTTCATTCTTTGTTTATGTCTTGGTACGCGCGGCTTGTTCTCTGCTGCATAAAGCTGAATTGAAGCCAAAAAAGCGAAAAAATAAACCCTAAAATGAACATCACTGCTAGCAAGATAGTCAACCAGAAAATTATCGACGGCGAAAACTAAAAATACACGCTGAGACACAAAGTAATATATCGAGCCAAATATCAAATTTTGAAGAATTTTCTGAACTTTACACTAGCCTGTTGTTGTAAAAAATCATTTCGGCGTAAAATCATTCACACCACTATCTCCACGACCAAGACTTGATGGACACGTGGTCGACTACCACAGAAATTGACAATTAGGTTTTTATATCTAATGCGGAAACCGATTAATGTAACGCAACTAGTTTATTAGAAAATGCCCCGATGGAGCAGAAAAAAGAAGAATACACTGGCATGGATAGTTCCCAAGCTAGAAAAAGGAGTGGACTAGATTTTTAGAACTTGTTTAAGTTTGAAAAATCCACTTTTGCGATATTGGATTTTTATTCTTTCTCATTCAAAGATGTTTCATGTCCGTGGAAAAGTATATTCCGCAGCTTCGTGCATTTTGTCTTCCCATAGCATTGTATCAACCACAGTAAAATTTTTCTGGATGAAAATCATCTGCGAGCTAATGGTCCACTTACATCCAAATGTGGAGAAATGCTAAACCAATAGCAATATAGCATTGCAAGTCTGGACTGATCCGAATATATGCCTCTAACTCTAGCTGAAAAATACTGAGTGACTGGCATATTATGGTAATTTTTCCCAACTTATGCCTGTGATTGAAAAGGCGTCATTAAGCACTATAAAAAACCTATGATTAGTTGCACTAAGCCGATCTGCGAATAATATGAAATGAATAACAATATGGGTTAAATTGCTGATCCACAGCGGTGTTTCTTACTGAGTACCGAGATATTTTGGGTATTTGGGTATACCTACCCAGGTCAATTTCAAAAATGAATTCTGGGTGCTACCTAGATATTCGGGCGACCTGTTTACCCGAATTTCTAACGAGATATTGTATGGGTGAAACACTTATACGCCAATATTCAAGTACTTAGATACAGTACTCAGGTTGGGTATGCAAAATACCTGGGCAACATGAGTACTGTGAAAGCTAGGTACCAAGGTCATAAGATTTTAAAAGTGTGAAGCACTAAAGCACTAATCCTCAGTTTCAGCTAATCACAACGTCAAGATTATTTTCTTGCAGAGCTAAAAAACCTCACATCAGGCTTAAGATTAACTAATACTAATGTGTAAGCCCAGGTTCGGGAATTGCAGTCTAGAAATAAAAAAATTTAAGAAGATAGTGCAACCCAACAGCTCGAGATGGGTATAATCCTGAAGACATCGATATTATAGCAAACACTTGATATCATTGCCATATTAGTGCAACTGCTGAAACTGAGGTGGTTGCTTTTTTGTTCGAGATTATCTTTGAGCTCGAGGTTAAACCTTTAGTAGATATGTGCCTTGGTTACAGTCATTGCGCACTACCTGCAAACAGGGCAACAGAATAAAGAATACAAAAATGACTTTAAAAAGTATTTGATTCAACCATGCACATGCTACTTTGACACAATGATCATCACCAAACTTGTGTCTCTAAATGGATGCATGTTTGATTTTACATGAAACAAAATTATATCAGGCACCCACATGTGAAACAATATTCGCTTATTACTCATCTCTATTTCTGTTAATGTGATGGGCAAACTTGCTCTGCTTTATGGCATGAAATCTTAATGTATTATAGTCCTTCTTGATAATCTCTGCATTGAATTGTATGTCACATTGAACAAAAAGATATATACATATAGCGCCTGTTGAATGAAAATGCCATATTTGAAAAGCAATGTTTCAAGTCAATCTTATTTTTGAATTTCAGATTTTTTCCTCATCTGTTAAAGCTCAGTGCAGTTGGAAGCATACATGTGCGGGGCTGATATGGGGGAACCAGGGTTTTGAAATTGTAAGTCTTTGCCGGTATGAAAAAAATTTTCAATAAATTTTCGAAATAATTTTTTGTGTAAACTCAAAAAACCAGCATCCGCCTCTTTTGTAACCACCCCAAATTTCAGAGCTGCACATGTATGGTTGAAAGTAGAGATGTATGGGAAGAATTTTCGAGAGAGAGATGTAAAAAGCAAAAAATGGATTTTCCAAAAAATTTTCAATTCTTAATAATTCTTGTCAAAAGAACCGTTTTTTCATGTGTTTTTAGATTTTGAAAAAGTCCAGGGGTAGCCAATTGCGTTTTTCCATAGGCCAGCCGGGTGTATCCAGAGTCTCACTGGAAGAGTTTACTCCCCCACCCTACGTGCATCAATGGTTGGTAGGTATGCTGATGCACTCAGCTGCAGAATATACTTTTCCACGGACATGAAAATTTTTTTAATTAGAAAGAATAAAAATCCAATATTACAAAAAAGGATTTTTCAAACTTTAACTCAGGTTCTCAAAAATCTAGTTCAATCCTTTTTCTAGCTTGGCAAATATCCAAGCAAATGTATTCTTCTTTTTTCTGCCCCATCGGGGCATTTTCTAAAAAACTATAGTCTGTTTTTCTTGAAATGCTTCTAAATAATAAAAGTGGACAGCAAGTAGTATTTCAGATTTTCACGGTTTTCTGATAAACAATACATCACATAGGACTGGAAATTTGTGAGCATACTGTCCTAACCTTCAACAATTTTTTGTGCGAAAAATTTTACAGTAAGAGCTCTATGTAAACGATTTTGAGGACAGTACGGATTTGTGTCACTTTTCTATTTGGAAGCGTTTCATAAAAAACATACTATAGTCCACCTCCTTTTAGTGGGCCTCAACCATGTATAAGAACCTCCGTAGAAGCACATAGAAGTTTAAAATTTGGCCATCTTCACATCAAAGAAACAATAAAAAACAATCTCAAACCGCAAATAATCACTTTCGGTTAAAGTTAAAGATGTGTAAACCGCATAGTAAAACACGTTGTAAAAAATGTAAAGTGACCATATCTGTTGAATTCGTTATGGTCAAGAACCCCTCAACCCAAAACATCGGAGAAATACCTTCGTTTACACGAAGGACAATTTTTATGTAAAGTGACCGCATCCATTGAAATCCTTGCAGTCGGAAACCCCTTCTACCAAAAAAATCACAAAAAACGCTTGCTTACAGCCGAGAAAATTTTTTTGTGTAAACTGACTGCATCCATTGAATTCCTCGCGGTCGAAAACTCCTCCAACCAAAAAATCACGAAAATACGCTTGTTTACACCCGGTATTATTTTTGTGTAAAGTGACTGCATCCATTGAATTCCTAATAGTCGAAAACCCTTTCCTCAAAAAGACCACGGAAATAACTTTGTTTTACACGCAGGATAATCCGATAACACTGCATCTGTTTCACAAAAAAATTTTTTAAACCTAAACGAAGGGGATTTTCTCCAACTTTGGTCATTCATATAATTTGACCAAATCAATATTTTCAAAGAAAGAATCGTTTCGAGAGGACCTTTGATAGATGCACGGGTAAAAGTGTCAAGGTCCAGGGATGCACACCCATTGAGGAACCTGCCGCAACTGGGGGTCCTAAAAAAGGCCGCTTTTTGCATGTTTTTGGCTTCGTTGAACCTGAAGCGTATTTCATCCAGGGCTGACAGAGAACTGTGAACGCGACCTAATTTTTCGCATTTTTTGAGTAAAAAATCTATCGTATTAGTCTCGTGTAGAATATTTTGATGAGTCCACTAATCTTTGTAATTTTTGAATTTACGGGCATTTAATGAGGATATTTCTCACTTGTCGACTTCGATCGAAGGTCAAAACGATCTGAATTCTACAGTAATTAAAAAATTGTAGGAACTATTCATTTTTTCACAAAGCATTGTTTTTTTCTGAAAATTAAAATACTTTGCTGATAGAGATTGATGCACTCGCAGTGAATTATTTATAAATCGTATACACGCAGGCTATCTTCAAAGAGCACTGGAATTCATAGTATTTCTGTGATGTACATTTTTGCAAGAAAAGTACAGTAAACAGAGCACTAGTTAAAAGCAGCTGTGTGGATAAGTCGTACTTTACAGAAGAGCTGAAAGCTGAAGGATTTCTCAGCATGATGAACAATTTTACCTACAATGGAAACAATGTGCCGTTACCGTCCGTCTACGCTCCAAAAGATTACGACGACGCCCTGGATAGGAATCCTGTGACCGCAAGGATTGTGCCCATGTCGTCGACTTATACAACAACACGTACGTTGACCAAGCTTGTGACCAGTAAGTTCGCTAATTTGTTGGCACAGACGCTTCATTCCAGTCGGGCACATGTCACACAAGTCGGCTGTCTCGGGGCATTTCCAAACATAAAGTCAATCCGATGTCTAAGCGAAGATACATTATTACCTCGTTTTTTAATATTTTTCGAAACTTTAAAAACTTTTAAAAATCTAATAGAAATCTTTATATGTATGTCAAGTAAAGTCTCATTGCCCGTTTGTCAGCTGTCTTTGATGAAATATTCTCTGTACAGATAGGAATATATTGAAACGGATTGTCAAGTGCTACTTCTGCCAAGCCAGAGAAGATATGAGATTCCAGTGTTTTGCATTCTATAGCAAAGTGTGACACGCTCAAATTTCATTCGTTTTCAACATCTATGGATTGATCAGAGTGGCTTAACATAGAACTGTTGAACTTTTGATTTTTGTCATGGACATGTTCGACGAACTAAAGTTGAAGTATTCAGTTTTAAAAAATGACTTAATAAAGTCATTATGCGTAGTGATTCGATTTTAGATCGTCCAGGTGGGATTTCTGATTTATCTGCTGTTCTTTATAGGACATAACTATTGAGTGGATTGCTTGGAATTTACAGAAAACGGTGCTGGTTTTCTAGTCTAAATTTTTACACTACACAAAAATGACCGAATAGTCAATTACTAGTTAACAAAGTAAAAACTAGCATGAAAACAGTGGTCTGCTGTAAATGAGTGCGTCCCATGGCAGTATAACACTTTCTACACCCTCTGAATTGCTTCACACAGCATACGCGGCCTTTGTCGATCCTATACTTATAACGAGGGTATCTTTTGTGTACTCGCTGTACCGACCCGTACGATTGATTACTCATCTTATGGAGTAATCCATAGATTTAAATGAAATTCAAAAATTTGAAAAATATAGGAAAATCCATGAATATGGTAGGTGTCTGAAAAATAAGAAAATATTACTTCAGCTCGATGGATTGCTTCACATAGCCTTTTTATTATTTATGCTGTTAAAAATGGAATTGGAAAGATATTTTTCCGCTTAGGCACATGTTGTACAGAGCTCGAAATTTGACAGCCAACTCAACCAACTAGAAACAATTTTCGTAGCAAAGCTTAGTGTAATCAATTTTTAAGATGGCACTTGTTAGAATACAGTTGTTTTTAGACGAACGGTTTTTCATACCGTTTAGTTTATCGCTTTGGTAGGCACACCGTCTATGTCATCTGTCAGCACAACTTTCCTTTCCGCACAACTTCCACTCGTACTCGGAGCCGAACTAGTCGATCCCAGCGCCGCTGGGTTTAACGCCACGCACCAGCCGCCCTTGTTCATCCAATTTAGCACAAAAACATTCGAAACCGTAGTTGCTTCAGAGAAATCGTTGTCCACCTTTATATCGACGACGAAAATAGACGCCGACGTCAGGAATAGCAGCAGGACGTCAGCGGTGACGACGACGACGACGGAAAGAAGTGCAAGACGAAAAATCGTTCCTTTTACGAGGCCTAAAACTTCGACGACGATGACGCCGTCGACTCAACGAAGGACGACACCAATCGGGGCGGTTTTGATGCCAACGAAGATGAATTTCTCAAGATTTGTTTCGTTCAACGAAGTGCTCTTTGGAAAGAACCACTTTCGGATTGGTGAGTAGATAATTAGTTTTTGCAGGTGCAGACTCGATACTATGTTTCGTAGGTGAAGATGAATTTTGAGGCGTCTGAAACGTAGCCAATGTCAAAATTCGAGAATAATCTCATGAATTTTCAGGATTTTGTAGTTATAGAGTTTTAAACCTTTCCAAAGTTATAACGAATCCTTAGTTTTCTAATTCAAAAAAGTTTAACCCTAGAAACATAAAATTCAAAGTATCTTTCAAAGGTGCTTCATATTTTTCTCAAGTGATTTATGGAATTTCAACCAACGTTGCAAGAATAATTTCTATATCGCTCCTTTACCCCAGTGCAAAAGTGTTTATTCCAGTGCCAAAACTTTTTTTGACTTTTTCCAACGGTGCAGTGTCAATGTCCTGAATATGTGCAGGGTGTTGTGGAAGGGCGATATAACTCTGTAAGGAGAATGTAAGTTTTTGGAACTATGTCTCAACCGAATTGGCGAAATTTTATAAATTTTCTAAACTTGACTAAATTTCATAACGTTCTCACGAAGCATGACTATATTCCAGCATGACAATCAAGTCCAATAAATGATATGACCAAGTTATTGATGAAAATTATCGGTTTGTCGTATTGCATGTCGTAAAAAAGAAAATTTTCCTTATTGGACTACGTTAATGAGCTGTCTAATTTTTCTTCATTTAACTTATTTCGATCGATTCGCTGCAGGTCTTATTTCAAAATGAATAGACTATAATCATCCAAAGTTTGAGTCCGACAGGTTGGCCAGTCAGATTCTACCGTACATTGACCATATATCTGCAGCAGAGAACATGTGCGACTGGTCAACCCCGACACAATTGGGGTTACACTACTAAATCATGTCAATACTCAATTTGCTGCGTCTTGAAAAAAAATTTCTGCCTGACTTGGAAAATAGCTATTTCGATGTGGTCAAATATTTACCTGAGTGAGATCAAATACTTCGTGAGTGAAATTAAAGCCCACGCCGATGTATGATAGTGATCCGTATCAATGAATTCTCTATCAGAAGAATCACGTTCATTGTGGAAGTGTGGTTTCCTTCGTCCCGTGGAAAAAAACGTCGTGAATCTAACGTGAACGACTGCTGTAATATTTTATCAACCGTTTCAATTCGAAATTTTGAGACGACATCTATATACATATTTTTGTGCCAAAAATTGAAGAATCTTTTTTGAATAATAAGCTGCATTTGTGGAATACAGATTTTCTTTTAAAATTTTGTCATTTTGTTCCTTTCAATGGGGTTTTAACGCGACAAAAATGAACCTCTTCAAACCAAAGCGAAAAATTTGATTATATAGTCATCAAACGAAAAATGAAGCAGAGCAAAGTACTAAGAAATTTCATAAAAGATTCTATCAAATTACAATGTCTCAGATCATTTTCCTAGAAACACCGACGATTTTCTGCAGTCTCAACCCTGTCGCACGTGGACTCAGATTTTTCAAGATGTTTTTTGCATAAAACTATTTCGCTTTGGTTGTACACATTTTATAATTCGATCAATTTCGCAAAGGTAATTCCTGATGTAGAAAATATGAGCATTAAAATATTTTGTTTTGTTGGTATATGTTTTCGCCAGTAGATAAATTATAAACTTAGCCATTCATGCACTACATACGAATTCGGTCGGCGGTCAGCCAAGACAGGAGCTAGGATGCAAATTTTTCTGCCATCCAAGCATCACATTCTCTCCTCTATATTTGTAAAATATGTGAAAATATTCGCTTGATCAGCAATTTTTGAAGTTTCCCTTGGCATCAAGTATGCTTTGTTTAGAAAAATCATTATCATTGTCATTTTTATGACATCTTCCCATTTTTTCTCATTTTCCTTCATCATTTTCCTCATCAATGTTGGTTGATCGAATCTGCTGGGGTCAGCATGAATCTGCCGAGGGTTAATCAAAATCTGCTTGAGGTTCAGATCAGTATTTTTGTGCCAAAACATGGTTTTTGGCATTAAAAAAATTGGAATGGCACAAAAAAATTTCAAATTTTTTGACTGGCCTAAGTCTAAATTTCCATGATTTCTAGTCATTTTAGGGACTAAAAACGCAAAATGTTCTCGGCCCGAACCTATTTTAGATTACTGTAGGCCAAAATGTGCAAAATTTTGACAGGCAAATCTTTAATTTTCTGCGTTCTCCCGTTCATACAATATTTTTAAAAACAATTTTGACATGGATACGTCAAGCAATTGTAGCCCAACGTCTGCTTTATCATTTAAAGGAAAATCGAACAAAATATAATACAAATTGACAGAATTGTACATGAAAATGCAATATCAAAATTTTTGCAGTTTTGTGAAAATTTTCACAACTTTAGATGCCCATAACATCGTGAAAAGTGATTTTTGTGTAAAATGATGGTTATCTTGGTAATCAGCGTCAAAAACAATTGTGCCTCGTTACTCCAAGTGTCCCTTTACTCCGAGTAATGCTCTTTCCCCAAGTAACGCAACTTTTTGCAAAAAAATGGTGTCCCGTTATTCTAACAATGCTATATGAATCTTCTAAAATTTCTCGTATGTACTTCAACATAACTACTTAAACAAACATTTGAGCAAAACACAGAAAACGAAATACAAAGAAATACAAAGAAAAATATAAGACCAAGAAAGAACAGCATTAAATAAACAAAACATAAACAAAGACACACAAAACAAAATAATAATAAATTCAAAGAAAAATAATGGTTAAAAAAAGAAAAAGATACGAAATGAGAAAAATAAAGAAAACTGAAGAAACAAATAAAACGAAAAGAGGAAAGTCAATTGGCGCCGAAGCAGCCGGCGCCGAAGTGGCTGGCACTAAAATAGCTGGCGCCGAAGAAGGGGCACCGAAATAGCGGCACCACAACACGTCTTTCCGTACTTTGCATGGCTTTTACATTAGCCTGTCTTTCCGTTGTGCGATGATGAAAACTCACAACCAGAGAACTATGCGGGTTAGTAATTTGATTATATAACATAACTTATACACACTGCTTTAAAAAAAATGAAACACCATGTTTTTATGTATCTTGGGTGCAGGAGATTACCAATAGTCTCTCCTGTAGCGCACTTTACAACCTAAATTTTTTTTATACACAATAGGGACTTGGATACGCTATCGAATAAAGCGTATTGTGTTTACGCCACTTGACACTATATTTACACAACGGTGTAAACTGAAAAAATCATTTTTAGAGTATGATTTCAAATATTGTCGAAATCTTTTGAACGATGCGCTTCTACTATCTTACGGCTTAGTGCAAGGCAAAGTGGAGTATACGTCGGCGGGAAACCAAAGACTGCTAAAAGTGGTAGAAGTTTTGTGCAATAAAAACTTCCACAAAATTGTTTTAAAGAGGTCAAATCATCTGCATTTTTCATAATTTTCTAATCATTTCGTAATAGATTTTTAATTGTCGAAAAATTATTTTTAAAATCAGCTATAGATCTAGCTATACATATAGTTACCGTGTAATATTCATTACAGGTCATTTAAATTACAAATAAAAACTTCAACTATATGAGTTGAATAATTTACATCATTTGATGAAAAATTTTTTTGGCAAAAAACAGTAGCAACTTTCCCTGTTGTCTGAATAAACCTGCCTGTCAGAAAAAGTTTTAGAATGGCAATGTATAAATTATTCAGACGAACTATTGCACAATAGAGTCAAATTTGCATATTGAAATACGTTTAAAATTATTGGCTGCAAAATGATCATGCCAATCTAATTGCAATTTTAAAAATTTATAGCATTCTTGGAGTAACGGTACACTTGGAGTAACGGGACACTTGGGGTAATGGGACATATGGAGTAGTGGGATTTTTAAAAATAGATTTATAACATTCTTGGGGTAATGGGACACTTGGAGTAACGGGGCACTTGGAGTAAAGGGACAAAACGTCAAAAACTGAGCAACATATGTAAAATTCAGGGCGACTTTTTTTAAGGTTATCCGACCTCGCGGTGATTCTTACAGAAAGTGTCTCTTAATAATTCTAACTGTCGCAATGGTTTTTCTGATCTCTAGTAAGGTTAGGTGTGCCAAAACTATGGTGCATCTATCAGTTTAAAATAAATGGAATGTTTTCCAAGCTTCTTCAATTTCTCCACAACTCAAGTCTGAAAAGCATATACGTCCTGTAGTACAGAACATACTCTCTCAATTTGTCCGCTTGGACTATGCGTCCCGAATTCATTTTCATCAAATCTTGAAACTAGCTTGATTTGCTTGCTTTATTATATACTGCCGTCTTTACCAAATATAGCGCATAGCATCCGTGCTGACTTGTCACATTTCCGAATGAAAAATGTATTTTTAAAAACCTACAATTTTGCCTATATTTATGAGGAGGATGGAAAGAAAAGAAGAAAAATCGTTCAGAAATCCACCATCCCAAAGTTGAACATGTGTGACAACAAGGATACCATAATTACAATATATTTTCAACTAAAAATTGTCTGCTTGTCGCGCAACATAGCCAAGCAACCGCCGAGGATAATGGAAAGGGAGTTAAAAAACCGCATCGAAAAATCATGGTGTTTTGATGGACTGGTCGGGTGGGCAGGCCGACAACCCTAATGATCGATGGGGCTATTCATCATCATACATTTTATATTAATTCTTCCGACGATATGTAGTTTATACAGTGATGCAGCATGTACACACTCAAAACGAAGCATTCATCATCTATTCATTCTTGTAAGAAGTGTCAAATCTCCGGCATTGCAGACTAGAGATGTGAGGTTGGAAAAAATTTGTCATCGTAAATGAGTAGGGTACGGTTGAGGGGAACTTCTATATTTCTGGGTCTTCGTGTACGCCTTTTATTGTCCATTACAATACTTTGCTAGCAGGAGAGAATTATGATATTGTTACTAAATTTCTCCAGTTGAATGTTCTCCTACCACTTTGATATTTATTCTTCACTACTAACAGTTATTCCGCATTTTTTTATGTTGGTCGCTCCCGAAAGTATTTTCTCATCAGGTACGGATATTCCCATAGTTTCGAAAGTGAGATATTGATAGATATGTGAAAATGATGTCGAGACGTGATTTCAGCATGATTTTATTTATTCCAATTCATTATGTTCCCAAGACTATATATACAAGATTGCAAAATCAGTACTGCCGTCAAAACGAAGGATTAGTGTCAGGGATGAAAAATTGGGCCCGTCCCAACACCGCCAACGTCCCAACACCGCCACCATCCCAACTCCGCCACCGTCCCAACTCCGCCACTATCGTGTCCCAACACCGCCATCACTCCCAACTCCGCCACCGTCCCAACTCTGCCACCGTCCCAACTCCGCCACTGTCCCAACACCGCCACCGTCCTAACTCCGCCACCGTCCCAACTCCGCCACTGTCCCAACACCGCCACCGTCCCAACTCCGCCACTGTCCCAACTCCGCCACTTTCTTGTCCTAACTTTCGCAATCTTTCAAAAAGTTTATTTTTTGTAACGCGTTAAACTTAACCAAATGTGCTTATCAGATCTATGAATGAACAGTATTTCAAGATATAAGTGATAATTTTTCCGTGTCAATGTATCATATTTATTCATCAATTCCGAATGCAAATTTCAACATTAACCCAATAGATGCACTAAATGACGCAAATAATCTGTTATTCTGGCCATCAAATCGTTCCCGATCTACTCTTTAATTCCTGATTCATAAAATTTTCAATAGGACTAAAGTCACCCATGATTTGATTACACAAATTCGAATCAATTGACAACAAGAAATGAAAACAGATCCGTATGTTTGTATTTTAATGTGCAAAGCACACAGTTATTTTGGTAATATGCTAATGAAGTAAATTCCGGTCTCACGCTCATTGTTCTATTTTTGGTTATTTTGGTAAAATCGTTTGTATACTTAAGTACGACTATACAAACGAAGATTATATAAATATACCATGTATTTATTGCTTTAATGATAATATCAGTTTTTGCCATCCTATGAATTAGCAATGTCATGTTGTTAAGCAAAAAAAAAACTTTGTTACAAAAAACAAACTTTTTGAAAGATTGCGAAAGTTAGGACAAGAAAGTGGCAGAGTTGGGACAGTGGCGGAGTTGGGACGGTGGCGGAGTTGGGACGGTGGCGGTGTTATGACAGTGGCGGAGTTGGGACGGTGGCGGTGTTGTGACACGATAGTGGCGGAGTTGGGACGGTGGCGGAGATGGGACGGTGGCGGTGTTGGGACGGTGGCGGAGTTGGGGCACGATCGAAAAATTACGTTGAGGGTGCTCGAAAATTACCAATGCAATGTGACATATGGGTATGGCCCATAAGCGTAAAAGGCTCACAAGCGCGGAAACGTTATTTCTGTGCTATCACATTAAAATTGTTTGTGAGAAAGGGTGTATAATATGCATAAATGAAGCCTCGACTTTTTGAGTTAAAAATAGAAACAAAAAATACAAGAACTTCAACAAAACAACAATACATTCAAAAACTTGGCTCTCTCGTTGAGTTTCGACAGATCAGTAATATAAATCATGGATTTTGATGACGTTAATCTGTTTTCGAATAGAAATCTTTAAAATTATTTAGTGGAATATGCTAATCAGCATACATTAACAGGGTTTTTAGCACGGAGCTAAAAGGAGAAGCTTTCAAAAAAGTTCGAGAAAAAAGTTAAAGATATCACAAAATTGTGTTGAAAAACCAAAAATCTTCGTTTTCACAAATAAAAACTTCGTCAATATCCTCATTCTCTTCGTCACTTTTGTTTAGTGAATGACTGTGGCTCGAATCTGAATCATCTTCGGCTCTAACTTCTTGGACACTACTATAATTTGTAAATAGCTGTTTTAACATATGCTGAGTTTATGCAAATTAGTAATAGTGAGTAGCAAATATAATCGCACGTTTTCTGGAAAGATCAATCGAGAACCTATATTGAAGTTGACGCGCAATTCCAGATACAATAAAAACATGTAAACTTCTATCCAAACAGAATATGACTCGCGGTTCTTAAAAGTTTTACTGTCAAACTAACCGCTGAACTTGTCGGTTAACTCACCAAGTGCATAATGTAAGAATCAGCTAATTTAATTAGAATCAGATGAGTGCCTTATTCCTTTTGAAAGTACCAACATCAAACGTGATTTCGTGAGTTGATTATACAATAAAAGCAAGTTATCAGAATTGAAAAACTCACACATTAGTTTGCCACCAACCAAATAACGTTTTTCAATCACCCTAACTGTGCTAATGAAATATTTTTTCATTAGCACGAATGCTAATGGGACTCGTTCTAAGAAAACCCTATACATTGAGTTCCTTCAAACTACATAAGACAGACTGACATAAAGATTATTAGCCCTTACAATCAGGAGTATTTCGCGCTTATGAGCCTTTCACAGTAGAAAATTTAGGACACACTTAATTATATACTGTTATCGCGCTTATGAGTCGTTTGCGCTATTGAGCTCATTCGCTGTTATGGGCCGTTCGCGCTTATGAACCCCAACCGTGATAAATAGCTTGGCAGAAAATTGAAAATAAGAGAAATAATACTTGCTTTTAGTTTCATTATTTGGAAGCATTTAAAAAATGTACTTCAGTATATGCTAGCTCTTGGCAACAAAAAAGTAAAACACCCCACATGGAACAACCAAACACGTAAAGGCGAGACAACTGAAAACTGCTATTTTTTTGTATATGTGTAGCTATGGGAAAGGTAATTTTGGGCAAAAGGAATACCATAGTTTTTATCAGTAAATAAAATTGTAGTATGTTTTTTATAGAGGGTATCATCCCAGTAGGTCGACCATCCCAGTAATTCGACCATCCCAGCAGGTCGACCAGTGATATAAGCATAATTTTTTAGACATATAAATTCCCAGTAATCCCAGTAAGTCGACTGTCCCACGAAGTCGACTATACTGATAAGCCCAAATTCCACAACATTTTAATAATCCAAATTTGCGATTAGATTGCTTTCAGGGCATAGGCTCAGGCTTAAGTTTTGCCTTAGATTTATGCTTAGACTTGGACTTATGTGAAAAAGAAATGCTAAATTGTAGGGTAGTCGACCTTGTGCGATGATCGACTTACCAGGCTGGTGGACTTATTGGGGAAAAAACAGATAGTTTAGTAGGATCACAAATTTCCAATCCTGTAGTTTAAAAGGAAATAGTAAAAAATGAAATAGTATGAACTTATCACTTTTACTTTTTTCAAGCATTTCAAGAAAAGAAAAACTGACTATAATGTTGTTAGCATGGTTTTCAGACGCGATTATTTTTCACTCTTTGGTAAGTCGAACTATCAAATACGATTCTCAAATATCCAAAAATTGTTGAACTTTATACTCAATTTTCCTTGAATGCTTCTAAAAAATTAAATCAAGTACTATTTCGCCTTTTCGAAATTATCGGCCAAATGTATTTATATAGAGCTGTTTATTAGTGAAGTAACTCAACTGAACCACAGTGGTTGTGTTAAAAAGCTGTACAGTAAAAGCATACAAAACAGACAGTACTTATGTATCATTTTTAATTTAAAAGCACTTACCAACCATGCGTTTTAGATTGAGAGACTTTTTATGACATCTATAAAACGCCTGGTTTTATACTTACAGAATGGCATTTGTGTTCCTCGATACTGAATAAGTTGCCATATTTTTTTGTTGAATACGCGTTGAGAATTGGTGCCTATCTTTTCATCTTCAGGCAGTACATGTCAAAAAGCCTACTCCCAATGCCGCTGGCAACAGACTTGCGGGTGGCATTTGTCCGAAATCGAAATCAGTTGCGCCTCGAACCGAAAAGGCTATTGCGATAGGGCGTCGTGCTCACAGGCCCTGAGGCGGTTCTCCACTTACGTGGACAGGGACTTGCAAGAAGCCATGACGTTTTGCACGTGTAAACGATACGACGTCGAGTGTATGAAAGTTCAGGTGAAAACTGAATTTGCCTAATCAGGAAAAATGCATAATCGTATTCGGTCGTAATTTCATTCTTATTATCCAAAATAATTACCATCATATTTTCAGAAAATATTATTCCCAACGTGTATGTATAGTAGTGAAGACGGTGTTTTGAAATCGTGCAACGAGCTCGTCAAAGCTTGCAAAGAGAGTTCAATGTGCAGGTCAGTATCAACATAATGGTGTCTCTGAAATCCTGTGAAGTCTAGGGAGTCATTTATGGGTCATTTATACTTGCCTTTTTCGACGGAACGGAACGGATCGCCAACAGCTTGGAACGTTCAGCCTGAAAATCCACTTTCGATCGGAAAGGATAACTGCAATTTTGTGGAAAATGACCGACAGTAACCTCCAACCGAACCGAATGGAACGAAAATTTCCCTTTCGTTCGGTAACGTTGTGTCGATTGCATTCCGTTCCGTTCTGTTCCGTCGGAAAAGGCAAATATAAATGAGGCTTAAGATTTCACTTTTGTTCGCTCTCTTCTTGAATGAATGACCCGACATTCGTAAAATTTCTTTGTGATCATCTAGTAGTGCGCATTCTTGAGTTCGAAATCATAAAATACACATTACACAGTACATTAAATAGCTCACAGCGATTTGAGTAATGTTATACTAATCTTTTTTATCCTTGAACATTGTTTATGCTACATCTTCTACATAGATGCTGATATAATCTATGGAGTGCATAAATCCTTCCGCGGTTATTGAGATCTGCGAAGTGTCCCCGTTTGGCACCTTTATGCAAATTCCATTCTAAACAAGTTGCAAGCGAAAAATGATTAACGTGTGATAATACTTTTGATTCTGTGGGCTATGGAGTACACTATAACATGCATCTTTCGAAAATTTACGCATTTCAAAACACAGATCAATTTTTTTAATCCAACATTCACTGATGGACACCTTCAAACGGAAAGTATTGAGCCATTTTTCAAATAGCTAAATAGCTGCGGTCTGTTATTCTTCAAGTGCTTTTTGAAAGTGAAAGCGAAAAGTAAATATTATTTTATGTTTTTGTTAGTTTTGTTCTAAATCGCGGGTCATAGAACTGCAAATTTGCTAAATTACTCAACTAACCTTCAACCATTTTCTGAAAAAATTACAGCCCGAGTTTCGCGCATACGATTTAAAAACAATTTTTATTTTTGTCAATTTTCAATTCAGACGCATTTCATAAAAAACAGATTGTAGTTGATCGATTGTTCAATGCACAGAAGCTTTCAATTTATTGAAAATTTTATTTATGTGTCAGATTGATACTGATCCTGAACGAGAAAACATAAAATATTTTTTCAATAAAATGCTTTTTGAATTGGAGAATTATAAGAATTAGTAGTCGCCAAAATCGTTTACGAAAAGCTTTTACTTTGGGATCCTCTTACTCGAAAAATTCTTGAAAGCTATTCGAGACACATGTTTCAGCAGAAAATCATAAAAAATTAAACAGTACTTTCTTTCCACTTTCATTATTTGGGAGCACTTCGAGAAAAACAGATTATAGCAATCATTGAGATTATAGCAATCATTGACAATTATTGATCGATGAGCTTGGAGGTATGAAAAAAACGTTGGACTAATAGCATACTTAGGCCCTGCTATACTTCGACGGCCGGCGCCGGTCAGGGTCGGACGGCGCCGGATGAAATATTTTTAAATCGGTGCCGGCCGTCACCGGTTGCAAATTTTTGCTGCTATACTTCATCCGGTGCCGGCCGTGAGATACCTACTGCAAACCTACGAAAAATGATAAAACACCAAGATGCATTTTTTGCACCATAATTCATATGTTATAACATACGTGACGGCTAGCGATAGTTCAGAAATTTCGGTTGAATCGAAATTGACAACCGTCGCCGCCCGTCATCAGAAAGACGAAGTATAGCAGTTTGAAACGAAATAGCAGCTCATAGCCGGCCGGCGCCGGCTATGAGCTGCTATACTTCTAACAGTGCGTCGAAGTATAGCAGGGCCTTAAGACCTCACGTCGGTTGGTTAGGGATAAGTGAACCCAAAATTCGTGGGTCCCATCCAAAATCCATGGGGGTCAAAAATGATCCCAAAAAGTCGCAAATTTCGAAAATTTTCCGTAAAAAGGTCAAAAAAACACTTTTATGCCCGATTTTTGAAGTTGGGGTTACAACAGAAATTTGAATGTATACGAAAGTATAAACAACAAAGAAGTAAAAATAGGCTTATTTAAAATATTTACCAAAAATACAAAAATGTATATACAGGATTGCTCAAAAATATACTACAATTGATACGTGCCATTGAGTTATTCTAAAATAAATAATTTATGTTCAGGCCGTGGCACGAACGTTATTTCTCGCATTGCGGGTGGGATTTGAACAACATGAGATGCTCCAAAACGGCCCAAGCTTGCCGATACGCCGTTATTAATATCAGAGGCACTCCTCTGGAGGCCGATTGCTATTGTCCTCGGCAGGACGCCACTTGCTCAAACTTACAATCAGCCATATATTTCAGGAACCCCTGTTTCGGTGAGTAAATTTTCTAGCCAAGTAAACTTTGGTCTATTTTTTACCAAATGTTTGTAAATTAAAAATTACCGAAATGAATACTGTCTTCAACTCATTCATATAGAACTTTTACTACAGAATTTTTGTACTAAAAAGTTGTCATTAATTAGTTGAATGGGCTAACAAATTTTTCATTGCATATAATCTATGGAAAATGCATTTGCTTTCGAATTTTATCCTTTACGAGCTAATAGTGAGTTAAACTTGAAACTTGTTTTTCGGTGTTATGATGTTCAATTAGCAATGAGCCATTAGTGAATTAATTGGTTAGACATAAATTATTTTGCATAAACTAATATTCCCATGATAATTGAATTTGATTGAACTTCTATCGCATCTTCTCTTCTTAGAAGAAGCCCGATTGACCATGATCGCTAAGTTCACGACTAAAAAACCTACGACACCTAGCACGACGACTACGACTATGTTGACGATGACGACTACGACTAAAGCAAAGAGTACTCCGACCACGACCAGTAGTTCCTTAGCAGCGACCAGAATAGCTGTTGTTCCACCTTTTGATACAGACAGAACTGTCCCAAGAAGGACGAGACCGTTAACTCGTAAGCGAGCCCAAGATCCTAACAAGAGTATAAAATGTGCTCCGAAATGGAACTGCCTAGAAATCATGTGTAGTCAGTTTTGGTACTAAGCTCATGAAATGGTCTCGAGTACAAATGAAACTTTTCTTTTTGTTGTGTTTAAGTGAGTTGTGGGTGAAAAGTTTTGATTAAAAATCGTCTGAAAATTTTTAGGTCAAGTTTTCAAAACGGGTTCTCGAGGCCAAAAAAGCTGAAATTTGAAAACGACTTAATCTGCTGCTTTTTAGAGCGCTCAGGGCTTTTTTCGACCTTGTTGTCAAAATGTTTTCCGGGCATGACCGTTCGTTTGTATTTTTAAATCATAATTTCTTCAAAAGAAATAGGCTATATTCCGTTGTTGAATGGGATAAACAAAAAATATAGCCTATCTTTCCTCGTGACTATACAAGTAAAACAACTCAACAGTTATAGCGCAAAACGATAGTCTCTTTTTAAAATGCTTGTCTATTGAAAAAAGATTACAGGGACCGGTTTCGCCGAAGACATAAGCTTCAGCTGAGCTACAACTTAAGCTACAGCTTAACTTTTTCCATATTTTTTGTGTCTCTGAGTTAAACTGCCGCTGAGCTGCAGCATTAATGAAAATAGTGTAACATACAGAGTTAAGCTACAGCTTAAGATGCAGCTCAGCTCAAGGTTAATTCTGTTTGATGAAACTGGGCCAATAAATTGGTATTGCCGTCAAATTTGTTCATGCATAGCTTTTATTGCATACTTTTTCACTCAAAAAATTGTTCAAGGTAGGTAGCCTGAGTTTTCTCACAGATTTTTAATCCCTTATGAGACATATGGTTCATCAGAAAACAACAAGAATACGAAACAGTGCTTGCTTTCAACTTTTATTGTTTGCAAGCATTTAAAAAACTATAGGTTGATGAATATTCCTCACAAATATAAATCCATTTAATTTTGTGATAGAAGATTAAGAAGATCAATTTTTTGCTTGTTGGAATGTTAAAAATTCGAAATTTTCCGGCTCTCAGCCAAGAGAAGCTTTTATACCCTATTACGCACCACAAACTAAAAAGAACTTCAAGTACAAACAGTTTTTAGTGATGATAAATGATAACACAAATCACTTACAAAGACATAGCGCTTATAGAATAATGGTCGGCTAAGCTGAAAAATTCGAGGTTCATTTTTTAATTCACATATCCACTGAAGTTTTTGAACTTCAGATGTTGTTGCAATAATCTTTTCATATAGTTGTTCACAGTAGGCAACTGTCTGTAAATCCAAGTATAAATTTCGGGCAATAGTTTCAGCGATCGTAAAACAGTGAAAAATCAGCTGTAGCACTGAAACGATTTTGTTTAGATTTCGCGATGGCAAATACAGCGCACTATTGTCTCGTTGCTTCATACTGATCGGGGACTATTCTTTGAGTATATGCGTAAATTGAGCGTAAAATAGTGATATTATAGGATCTAGTGATTTTCACAATTCCTTCTAGGCCTCATGATCACTTCCACATTGATGTTTTTTTGCGTTAGCTTTACTTTTGCCTCCTTTCCAGATCTTATAACTATAACTCAGGCCCCAGTTGTCAGAACAGTGCCTCATTCTACTATTCTTCCCACTTCTACAACTAGCGACAGGTTTCCGATGCCTTTCCCAACAACTGCCCGAACGACTAAAAGTACGACTACCGAAACGACCTCAAAGACAACGACGTCTAGGACGTCGATCACCACAACTACGTCGAATGCGACGAAGACGACGACCTCAATATCCACCTCGACTACTACGGCCATCACAACTACGCCTCCAAGTATGAAACTGTTTTTGTGCGAAGCTTAGAATTATGAATCATCATCATCATCATCGATTGATTAATTTGATTCTGTTTGTCAGTGCAGAAAAACTAATTTCGCTAATGGTGACAGGGTGTCCGGAGACAAATTACTTTAAACGACTCATGAACGCGCAATTTTCCATTTAAGTCGACAAAAAGCCGCGAATAACATATTTCGAATTTTTCACAACTGAGTATTTCTGGCCCTACAGTCTGTCTTCCTTGAAATGCTTCCAAATGAGAAGAGTGGAAAGCACGGACTATTTCAGATTATTACGACTTTCAGCTAAACTCTATGTCACATAGGGCTGAAAACCTGTGATCAACTAAGCTTCGACTATTTTTTGACTATAAAATTTTATAGCCAAAAGTTTGTAGAAACGATTTCTAAGACATTGCTAATTTTTGTCAGTTTCCACATTTTACAAAAAAATAGACTATACCGTATGGCATCTGCTACGGTTAAAATACTGCAAAACCCAAAGCTTTTCATACTGTAGTCTGTTTTTTATAAAATGTTTCTAAATTGAAAAGTACAAAAATTTATAGTGTCGTAAAAACCATTAACACAAAGCTTTTACTGTAGAATTTTTCAAAGGTTAGCTGAAGGAGAAATTTTTCCACTTACAAATTTCCAGTCTGTGTGATAGCTGGGCAAAATAGTAAAAATATGAAGTTGTGTACTTGCCTTCCACTTTTATTATCGATAAGCGTTTTAAGGAATTTTAAGGAACTGACCATAGAAAAAGTAAAAAAGATGTCGCGCAAAACTTCATTCATAACGCCAAGAAAATGTCAATCACTAATCACTGTTGACTTGTGATTTGCGAAAAAAATTATTTCTGGGTCAATATCTGATTGCTACACTTTCAAGTATCAAAAAAATTGTTAGTCAATAGGGTTAGCGCAACACCACCAAACTTTTGTGAACTGGACTGGTAATATTTGATTAACTTCGGAAAATTTCTCGACGCGACAATTCCATTTGAAAGATTCTACTGCAATCCTTTTAAGATGATATAGACGTAAACGAGATAGATTTTGATTTCAAACAGTTTCTAACCTTAGCTTTTTCCAACGATTTCTTTTTCAGTTCGATGCATCATATTCGATGTGACCTCACAAGAGCGCTATTATTACCCAGAGCAGATATTCAGAGTAAGTTGAATCATTTGCATGTCTCACATAATGGATATTACTGTCATATACGACAGTAAAACCAGCATTAGATTCCATGGAAATAGTGACTAGAGTACTATACTACATTTATTTTCACAAGAGCCCCGGACTGCAGAGAAATCCGTAGCCAGACGATAAACCTGCATCGTATGCAATACATATTTTTTGCTACTGTAAATCTGGTAAAAAAGGCGACCGATTATGCAGATATTTTATTATTTGCGTTCCGAGACCCATCTGAAAACAAATGGACTATAGTTGTTCCTTCGAACTGGCTACACAGTTCTAGACTGCGGCTGCGGAGGTCAAACGATGGAACAAGATCACATTAGAAATATGCATTTTTGTAGAAAATATGCAGTTTTTATGCTTACCAGATTCACTAGCGTTTTAATGAAACAATCCTTGAGGTCTATTTGAAAAACTTTACAATAATTAACCTGCTCGTATTGTGAGACTAATTGTGTCTGTTAGCAAAAGTATTGTTCGCAAAAGCAGCACCTAAGAAAAATTTATCCAAACGCAACTATTATGTGCACGGAAATTGACTAATGGCGCCGCCATTTCGGCGCCAGTCAGTTTGGCGCCGAGCCGTTTTGGCGCCAAAATTTTTGTGTTTTGTTTAATTTTTTTTCTTTCTTTTTTCATCACATTCCTTCTCTATCTTATATTTTTCATTGTATTTTTCGCTGTTGGAAAACGACAGTAAAAACTTTAAAATGAATTCATGATTAAATTTTTTTGCCTGATATTTTTTCTGTATGAAAATAAAATTGCTTTACAAGTCTGTATTTCATTAAATGCTTGTAAAGTGAAAATTGAGAAAAATTAGTACTGTCGTTGAAATCGTTTACGTAAACTTTTGACTAAGATATTTTTTTAAAAAAATAGCTAAAGGTTAGATGAATATATGCTCACAGGTTTTTGACGCTATGTGCCATACGGTTTGGCTGATAATCTTGAAAGACTCAAACAGTGCTTGCTCTTCACTCTCATTATTTGCAAGCATTTAAAGAAAAAGACGATAAATAGTCATTTTTTTATTTGTTGCACTGCATATGAGAAAGCATTGTCGAGCGAGAACTGTCATCAATTTGATTGGTCGAAAAAATTTATCGATTTTCTTAGTTTTATTCTGGAAAATTTTCTGGCTCAGGCTTAGTCTTAGACATAGGCATGAGCATTAGCTTAAACTTAAAATTAGGCTTAGTTTTAGGCTTAGGCTTAGGCTTAGGTTAGATTTATGCTCAGCTTTAGGTTTAGGCTTAAGTTTAGGCTGAGGCTTAGGCTTAGGTTTAGACTCACGCTTAGACCTACGGTTCGGATCCAGTAAACTACATTTTTTTCGACTGATCAAACTGATGATATAAATTTTTCGACCTATGAAATTGATAACACATTTTTTCGACCAATTAAATTGTTGACAGTTTTCGCCCTGCACTGCTTTGTATGCATATGCTTTCTGTGGCACCGCTTCTGGCATTTTCAGAAAAAAACGTATTTTCCTCTTCTGCAACCATTTTGTATCTTTGCAACTCTTTTCGTGCCTCTCTTTTTTCTTTCTCCTGTTAGTAGTGCATTTTATTATCTCGTTATATACTATTTTACACTACCAATGCAACCTCAAAAAGCGACTGAGGAAGTAATGCAGATTTTTTATGATTTCGCTTTTGCATATTAAATCATATAATGTTAGGCGCCGGAATGACGGACGCGGTGCCAAAATGGCTAGCTCCGAAATGGCCTGGCGCCGAACTGTCCTAGACCGTTTTTTGTACTACCTTAGATCTTCTTTCTAGGATTACACGTCGGTGGACTACAGATGCTCAAAGTATTGCACTTGCTATGAAGACGCGACCATAACATGCACAGACCTCAAGTGCCTCGATGGATTACGTTGTAATGTCAATGACGAACTGCTAACTAGCGGCACGATTGACTTGCATGGTGAGATTTGTTGTTGAATGATTTTTTTAAAAGGGTTACCACGTTAGAATGTGGTATGAGCCAGATGTATTATAAACATTATAGATCGGGGGTCAAAAGCGCAGTCAGTTCAAAAGCGCAGTTGCTTCAAAAGCGCAGCCAGTTGTTTCAATAGCGCAGGAGCATCAAAAGTGAACTTGCTAATTGCAGATATAATGCTTAATTTTGCTTTTCAGCGACATGTGTATGTATAATTTGCAGGTTTATAGTTTTGTCATCAAAGTCGATTTTATTTCTACATTGCCAACATCATTCTACTATTCATCGTGTACTAAAATTCGCGATTTTTTACCAACGCAATGGCGCATAAAACGGAGATAAGCATGGATTTCACCCATTAAAAACTGAAAAGCAAATGGAGACAGTTTTCAAAATTTTTTCGCATTCAATACAAAGCCAATATTCGTTGAGTTCACCGGTGGTTCTCAAAACTTGTTGCGATTTTTTACGAAATTGGTAAAGTTGATTCGAATTTAAAGGATTTGCATACGAAAGAATCTTGGTTTTCAGAGAATGATACGTAGCTCGCTTCACTGAAATTCATTGGAATGGCACAATTCGGAGCAAATTGACAAGAACG
Source organism: Romanomermis culicivorax (assembly GCA_963922205.1). NCBI lineage: Eukaryota > Metazoa > Nematoda > Enoplea > Mermithida > Mermithidae > Romanomermis > Romanomermis culicivorax. Next base: position 1,655,767 of record CAWUHX010000029.1, on the reverse strand, counting down.
ATTTTATAAACGATGGAACAACAGTCGAAAACACTTTTGTGAACTTAGCACTATGTACAAGTTGTCTATTTTTGAAAGCACTCAAAAAGAGGCCAAAAAACGACGCTTTTTCTTAATGAGATGCATTTTTTAAGTATTATTGTCGTGTAGCATGCCAACTCAGTTTTCGAAAAATTTATATCTATTTTCAGGTGAAATTTCGTCTGTAGCTAACTGTTGCCTGCGCTTTTGACCCTCTAAACTATTGTGGAATAGTTTATCACTAACTGCGCTTTTGAACCCATTTGCATTAGCTGCGCTTTTGAACATTTGGCTGCGCTTTTGAACCGACTGCGCTAATGATTCCTACCCACATTATAAACTACAAGAAACATTGTAGGAGTGGCGTTTTTTAACCGATTTAATAAAATACATTAGTATTTGCTTTCCGGTTTCATTTGCAAGTAGTTTAAAGGAAAGGCAGACTGAACATTCTGAAAGGTCACAGATGATCGTGAACGAAAGTGTTGCAACTTGGCGCCAGTCTCAATTTGGCACACGTCTTACTTTGACGTCTATTATGTCCTGGGCCCTGTTGCACAATCTCCCCCTCCGGGAAGGGGTCCCCTTCGATAACATCAGCTTCATGAGCTTTTTTCCATCGCCTACATTTCATGCAGATTTCAAACATCTATCTAACTACGTAAAGAAAGCTAACTCTCGGTTCATGAGTTATTCAGGTTCAAGGCTGGCTGAAGGGGTAACCTTCGCGAAGGAGATTATACAGGCGATGTGTTCTACCTATGAAAATTTTACGCGTAGTTTTGCATTACCATAATGGCTATAAGGTTTAATGGTATGAAAATTGTCACGAGGAGTGAAATGTCTCATTTTCAAGAACAATGTAAAATGTGTTTTTGCTTTCATTATGTATAAAATTTTAGTTCATATTTTCTTTGTCTGTTTTCGACCAGGATACTGCATCTTTCTTCATTCATCAAATATGTAAGTAATGCTTTATTTGTTCCAGTCATGCCTTCACTTTTCCCCATTGTTAGTCGTCATTCCGAGAAACATCAAAATTCTATACAATACATAACAATTATTCAATATGGGCCTTGTGCAAACAAGGCCCTATATCTTTATCTTATCAAAACTCATGCAAATGCCCATTATACAAAAAAACGTGCTATGCCTGCTCACACTTGACTAGTTACAATAAATCGCACAATATGGCACCTGTGCACTGAAGGGACGGTCCAAAAGACTGACCCAATCTGATTGATTCCATGACTTCGTCCATATGGATAGTCAACACGAGGATAGAGGAGATTCTCATTCTTACTCCGATTTTACGTTTGCATTCAGCTGCTTCGTACGAGCAGTGTTTTTGGAACCATTTTTAAAACGCAGGGACAATCCCTTCAGCAAATTGTAACTTTGTCTTTTTGAAGCGCCAGGGAACCTACCCTACGGCCAACGAAGATCGGATCCTCTCCTATCAACTCTTGGGCCTTGCATAGTCTTAAGATATTCACATTTATCAGCATTACGTTGTTCTCATCTATATTGGAACGACGATTTTTACCGTGCTTACTAAATAAATTTGTTGTAAATTATTGTTAATTATTACTTTTTAAATTATTAAAATATACAAAAACCGGCCACTTATAACCATAACGTCACAAAATCTTACTGTAGAGAAGCAACGTTGACAACAAAAAATCATTTTCTGAATCATTTTACTTTATTCTCTGTCTAATTGCAAATATAAAAAACTGAAAATTTGTTGGCTGAGCCACAAAACACACCTTTTATTTTATTAATTTCAAAATCCACGAAAATACATCAAGCATTCCACGAAAACAGATACTGATCGTTATCAACGAGTTTTATTTCAAATCATATTCACCAGCTGAATTCCGCTAAGAAATTGTTTAATTTCGCTTTTCTTCTGTTTGAAATTGAGCCTCCTTTACGGTATGTTAAGTATTTATTATTGTAGTTATAAATTGAATAGAATTTAGTACGACAATAAAATAAGTCTCTCACACAATTCATACATGTAACTGGGCCCCGAGGTCTGGGGGGGGGGTCGGGCGACTTTTTGAAAGCCGGTGGTCACTGATTCCCCAAAATTTTAAGGGAGGGATCTGTCAATGAAAAAAAATCGATTTTTTCCGTAGTTTCTCCTATAGAAATAAAAATATACTTACAAACGCTTTCATTACTTATGTTAGACATATATTAGAATATGGCACAGTGGAATCCTAAAGTCAAGCAAAACCTCAAAAGAGTTGAAAATGTTCAGCAGATATTCACTAAGAGAATACAATTTATGATACTTCATTATCTTATGACGAACGTTTGGACCACCTGGGTTTGGAGCGATTAGACTTGCGACGGCTTCGTTCCGATCTCATTATAGTTTATAATATTGTTCGTTTGAATGTTTTGCCAATCTATGACTTTTTCTCTATCGTTCACAATTCTAACTATGCTAATGATTCTTTAAGAGTGGCGTATTGTAAATATCTTCATGATCTGTTGAAATATGAATTGTTGTCGGATACTCCATGGCTTGGAATTCTCTTGATGAAAGTACTGTAAATGCTAGTAGTGCAAAAAAATTTAATTGACATAAAAGGGTAAATCTGATACCTTTCATGTAACTGAATTATAAATGTTCAGTATCAGGACACAGTCAACCAAAAAATAATTTTTTTGACCTAAAACCCTTGCAAAAAATTAGTGTCAATGATTCTTAAGTGTTTCCTTGAATAGAACTTTCGATGCGTTTCCGCGCATATGCTAAAATAAATAATAAATAGACTATAGTAGCAAGTGACATGATTAAAATTATTTATAGCCTTTGGGACGTCGATGTACTTGCTGGATCGGGGCCTTTGCACTTGCGTCGATGGATTCTACATTTGTCAATATCCGGAAGGATATAAGTTAGAAAAGTCGGTCGAATTTTTTAAAGACAATGGTATATCTGGAGTTGCGTAAGCTTATACACATCGTGTAATCAAATTTTTTACACAAGGTTTATTCGTTGGAATCGGGTATTCAGAGTTGGAGTATATGTGGCTCGTGCCTCAGTTGCGCGAAATAACTGCGTCGAAAAAGTTTTACGACGTCGACAAAAGTCATTGGTCCATATTGCGCGATCTACAAACAGAATTTTCAAGAATTGGTGGATCTGTAAGTTACAGAAGATTCATGAATACCCGTATGTTTTAGCCTTGTAACTCTTGCCAGCTTTCCTCATTTCAGCAAGCTTCATCGACTGTGATTTTTAACTCTTCCATAGGTGTAACAGTTCCTGATACCGGGTATAGGTAGACATTTTAGTGTAAAGAAGACCTATGGGGAAAAATGGTCAGTGTAAGGTTGCTGTGGACTATCTAATGCTCTATAACATGAACGATTCGAAAATTTTCTTCTCTCTTTAGGTTTTTGAACTAGTGACGCTTCCTGTTCACTTAGATCACATAATTGGAAGCTAAAACTCATGTCTATCACAGTCACACTTTTCTGATGTATAACTGAGAATGAAATTTCCATTTGTAAAGAGTCTTTGGAACCTCAAAACTGGTGTCTCCGACCTCAAGGTAAACAAGCACCCGTTCATTATTCTCGAAAAAATTACAATTTTTGAAAAGAACGCATTGAATTTTTGCAGGAAATGTGCAGATTGACATTCGTTAGTCGATATTCAAACTATGCTATATATCAAGCCGAAGCACGTGTTATTGGTAACTCAAGTGAAGAGCAATTCACCAAAGGTGGACCAGAAACGGTATAAAACTTTTCTTAATTTGTCATAGTGGTGCTCATGTCTGCGGTACTGTAGTCCATTTAACCAGAAAATTTGATACACAGTTTTCACTTAGTTAACTTCATAGTGTGGAGAAACGCTACATTTCTTAATGAGAATGGGAGAGGCCAAAATCATTGAAAAAAGATCAGACTTATCCACTGTCAATTTGGACTGAACTGCGTCGATACATGAGTGCTACTCGAGCAATTTTGATCACTTAAAAGTTATTAAGGAAATTTTCAGTTGTTCTGTTTTCCGCTCGTTGACGAAATTATTGATCTTACTTTCATTGGATCGTTGCATCGATCATTTGAAAATAAATGAAATATAATGTGCATACTGCGGAATTATATTTCTGTGCTCTTCTTGCTGCCGTCAAACTTCTTATTTGTTCAACGTTGTGGAATCACAAACATACGATCACACTCTTTGCATAATATGATGAAGATTGACGCCAGATGAAAGCATTTCTGAGCAGACTTCTTGAGTTATAGACGTTGAACTTTATCATGTGCTTTCCAGACTTGGGACTTGGAAAAGATATCTAATAATGAGAATTGAGAATGAGAATAAAACGCACTTGTATCACCAAATACTTAATTTGATATGAAAGACCTAAAATTCGTGGATGTACAGTGCAATCCTAGCAGATTGTTGTTATAGTCTACATTTATTAAAATACTTGCAAATTATAAAAAACGAAAGCGAATACGGTCAATTTCTAACTGGAAGCGTTTCATGAAAAACCACGCTTCTTTGTATTACTCGTTTTTTCAGATGTGCCGGAAACCATTATCAAATCTTGTGACTTTGATCAATAATAAACAAATGCGGGACAATTTAATGTTATCGGTTATAAAACATGCGAATTTGCAAGACAATTTGCCGTTTACGTCTTCGGCAATTTCGACGATAACTAAATCGATGAATACCGGGTTAATCGCGCGATTATTATTGATGGTCATTTTGTGCGCAATTTTTAGCTCAATGGGATGACATTTTTTTCGAAGACATAATATCATTCGAGCAAAGATCTCAGCATACAAGCAGAACGATGAACTTTTCCTTTTCCCAGTCAATTTTTATTTTTCCTGTGCCTTAATTAGCGAACCGATGGTTTTTTCTCCGTGAGTTCCCATTATTTTCTAGTTGTTACGACATACATTGTTGTTTTTTAGTTCATGATTTTTTATTAGTATGCATAGTTTCGCCGATAGTCATTTTATTTTATTATATCCTTGGTTTATATGTGCATACTTGATTTGTTTTTTTGATTATCGATATATTAGTTAATCATGATCTAGTCGTAAGAAAATCTCGCTCTAACTTCGATTAGGAAAATGTAAGATGGGTTCTTACGGGGCTTGTTCAGCTCAACTATCTTATTTCTAGGCAGAATCCGAAGTTAATTCGAAATCAGCCACCTGTAGTTTGTTTTTCTTGAAATGCTTGTAAATAATAAAACATTTTTTACGATTTGCTACGAAACTATATGTCACGTTGGACTGGAAATCTGTGAGTATTCTCAACAGCATTAAGTATTCATTCAGTAAAAAAGTTCGGCAGTAAAGTCCCTAACTCACTTTCGCCATCTTTCCATTTACAAGCATTGTAGCATATGAAAAACAGACCATGATAAAATGTACAGTGGACAAGAAAATGGCGTGGAAACTATAAATATGGTTTTGCGTCCAACGTGGTCCGACTTGAATGCGATGTAGCGCTCGAAGATTCGAAAAAAGTTTATTATTGGCTCTAAGGGCGGTAAGTTTCTTGGCGGATTAAAGGCCAATTAAAGTAGTCGGGGATTAAACGTCGCTCAAAATCCAGGATTAAATTTTTTTGGTAAGCTCGTCGGCCGATTGATTAGTTTAATCGGGGATTAAAACAATCGGTAGTCCGTCAGCCGATAAAAACTAGATTACCACAATCGACGATGATGATAATCGGAGTTTTCAATCCTGTCTCACTCCAGGTTTAAAAGGCCGATTATATCTGTTTTTTGCGATTGCATAGTCAGTTTAATAATTGAAAAATGAATGTTCTTGTTTTTTGGACGATCTAAACGACGATGAAGCAGAACATCAAGTATAAACGAGAATGAAGCAGAAAACCAAGTACTAATTCGTCATTTAGCTGGATAGATCGAATCCGATAGAATCATTCGAAAGAGAAGTTCTGGTCGTGATCTAAACTAAGTAAGGACAATGCAAGACAGCTAATTGGATAAAAAATTAATAAAAATAAGAAAGAAACAAAAAAAATTTATTTAAAAAACATTTTTCCAATAAAAATTCAATAAATTTTTTAATAACAACAAATTTAAAAACCTGTAGTAAACAATTTTTTATAATTTTCTTCAAAAGAATTGAATTTCTTCAGAATCAAAATTAGTAGTTTTCTACGGACACGTGGATTTGGAAGTGGATATGACGAAAGGCGACGTACTGAAGGAAAAGCTGTACACCTACACTATAGACAATATACGGTATACAGTTTTCAATCTGCAACTATACTTTTAATCCTGGATTTTTTAATTGGCGATTATATTTTCAACCTGCGATTACGTAATCGGCTGACGAGCTTGCCGATTATTTTAATCGCCGATTAAATTTTAATCCACGATTACATAATTGGGGATTAAACGTAATCCTGGATTATTTCAATCGGCCAGCAAACTTAGCGCCTTAAGTCTGTTCCTTTTTACTATCGGATGGTGCATATTGTTACAGTTTTAACGGACTTTTTTTTCTCAAGTTTTAGAAGTCGGCACATAAAGTGTCAGAGGTTACTTTTTCCTAGACAGTAACTGACCTGAAAAAAATTGTTTCCTCAACCGAATGCTACACTTTACAGTAACAATGTCTGTGTTTTGAGTTTAAACGGTGCTTGAATTCGAATTGAGCTGTCAACTTTTCACTACTGGTCCTGCTAGAGGACGGGATTTATTAGAGTAAGCGCGGTGTGCACAATCGTCGATCTCCCTCTCTCCTCAAATTATGCTGATCCAAAGAACCTGTAAGCCTTTAAATTTCATTTTCAAATTCGTGAACATCCAATCGAAAGAATAAGTTCATTTGGTTGAAAGATAATTGTATAGTCCGTTTTTTTCAAATGCTTGTAACGTAAAAATGCTGAAAGTAAGTACGCATGCAGAATTTCGTGCCGAGATAATATCGTTATTGACATTATGTTAGGAATCGATTAACCGGCAGCTATAAACTGTGACTAAACTCTCAGCTTAACTCGATAACTCTTTTAGGCCCGTATGCCAGAAGGTGGAGTAGCTTAATCCGTAGAATAAACCGTGGATTATTCCCCGGAATATCTCAAGTTGGCATTCCAGAAAGAGGAGTAAAGAGAAGAGTAGAGTAGAAAAAATCGGTATGCCAGAAAGTGGAATAGGCTAATCCACGGAATAAACGGCGGAGTAATCCGTGGAATATCTTTTTTCGGCATGCCAGAAGGAAGAGTAGAACAAACAGTGGGGTAAAAAAATCGTTTTTTCTTGTCTTTTTCTTCACCTGCGCCAGGCAGGATTAGTCGGTGGAGTAAGATTGATCTTATAGTGCTATGACTATGGAAGTTGTTGATTTCATCGATTTTTTGGGAAATTTGGACGAGGAAAACGAACATGCAAACTTCTCGGAAGTCTTTCTCGATGCTGACCCATGCCGATTTTTTTGACCTATTAGCCGAGCTGTCCGTTTTTTATCTTCGATGACGTTTTTTCGACTCTTGACAGATTCGATTAGAAAATTAATTTCAAGCTCCGAAAAATTATCACCTCGTTTTTTGTTGCTCATTTCACAAGTTTCAAATTATGTAGATTTAGCAGAAAGTTATGTAACGAAAGCAGAAAAAACCGATAAATTTGGTAAAGTGTGGTCTTGCAGAGAAAAGGTCGATAAAGTGGTCTTGCAGAGAAAAGTAATAAAATCGATAAACCCAGGAAGAACAGCAGAAATCCATTGTGAAAAATGTGACAAATTTTTTTCTTGTCTTTTTGTCACTACTCCACTGTTTAATCCACGGATTATGAACTCCGCCACTATTCCACTTTCTGGAATACCGAGAAAAAAAATCCACGGAGTAGCCTATTCCGGGGATTAGCTATTCCGTGGATTAGCCTATTCCGAGGAGTGGCTATTCCTCGGAATAGGCTATTCCGTGGATTATTCTACTCCACCTTCTGGCATACGGGCCTTAAAAATAATTTCCGTCCGCCGCGAGAAATGTCCAAAAAAAATTTCGCGTGGCTAAAAAAAATATTCGCTCGGCGCAGAAAAAGCTATGCAAATGACCAGCGCTGCGGTGCGATACGCTGGATTTTCAGATTTCAACTATCCAAAGCGCACCAATTGTATCACGATCTTCCCGAACTATTTTCATTAAGGCCCGTACGCCAGAAGGTGGAGTAGCTTAATCCATAGAATAAACCGTGGATTATTCCCCCGAATATCTCAAGTTGGCATTCCAGAAAGAGGAGTAAAGAGAAGAGTAGAGTAGAAAAAATCGGTATGCCAGAAAGTGGAATAGGCTAATCCACGGAATAAACGGCGGAGTAATCCGTGGAATATCTTTTTTCGGCATGCCATAAAGAAGAGTAGAACAAACAGTGGGGTAAAAAAATCGTTTTTTCTTGTCTTTTTCTTCACCTGCACCAGGCAGGATTAGTCGGTGGAGTAAGATTGCTCTTATAGTGCTATGACTATGGAAGTTGTTGATTTCATCGATTTTTTGGGAAATTTGGACGAGAAAAACGAACATGCAAACAACATTCCACGAGTTCTTTTTCGAAGATCAGATCCATTCGAAATGTATGGTGATTTTGACTTCCGACTACGATATCGATTTAATAAAGCAACAGTGCGTGAATTGATAGGAATTTTGCATAACGAAACAGAAAATTCAACAAAGCGGCATGGAAGCCTGACACCGGATATGAAAGTACGAAAAAAAAATTCTGATCAAGATAAGTGATTTTCGGTGCGTCAAACAGTCCACTTGCAGATCCTTGAGGTTGATCCAAAATCTGAAATTTCAAAATAGTAGATGATCAAATGAGCAATTTTCTGTTTTACATACTGATTGCTTTTTATTCTGAATTGCTTTTTGAAGAAAGTAGTTGCTCTTGTTCTGGGAGGCAACTATTTCCTGGCATATAGCTATCATTCTCAAATCATGTTCTTCTTTCATGAATTTGATTCATAGTTCATGTTCTTCTACCAAGTTTTTCTTGGTTATTTCTAGAATGACTTTCTTCAAGTCATCGTTAAGGAAGGTCATTTGCTTCGGAATGGTTATTTTGGTGGAGGAATAAGCTTTTGCTCTTTTGGATGTGGTTCATAGTCGACTGATTGGTCAGCAGATACTATTGTTTCACCTTCAACTTCAAAATCTTGAGAAAAGTCACTTAGGACATTCGAATCTAAAGTTTTCCGTGCTCCTTAAGAAAATCCAATCATATCCATTCATGATAAAGGTAAGATTTCTGTACCAGTTAATAATCCTGCGTCGTCATCGTATTTGTTGGGAATCCTTTCGAATTGGCCAGGCAACATATCCCATATTTCTTTAACCATCTCTTTCAATTCCGGTGGAGCAGGTCCCCCACCAGTACCAGACTGGTACTTCAGATGGGCACTAATTGTGTCTTTGGCATTCTAGTATTACAAGTTGAAGCAATAAAAGGCTTAGCATAATTTTATTTGACAGGTATTCCTTGCATTACGATACTTGGCAAGTGGTGAGTTTCAACGAGAGTATGGTGATATTCATTTTGTTAGCCAGTCAAGTGCCTCACGTAGCATTCATACAGTATGCAGCAAAATCGCAGCTTTGAAAAACAACTACATTAGCTTTCCAAACTTGATTGCGTTACAGCAGGCTTCAATTGCCTTTCATACCCGAACAGGATTTCCGGGAGCTACAGGTGCAGTCGATGGTACACACGTTCCGATAGCTAATCCTGGTGGAAACGATGGTGAGCTCTACAGAAACCATGAAGGTATTTTTTCCATAAATGTTCAACTAATGTGTGACCATAACACGAAGATTCGAAACGTTGTCGCCAGCTGGAAAGGCAACACACATGATTCAAGAATTTTCAATGAATCTGTTCTCAAGGACAAACTGGAAGATATGCCATCGCGTTATCACATCCTCGGCGATAGAGGATATCCATGTCTGTGATATTTGCTGACACCAGTGGCAAATCCTCAATCTCAGGCCGAATTACGGTATAATCATGTGCATTCCTCTACCAGAATGGTAATCGAACGCGTCAATGGAATTTTAAAACGTCGGTCCCCCTGTTTATCATATAAGCTTAGGTTCAGTCCACAACGATGTGGAGTTATTATAGTAGCCTGTTGTGTCTTACACAATCTCGCCTTACAACAGAATGATTTTGAAGAAGATGTGCATCAGGATCAACTGGACGTCAGTGATCCAGCAGGTCCAGATCAGCCTAATGTTCAGGGAATGGCAAAACGCCGAATGATCATTACAAGATTTTTCTCATAAATGTGTCATTACTTATACACCGAGTATGGTATGAGTTTTTGCAAGGAATACTGTCTGATTAAATGTCGCATTGCTTACTTTTTTTCAAACCTTTCCATTTTGCCATCAGTTGTTCGACATTCCTCTCTAGGCATTCCGGATTTTCTCGGATGTCTTTCTCGATGCTGACCCATGCCGATTTTTTTGACCTGTTAGCCGAGCTGTCCGTTTTTTTACCTTTGATGACGTTTTTTCGACTCTTGACAGATTCCATTAGAAGATTAATTTCAAGCTCCGAAAAATTATCACCTCGTTTTTTGTTGCTCATTTCACAAGTTTCAAATTATGAAGATTTAGCAAAAAGTTATGTAATGAAAGCAGAAAAAACCGATAAATTTGGTAAAGTGTGGTCTTGCAGAGAAAAGGTCGATAAAGTGGTCTTGCAGAGAAAAGTAATAAAATCGATAAACCCAGGAAGAACAGCAGAAATCCATTGTGAAAAATGTGACAAATTTTTTTCTTGTCTTTTTGTCACTACTCCACTGTTTAATCCACGGATTATGAACTCCGCCACTATTCCACTTTCTGGAATACCGAAAAAAAAATCCACGGAGTAGCCTATTCCGGGGATTAGCTATTCCGTGGATTAGCCTATTCCGAGGAGTGGCTATTCCTCGGAATAGGCTATTCCGTGGATTATTCTACTCCACCTTCTGGCATATGGGCCTAAAGGAGAACTATGTGCGAAATTTTTTTTCTAATTTCCAACTTCTTTCCCAACAAATAGCCTTAAATTTCGTCAATAACTTCGATTACCTGGTTTTTTCCCGTAATACAGTATAGTATGCTCACGCGCGGCGATTGAAGAAACAATGTATACTTCATTTCATCTTTTTGCGGTTACAAGAATTTCAAAAAAATGGACTATAGATCCAAAACTTGGACCGTTTCCGCAAGGCCCGCAATACATTTCGAAACAGTCAGTCCATTGAATATTCTGAACCATAATCTGCACCAACATTTTGGTTGATAATTTCATCTCGAAACCAATGATATTGACCACAGGAAGATTGATAAGTCAATTTTTCTTAAAGTACTTATAAATTATAAAAGTGGAAAGCAAATACACTACGATTTTTATATTTCATGTTTCTACGATTTTCTGCTACCATAAGTCACATGGGACTGAAAATTACTCAATTAACCTTTAGCAATTTTTAAATGAAAAAATAGCAATGCGCAAACAACTGTGATGGCAATGCAGGGTCCAATTGCCATAAATAGTACGATCCCGAGCTCGAGATACTCGCCAACTTTTTTGCGCACAAAACATACAAAAAAGTTCGCGATTTTCTCGCTTATCATAACCAGCTCAGATTTTTTCCACTTTTAACTTTAGAATAAGTGAAAATTATGTGAAGGAACCATATATAATCGAGCACCTATTAGTTATTCTAGAGAACAAACTATAGTCAGTTCTATCAAAATAATTAGAGTAAAATGTTGACATCATATGTCGTTTTTTCCACGTGAATGATTTGCGAGGATCATGAATCAGTCATCGTTGAAGATAAGATCGATTTTTATCACGATTATTAGTATTGTGCATACATGCATAGTTTGAGATCACCAATAATATTAGATGATTACTGATCAGTTAGGCGAACACAGTTCTCGCTCGAATATCGACCATCCTCCAACGCATATAGTTTGGCCAATTATTTAGCTTTTGAGTCGGTCATTTTGCCTTCCACACCCATCATAGTACCGTAAGCGTTGGCGTCCACTTTTTCGACAGCTTTGGCCGGCGGCGCGGCGTCGGCGGCGACCGCTGGGGCTATCTCTTTTTTGACCACCGACGCTTTCAAGGCTCCCGGCGTCACGGCCATCATAGTGCCGTAAAGATTTTCGGCCGCTTTTTCTTCTTTTTTGGCCGGCTCGGCGGCGCCGTCCGCTTTGGGAGTGTCCGCCGCCGGCGATGCTTTGGGCGCCGTCGCGTCACCGTTTTTCTTATTTCCACGTTGCGAAGCAACCATCTTGGCGTCGACGCCCATCATAGTACCGTACTGGCCAGCGGCGACTTTATCGACGCCCCCGTCCACAATTTTTTTAGCTGTCGACGTTTCTTTCTTATCGGCCGGCGTTTCTTTCTTGACCGCCGAGACGGCCGGAACTGCTGCTACTTTTTTGGCCGCCGATGCAACCGCGGCGTCTTTTTTATCGCGTTGTGAGGCGACCATTTTGCCCTCAATGCCCATCATCGTGCCGTATTGACCAGCGGCCACTTTGTCATCTTTGACCGGTTCTTTCTTGGGCTTACTAAGAAAAGAAAAGAAAAGAAAAGAAAAGAAAAGAAAAGAAAAGAAAAGAAAAGAAAAGAAAAGAAAAGAAAAGAAAAGAAAAGAAAAGAAAAGAAAAGAAAAGAAAAGAAAAGAAAAAAAGAAAAGAAAAGAAAAGAAAAGAAAAGAAAAGAAAAGAAAAGAAAAGAAAAGAAAAGAAAAGAAAAGAAAAGAAAAGAAAAGAAAAGAAAAGAAAAGAAAAGAAAAGAAAAGAAAAGAAAAGAAAAGAAAAGAAAAGAAAAGAAAAGAAAAGAAAAGAAAAGAAAAGAAAAGAAAAGAAAAGAAAAGAAAAGAAAAGAAAAGAAAAGAAAAGAAAAGAAAAGAAAAGAAAAGAAAAGAAAAGAAAAGAAAAGAAAAGAAAAGAAAAGAAAAGAAAAGAAAAGAAAAGAAAAGAAAAGAAAAGAAAAGAAAAGAAAAGAAAAGAAAAGAAAAGAAAAGAAAAGAAAAGAAAAGAAAAGAAAAGAAAAGAAAAGAAAAGAAAAGAAAAGAAAAGAAAAGAAAAGAAAAGAAAAGAAAAGAAAAGAAAAGAAAAGAAAAGAAAAGAAAAGAAAAGAAAAGAAAAGAAAAGAAAAGAAAAAGGTTACGTTTTTTCGGCTGCCGTTTTTGCTTTTCTGTCCGTTGGTGCTTTAGATTCTTTGGTCGACGGTAGACTGGGTTGAACTTGTTCTTTTTTCTTATCTTTGAGCGCCGTTGGCGGTGGTGATCGACGTTTAACCGGAATTTTGGTGGGCGGCTCAGGCTTTTCTTTTTCTTTTTTATCGCTTTCTCGATTTCTCCTCTCTTTGACCGATTCTTCTGCAGAAAAACGACGTATCATGTCTAGATTCAGATTTGATTTCGTGTCAGTTTGACGTCAACAAGAAAATTATTGCTAACACTTCATGCTGCCTCACTGTGGCCAAAAGACTGTAGTTTCACTTACACCAGAAACTTTCTTACCCTTTTCCGGTTCGGAAACTTTTTTCTTCCCTCCACAACAAAATAAAATGGAAAGTATCGTCGTAAAAAAAACGAATAAAATGATGAGGAAGTTCAAAATCAAACGACGATCATCGCGATCTTTGAAAAAATCGTCTTTAACGAAATTTTCGAAGAAATTCCGCGATCGAATGACGCCCATTTTCTTCTTTCTATATACTATTTTTCGTTCTTCGGGTAGATATAATGTTCATCAATGGCGTGAGTTTGTTTTTTCAACTAGTCGGGGAAATGGTAAGAAAAAATGGATGCTCACGTGACAAAAGCCTCCAATCTATACGACGAGGATGGAACCGCACCGAAAACGGAAACGATACGACGTAGAAACAGTAACACAGGACCGATCCGTCCGACTGGAATATTTAAAACTAGAATGCAAGAATGGTATGTAGTGTAAACAGCTGAACTACAAAATTTGTAATTCTTCTTTATTGCATTCCAGTTTTCCAAATTAAAACTCAAAATGTCCTGAAACGTGGAATCGGGCGCAATAATGATAACAATCGATGACTGTCCAGCCAAATGACCGCCTGAGACAAAGTGTCTCAAATCTTGACGACCGATCTCTTTGAAACATCTAGAAGCACCAGGGCTCTGTTCATAAGTTTTGACACAGATTTGGCGAGACACAATATGGTTTGAGGAATATATCGAAATTCATACTGCCGAAACTCAGCTGACTTTTTTCCGAAAAACGATTACTCAAATACGGCGCTTACCAGACAAAATAAGTCACGATAAGATAGCCTATGAGACGCGGCTCTAGCAAAAATGTTCACAGGATAACAATTTTTTCGATTCTTTTTTTTGAGGGTTTATATGCATGGGTGAAGATGGGCTCTGGAGTATGATTTCTGATACGAAGCTGAACGCTGATCATTTTTCCCCAAATTTTAAAGACCATACAGAAAATGCTGGCATCAGGACTACAGGTTTGAACAACAATGAGCACGTCACCAGGAATGCCGTTGTCTATAGTGTAAAGCAGCAAAATTTGGTAAAGTTGGCTTTCGTCTTAGCCCTCCTCATCAGTACAAAGAAATTACCAGTAAAAGTCACGACAAGAGTTTATACGACGTAAATGACGCCATGATTCAAAGCACTAGAACCTACTGAAATATCAGCAGCCGGTTCCAAGAAAGTGTCTCTCACGCGAAAATTTGCTCTGTCTCTCGATTTTTGCTCTGTTTTGGCTCTCCCAGAGACAAAAGAGAGAAAATGGATTCCGCGAAATTGTATCTGACGGAGAGATGCTCTGAGAGCCGACTCTGTTGGAGAGCGGCTCTGTGAAATGGCTCTACAAGAGACAGTTTAGAGCCAAATAGGTTCCACGAACCAAAAAAAGTGCTCACGCGAGCAAGAGCAGAGCCAAAAGTTGTAAGCCTGCTAGGGGCTGGCTTACGGCTGTCTCTGTTTAGTATCTCTTACATTTTTACTATGTATGGGGTCGCAAATTAAGACTGCGTTATGCTGTAGAGTAATTATTCGTGTTCTAAGTTGTTCATAGCGCCTCTCTTTCGCGATTTTTTCTACGCGGGGCAGAAAAAAATTGTTTTTTTATTTAGCATTGAAGATTCAAGAATTGACATTTTTGTTAAAAATGGAGCGCCGAAGACACAGTAAAACGACATTTTCTATGGAAGGGGTCATCGATTGCCAGAAATTACCTCAGGAACGGAGACAATAAAGAAAATAAATCGATTTTTCTGAACTAAAAAGTTCACAAATCACTTCAAAAAGTAGTTTTAATCTACAAAAACCATGAAAAAGCGACGACCCAAAAAATTGACGTTTTGACCTTTTTTGCTTCAGAAAACACGATTTTTCAACACAACTTTACCATTTTCGACAGTTTTTTCCCGAATTACCTGCTAAAGAATTGCCATTTTAGTTGATTTATTTCTTCAAAAGTTAACATTTTTACCAGGAAATTGATCTTTTTGATTGCATACTTGTAAGAGCTCCGAACCGAGGGGGTCACGCAGTGCTCAAAAATGCGTTTTTGACATGGACAAATCATGCCCTTGATCCATTAATTTTTACTTTAAAAATGATACTGAGCATCATTTCGGCGCTAAGCGCCGAAAAAAATTTCTCCCAAAAGGATTTTTTGCTCAAAAAAGTGATTTTCGACCAAAAAATATGTATTTTTGGTCGATTTCCGGCCTGTCAACAACTGGAAGTTGGGGAAGAGAGTCGTCGACAACTGCATATACGATTTAAAATTTTGGGGACATTTTTGACCATTTTTGTAGAGAAATGTAACTATTAAGTGCCAGAAAAATAACTTTTCTGACCTTCTCGTTCAAAAACTATCATTTTCGACCCGAAATCTGACGTTTTTGAAAGTTTTATGTTCGAGAAAGGATCCCATTCTACTAGAAAGCTGACATTATCGATTGTTGTTTATACGAAAATTTATATTTTGCATAGAAACATTGATGTTTTCTGGGGTTTTATGTTCAAAAAAATACCGGTAATTGGGGGGGGGGGGGGTTATTCACCCCCAACATGATCAACCCTATACCCAACACCCCCCAAACTCGGAAAAATTGAGATAAAAGTGATTTCTTGGGAAAATTTTCGAAATTTTTTGACTTTTTTCGACCCCCCCCCCACATTTTGAAAATTTCGGCCCGCCACCTCAAAATTGGGGTTTACCCCCCCCCCCCCCCAACTGGTCGGATCTCTTACAGGTATGTTCAAAAAAGACCATTTTTTTCACCGAAAACTAAAGTTTCCGACCGTTTTTTGTTCCGAAACAGAATTTTTTGCAGAAATTTCTTGACGGTTTTTCGGAAATTACCAGTTCCTGCCAAAAAATGATAGTTTTGACCGTTTTTTCTGGTTCAATAATGTCCCTATTCCGCGAGAAATTTTCACTTTTAACCAAATCTAAATAGTTCCCAGCAAAGATTGACAATTGTCACCATTTTTCGTTCGAAAGTCACGATTTTCTAGCAAAAGTTGATATTTTCAACTGTTTTTCGTTCAAAAATCATTATATTCTAGCGAAAAATTTCACATTTTTGACCGTTTTCCATTCAAAAATGAGCATGGTCTACTAAAAATCAAGATTTTTTAACCGTTTTTTGTTAAAAACTCAGTTTTCAACTAAAAGTTAACATTTTTCACCATTTTCTGCTCTAAAATCAATATTTTCCATCGAAAAATTAAACTATTTATTTTATAAATAGTCAGCCGTATAGAAAATTAGCATAAACACAGAAACGCACGCAAAATTGCTTTAAACCAATCAAAGAGATAAAAACTTCATCAGGGAAGCGCTAAAGTGTCAGAAATGACGTAAATTTTTATCACAGCGCTGTCTCTCTTTTTGCTCTAATCGTGCTCTCTTTTTGGCTCTCGTGAGCAAGCTCGCGAGCACACTTGTGGAACGGATTTCCAGAGCCAACTCAGAGCTGTCTCTCGAGAGACTGTCCCAGCAGAGCCAAAAAACTGGCTCTGTCTCTGCTCTAAACTGGCTCTCGGAGAGCAATATTCGTGGAACCGGCTGCAGATTTCGAGGGGGACCATCTTGGTCCTAGTGGTTATCGCCTCCAACTACTGGTCTCAAGATGCTGGTTCGATCTCGGAAGTAACCCGGATTATTCTGATAGATGGCCTGCGCAGACACAGCCTTTCACCCTTACGGGGTCGATAAATGCAAGCTTGCTATACTTCTTGCTGGTGTCCATTCAGTCTAGTTAGTGTCTTGGCGATAAGGCGCGGCAAATGAGGTGATAAGCCTATTCTATTTAAGGGTAAGTAGCCGAAAAATCCTGCTCTGTCAGGCAGAAGCTATAGCCTATGGAATGTGATCTCCGATAGGTGGCAAAAATACCCAAAGAGCGCCTCTCATATAAGTTGAGCACGTGACCACAGAGTCCGGTAAAGCCTCTCTTTCCAGCCATTGGAAAATGGGTACAGGTGACCATAAAAATCCAAAAAATTGAGGTGCAAACAAATTTAAAGTAGATGGATGGTCGATGCCACCAGAAAAAGTGTCATTGGGTTCCTTCTCAAACCTGTATCATGAAGCATATTGATCGCCGAAAGATGACGTATTAACCGGCATCACATTTAGACGGTAGATCGCAGAAAGCACGGTTTTTTCGATATTTACAGCAATTAATACAAATGTATTCAAAATTAATCACTATCAATCATAAACTGATTTTCGATCAGAAGTTAAACCGTCGCTCCGCCTCAATTGGGTCAAATGTAATTCGAACAAAGCCTGAAGCATGAAAAAGAGGATATATAGAAAAAGAGGAAACTGGCTTGTGTATCGGTACCCCCAAATGTATCAGCATACCGAATGTATCGTTATACCGAATAATGCATTAATTCTCGGTATCCCGAACACATGCAATTTTATTTTTTATTTCGTCACGTTGACTGATTCTCGTTATCCCGAATACACATTTTTTTGCGGAAAATGACTGATGGTAACCTTCAACCGAACCGAACGGAACGAAAATTTCCCTTTCGTTCGGTTACATTCCGTCGATTGTATCCCGTTGCGTTCCGTTCCGCCGAAAAAGGTAAGTATAAATGGGCCCTTAGTGTTTTTTGTACATAACATATTTTGTAGATAAGTGAAACTTCTAGTATTCCTTTTCCAGCATTCCTTTATGGTATGGCCTTACTTTGGGCCCGTCCCGCTTTGGCGCCCATCTCAGTTTGGCGCTCCATCACTCTGTTATTTCAACACTCATTCTAATCATTTGTTCAAGTAAGGTGCGACCACAACCACATTATTTTATTGTCACACAATCGTTTACATAAAGCTCTTACCGTAAAATTTTTCACTCGAAAAATTGTTAAAGGTGAGGTCAGTACGCTCACAAATTTCCAGTCCTATATGATACCCTGTTTATCAGAAAATCGTGAAAATCTAAAATCCTACATGCTTTTCACTTTAATTATTTAGAAGCATTTCATGAAAAACAGACTAAAGTTACATGTTCATACACTTTGTAGTTCTTTAAGGCCAACTTTCTATTTTGCACATTTATGTAAATTTCTGTGTAAAGAAAGCCTACGGCGAGGAAACGGTTGGCGTGGGACTACTTTGCTTGCTGTGGGCTATCGAATATACTATTTCAATTGGAGAATTTATACTTGGAAACGTTCCCTTCATAGCATACATGTGAAGAAGGGGCCCCGAAGTCTTGGGGGTTAAGCGGCTTTTTAGGGCCGGGGTCACTGATTCCTCAAAACATTGGGGCGAGGGGTCTCTGAAGAAATAAAATCGATTTTTTCACCAAAAAGATCCGAAAAACTGTTAGAAAATAGTAATTTTTATCATGAAAAACCGTAAAACACCGTAAAAAACCCCCTTAAAAATGTATTAATGCCGTGAGCGCCGAAAAAATTGGCACTTTTGACAGTTTTTGTTCAAAATATTTTTACGACCAAAAGTATGGGGGTTCCTATGACTACCACATGCCTATCCCTAGGATTGGAAAGTCCCGAGGGGGGTCACCAAAGGCTAGCCATATGGCCGACGAGTTCTGAGGGGGGTTGTAGCACTTCCCCCCCCCCGATTACATGTATGCTCGTAAGCATAAGGTATGTAACACTCGAAAAATGATCTACTCTAATTTTTACACATTTATTGAAAATTTCGTCGCTGATTTTGAATTCAATATCAATTTTTTCCAGAAATGTAACATCGCCGTATGCGAGTGAAAAGTTGAAAAAATGGAATAATTTGCCAAAAAAATATTTCATCTACTGTTTCTAGAGCAGCGCAAAATCTTTTTTAGGATGAATATTGAATTTTAGGGTGAATATTCAATCAAAATAGAGCAATAAAAAAGCAAAACTGGCATACTTTTAGGATGGTATTGCCGAAAGAGGAGTAAACCAGTATTAAGGCAGTCCAGGAGTAAAGTCGGACTAACCCTGTAGCAAACCTAGCGCAAGAGTGGAACAGTATTAAAATTTGCTCCTCGTCGGTATTGCCAAAAGAGGAGTGGACTAAAAGTGGAGCAAACGAGGCGCAAATATTGCCGATTTCGTCCACTCTTTTAATCCTGATAGCGGTAGTATTAAATCAGTAGTAAGTCCTATTTAGTCTGTGTAATAATGGAAGCCGTTGAGTTTTTGATTTGATTCGAGATTTGGACGACGTGGCGTTTTGAGAATTTATTTTTGCTGATCGAACAAATTTTTTTGAACGCTATAATGATCAAGAATTTTATATTCGATATCGTTTTACTAAAATATATGTGAGACGTTTAATTTATTTGTTGTATGACGGCTTGGAAAGACCTACAAAGCGAAATAATGCCCTAATGCCCGAAGATCAAGTCAGTTTATTACTAATTTCAACTGAAACAACGTTTTATTATGAATGTTGTGACAGCGAAACAGCGAAAGTGCATTTCAACGCTTAATTACCTACAAAACTAGCAAAGTTTTCATTTGGTTGCGGAATCTGGGGGGGGGGGCAAAATTTTGCGAAGAATCACAATTGATCAACCAGGTGGAACTCTGAGCAGCATCTTCCTTTTGTAATTTCGACATAAGCTTGCAATAGTAAGCCTTTTTGGTATTGGATGCTTTAATTTCTGCATCCAAAGCTTGCATTCTTTTCTCGTGAAGTATCTTCATATGATCTTTTTCTTGCTCAATCAACATCATTTTCTTTTCATGCTCATCAACAACGAACTGACACTACTACAACTATACTACTTTCGCTTGGTATGTTTGTATGCATAATTATTGTATGTGTAGCACTCATGCTAGTTCCCACGATATTCCATGCCACGCGCATCGGCGAGTGTACTATAAATAGAAATACGTCTAGTTCAGTCCAGGAGTGCCTAGTCCAGGATTGCTCTTTCTTTGGCAATAGGAACCGCGTAGCAAATGAGGACCAAACCAGGAGTAGAGCAAAGTCGACATAATCCTGGACTTGATGAGTCCTAGTTTGCTCCGCTGTTTAATACTGCTTCGAGTTTAGTCTACTCCTCTTTCGGCAATACCAGCCTTAGGATGAGGCTACAAGAAACACCAAAAAGTGCACTTATGAAAATGAAACGATCGATGCACCGATCTAATTAAAGTAAGTTTTATCGGAAAAAACTATTAAGAACATTATAATCAATGAAAGAATTTTTTCGTCAATGAGCGGCAAACAGAACAGCTGAAAATTTCCCTCAATAGCAGTCAAGTAGTCAAAATTTCTCGACGGGTCTGAACACAGTTCTGTCCAAATCGACACTGGATAAGCATAATGTTTTTCAATGATTTTGGCTTTCCCATTCCTATGAAGAAATTTAACCTTTTTCTACAGTATAAAATTTTCCACTGATTGAAAATTACGTATCAAATTGGAAAATATTTTTTTCGTCTCTGCTGCGTGTATCATTTCAAATTAAATTTGCTATAATATTGGCATACTTGAATCTGCAGTATTTTTCACGATTCAAACGCCTACGCTGACTCAAAACATCGATAACAATCTTTTGACTACATCAGAAATATTACGCCAAATGGACTACTCATCATGTAAATCTACAGTAAATTGGGTTATTCAAGCGTCTGGCTCCCCTATTCGTTGACTTCCATTTAAATGATAGGATCATCTATTGTTACACTAAAAAGTCACATAATTTAAAGCTAGGGCTGTCTTCTGTTGGCGACGAAAAAACGAACAGTCGTAACAGTGTAGAAAAATTTAATTATCTGCTCACCTTCACTTTTTCTTCGCTGAAATTATTTTCTATAGCTAGGATTTCTAACGAAGCTTGGAGTGGGTTTCGTCCGAATTTTCGGAATTCGTTGCGCAGAAATTCCACCTCCGGCACGGACAGCCCGACTTGGGCGGCCAACGCCCTGTTAATTTGATCGTCCTGTACGCTGGTCATCGTGCCGTATTGTACGGAACCGTTCGCAATGCTCATCCTCGAAAGGTATCCAAATCGGATGTTCGGTAACGCAAAAGTCTCCTGAAGGCCCCTTCCTTCGCTTGTTGAAAAAATGTCCGAAATGAGAGTGCCTTTATCAACTCTAGCTAAAATATAGAAAAACCGGTTTTCGAATAAAAGATTGAAAAAAAAATTTCGACAGGTGCGACAGAGAATAGCGAAGTATGGAAATAAAGTAGAAAATAAATATGAGATAAATAGAAAATAAAAAGGATGATCCATACTTCCGACAGAAGCACGTGTCATACATTGGATTTAGCGGTAAAGGAGTCATGTTTCAACGCTTCATCCGAACTCAAATTTTCTGATTTTTCAGATTAGAAATCCTGTATCAAATTTTCGGAATATTACTTGTCATGAATGAACCTGCCATGTTCGAAACTCCACACATTTCGAAAAAATCGGTATGGTAGGCGAAGAAATAGATCGAGTTCAGAACTTGTACTACAGAGTAAAGATCACCAATTTGACGATAATTCGACATTTGTTGATCAACTTTTTATTCTATTTTTTGACATATTTCGACTACCAAGCTTCTCTATAAATTTATGGTTTCCGTTAGCATAATTTTTTTGCAGCACTTAACTATAGCCCATTTATTTTGAAATGGCAGATGCCACAAGAAAAAAGTAAGTTCAATTTGATACAATTTTTAGCCGTACTGTAGAAGAAAACGAATTTCCTCATTACAAAGAAAAGACGAAAATCAAAGAAACAGAATCCTGTGTACCTATTTTTGACTTGTAGTACTGTTGTCGAGGTCAAAGTGCATTTGACCAGGTTACAATACAAACACATAAGTGTCGGTCTGCTTGTTGCTGACAAACGGGAAAGCTTTTCCCTTTGATCACAATAATGAGCTTACTATTTTTTCCGAATAGAACTTACTTTCAGGGCATCGTTGCATCTGCCATTTAAAAATAAATGAAATGGATTGTGTCACAGAAAGAATATTAGAGGGTTATTCTTTGAACTACGTCTGATGTAGTCCGTTTTTCAAATGGGCCTCGGAATGGAAAAAATGTTCATACGAATAATATTGCAAAGAGCGAATCACTTTTTCGCCATACGTATGGCATACGATGCAGATTCATTATCTGCCCAGCCCACGAATTTGAAAATGAATGGACTACAGAAAATCTGCTGATGAATCGACAGGAAGCAGTTCTTCAGCGGTTCAGCGATTCATAGCGCTGAATTTTCTACACGTTGGATTTCTGACGAAGTTAAAATTGTAATCTTTCTTTAAATTTTTTAAACTACGTCCAAAAAGACTTACAAAACTACAAAATTTTAGAAACCAAAGTAACGGAGAATGAGTTACTTTTTACGAATTCAACAAAAAAATTATACATGAAAAATACGATCACACTATACCTAAATGGGAATCAAGGAACCTGAACTACAAAAATGTTTGAAAACTGCACCAGTACATAATCTGCTCTAGTAATAGTTGATTCAACCGCATGATACTTGCCCACTAATGAAGTGATGAACCATTGAATCGCGAAACTGCTGAACTTGATGATGTTGACGTACGTCATCATACAATAGTGGAAATAATAAATCAAATAAACACAACCCACTTTATCCAAATATAGGACATATTCAAGAAATACTATCTACCCAAATCGTGCTCATTTTTTCTCTTATCACGATTTACCAACAAACATGCCCACGAAAAATCCTCAGCAAAGCCCATGAAGCGAACCTAAAAAACCATACTTTTTACCATATTTATAGGTATTAATATCAAGAGCAAAAAGAGATATTTCACCATTATTATAGTTAGTTGGGTAAATAATCAACAAAACCTCGCAAAAAACCGGCGTCATGCCGAAACCAGTTTCGATCATTTTACGAGAAAATAAACAGCATTAATTAGTTGTTTTGGCAAGTAATTATGCAAATTAGGCGTGAAACAGATGATTGATTGAAGATCGAATGAACAGCGCGAAATTGGAAAAACGCGAAAACAATACGATTAAAACTCAAAATCTCAGGAGGCGCTCTGGTAAGAATTGTTCTTGGAAAAACAGTCATTCCTATTTTTGATTTGAAATTCGCCATACTTTTCATTAGCTTTGTGAAACGCTAGAGCCCAATATTTTTATGTTTCTTCCAGAAAATCTAAAACAATGATTTTGATATTACAGATCAACCACTCCATCAGGAAAGATTTACAGTTTTCTAAAATTTCCAATTCCTCTGAAATACAGGGCTATGCAAGGACAAACAACTCGGTTAACGCATTGAAATTGAACCTTCATAGATGATGATCTCATAAAGCATTTTTTCCTTCGGAACTAAACTTTTAATCTATATTTTCCCTTAAATTTTTTGATATATATCAAAAAATAATCAATAATGAATCAGAAAATGAGTGAACACCGAGCTTTATACCTATAAGTTATGTAAATTTCGAAGATGCATGAAATTCTGACAAATGATACTATACTGCAGTCATCTTGAAATGATCGATGCAGCGATCACATAAAAGTAAGTTATAAAATGGAATTTAAAATTATTACTAAAATTAGTAACGCTTATTACTGTAAAGAATGAAGAATTTTTTGTCCATCTATTTCATGAGAAATGAAGCAACAGGATCAAAACGTGTTTCATGACGCCTTAAAACCATGATGATTCCAGTCTAATTCCTTCCAATTAGGTTTTACGTTCTAATCAAGTAGTTTTTGATGGAGAAACGAGAGTTGGTAAATTTCTGTCAGCTGCTCATCCTTCGAACAAGTTATGTTAAAATACCATTTCAGAGAAATATTTCGAATATGCCAAGTTTCAGTGCGAATTCTGCTTATCGCTTCAAGCTTGCTTTCGGAAATCAAACTGTCTAGGATGTTAAGCAATTCTCGAATCTGAAATTATGACCGACAGATGTAGCCTTACTGTAGATGTTTGAGCGAGTTTCTATATTAGGGAAAGTTGCAAGTGCTTACCTCAGAATACGTGCAAGTTTCCAAGAACTTTGGAGAAATCTTTCAACGTTACAGTAAACTACGAAGCGTAACTTCAGGCTGTTATAAATTCGACTTGTTTTCATCAGTGAAGAAGTTTTAGTCTGTATGACATACTTTCTTATATTTATTGGATGAGTTAGCGCAAGTAAACATCATGTTTGAACGAACAGTTGCTATAATACTGACAGAACGGTACAAACTATTTTGGAAAGCATTCAACCTGAACACGTGATCGACATGTAAAATTTCCTGTACCATATGTAACTATGCCAATCTGACGTCACCTATCCTGATCAAAAAAGAATAGCCGTGAAACACAATTCTATTGTAGAAAATAAGATCAATAATTGGAATGGTACAGCAACGTGTGCATGAATCAGATGAAAAAAGTGAATGCGCGAAAAAAATAACATACTCACTCTGCTGCTTAACGCTTTCACATTTAGAATAAACACGTTAAAAAACAGAATTCCCCAAAAAAAGTAAGAAACTAACCGACTCCTCGAAAGATTGCACATTCTGCTGTATGAAAGAAAAATACAACCAAATTCAAAAATTTTCGCTTTTCGCCTCCCGCGCATAATAATGCGCGCTTGCGTCACAATTCGTCAAAAAAAATTGGCAGCAAAGCCCCTCCAATTTTCTATATTCGGATTTTGGAGGCATAACTAGAGATAGGGAGTTTCGTCCTGTGCGAGCCTCACATGTTAGAAAATGAAGCCTAATGATCAAAGAGTTTTAAGACAAATTTAATAAGACAAATTTATAAAAAAAGGAACTTCTTCAGCTTAGCGATAATATGTGAGAAAAACTATGATGCACATTCTAAATAATTGTAGCCGGATTGGAAATTGTTATTCGATAGAAAAGTGATCAATAGAAGGTGGATATTTTTATGCAGATATAACTACAAAAAATCTTTGCTATCAGTAAAACTTACTAAACAAGAAACATTAATTTTTTTATGATGCAGTCATTTTCTGTATTACTTGAGCATATACTGCACGAATCAAATTTTCATATTGTGCTGAAAGACAATTTTCACGGAATGGAAATCTTACTGTAGAAAAACGTTAAATTCCTTCATGGCAATAGGAACACGAA
The DNA here is from genome assembly GCA_963922205.1 of Romanomermis culicivorax. NCBI lineage: Eukaryota > Metazoa > Nematoda > Enoplea > Mermithida > Mermithidae > Romanomermis > Romanomermis culicivorax. The sequence goes on along the minus strand of CAWUHX010000029.1, from coordinate 1,630,113 downwards.
AATCATAGAAAGGCCACGCTGCTTGATACCCACTTTTCATTTAGATAGACACCTCTACTTGAGAGAGTCTGAGCACTTCACGAAGTACTCATATGGGAGAAATTTTCAACTGTTTTGGTTTATCGCTCATGGACGAAAAAATTTTTTCTTCATGACAGTAGTCAGCTCTATCAGTTTTTCCATGTTGAACTTGCTTCCAAGAAATTGCTGCACCGATCATTTCAAAATACAGCCCAAATTGTAAAGAAATCTCATCGTTTGGGACATTGCATACGTTTTAGAGAAAGATTACCGATAAGTTTCACTTTCAATCGTCAAAACAAAGTGTGCAAGAAAGATTCGCGAGTAGTACGTAGTAAATCCCCAAAACTGCTGAAGAATAATGAAATTTGCATGCGGTTCTGATCAGGAGTACCAAATGTGATCAACCTAATCAAAGAATGTACCGATGAGCGTCAACTACATTGCCATACCGACATTTAGAAAAATAAATGATCAATCCGCTCTACTTAACTCATTAACTGGTAAATCTAGTCCAAGAATAAAAATTTTTGTTCGTACAGGTACTGTTCGCATCAACTTTTGTACACGACGTACAAAAGTGGTAAAAAGGCGCACACCTGCTGCCTGCACAAACATACCATAACCTTAACATGGCACATTTACATATGTGGAAACATCTGCCAGCAAAACGGAGTGTAATGGGACACGTGCACAAGTTGCAAGAAAGCTTGGCCGAAAAACTCGCCATAAATTTTAATGAAAAAGGGACAATAAAGGATGTTACGTAAAATTTAATAATAAATATCATACTATCAAATATGCGCAAATGTCGAAACATGGTAGCCGCAAATCACATAAACAGAAATTATGAAAAAACCGCCAAAGTTAAAATACGAAAAAAGCATCAAAACAACATGTGGAAATTTGACAGCCACAAAGACCCTGTGAATTTGAGTGCGCACGAGTGTGAAAGAGGATGAATCTTTTTCAACAACAAAAATCTTGACTATGAACAAAGATTATTTCTCTTGCTAAAAATTTTCAATTTTTCTGGATATTTTTTTCTCAAGAAATATCTTATTTTTCAAAAAAAATTATATCGAAGATAACATGAACATTTTAAACTACACTGTTCTTTACAGAACGGTTGCTGAAATTAGTCCTATCGTAAAAATCATGCGCAAAGCTTATAATATAGAATTCTTTAAAAACTGGTCAATAAGTGCCAGAAAGTTGTAGAAATAAGAAATGGTATATGCTTTCTAGTTTTATTACTTTGAGGCATTTAAAAAATGTTCGAAGAATAATTTACAAGTAACTTTTAAGGATATTGAGGTTAATGATATTCCTTCGATGATTTTTAATGAAGGTACGAGGGAAAAATAAATGAAATACCAAAAATCCGAAATTTGATAAAAAATTGCATCCTAGTCCTGGCGAATTCGTTTTGAAATCTTAATTTTGAAATTGAGGAAACACAATGACAGGATGTCTTTTTGTGAATATTAAAAAATAACGCACGTACGAGCAGAAATTATAGAAAAACGATACATTATGTGAAAACGAGACGCTACGCCTAAGCACAATTGTAAATGGGGATACTTCGAAATAAATAATTTTTATAAATTTAAAAATAATATATTTAGAAACAAGAACTTAGAGGAGATAGCTCAAAAAACATTTCAGCTTCGAAAAGCGGCCATATCGGCTTTTTGGCTGATATTCATTTTAGAATTTGTCTCGTGCGCATCTGGAATTAACCTTCATAATGAAAAAACAACCCACGGACAAAAATTTTACATTTCACAGACGTCGTGGATGACAAAATTACTTTTTTACCATAGTTTAGTGTAAGGCTTCAAAAGTGAAGGCAAGCTTATTCGCCCAAATCCGAATCTCTGTCGCCCAGTTTGTACAAAATTTGGAAAGCGACCGCTAGCAGTGCCGTACCCAATAAATCTCCCAAGGCAGTTAAATAAGGAATAGCGCTATTGTCCGGATCAATCTGAGAAAACAATTTTTGTCGTTAAAATTTTTTGGACACGATTCGAGGTATACATTTTTGAAAATCAAAATTGCTCGAAAGTGGTGGTATAGGTGATATCAATTGATGACGATTGAATAAAAAATTGAAATCACACGAATTTAGTGAAAGTTTTCATTCCATATTTCGAATGTTGGATAGAACCGTTTCATTTTTTATTTCACTTCAGAGTACTTCAGATGATTTAAAAATGGCATACTTCGCCGAATTATAACATCGTATATACAAGGAAATAGTGTTGGAACATGGGCTAAAAATTAGAGCTCCCAAGCTCAAAATTTATATCAATCAAACCTCAAGAATGAAGATGAGTTTTCAAATGGAAAAAATACTTCGATTCATGGGGGCCTATTCAAGCTTACATAAAGTTATATTGGATATCAAGAAAACTTACGTGTTTCCGCCACATGAAATGTACGATCCAATTACAAATGAACAACAACAAACCGACTTGAATAATAGCGGCGCTTAAATAAATTATCGCGAACATTGACGTTATGGACGTGTGCCCAGCCCGCAGCGAATTGATCATGTACATGAATATTAGGTGACCAGGCACAACTAGGAATAATAGTACCCGAGCTGCCGTGGAATTGACACCTGAAAGGATGGAGTACTATGCGATGAAGTACTAGTTTTCCTTAATTCAAAAGAGCGTCAATAGTAGCTCTGAACTTAATAAACCATATCTGACCGATGTGGGCTGGGCTCTACAGAATTGTAATCTTACCGTCTTTAGCAAAAATGTGAATAGGTGTTTAAAATTTGCGAAATATCTACTCGAGTCCGTTATATACCACAAAAAATTAACCGTGTCAGCAAAAAGGCTTCAGGCGTCTCAAAATTTTTGAATGAAAGACCTTACATTACAACTCCGAATTTTGAATTTGTCAGAGCGTGTCGTAAACTACTTTTAAGACAAACTGATTCAAAAGAACACAAATTTTTTCACCAGTACTACAAATTCTAGCAACGAAAAGAGTTGAGCAGAAAATAAGGTGATAAACTCGATTTTCTGCTAAAATGACATGATCAAATAAATACGTAGAAACAATACGGATAGCAAATTTTTGCACGTTATAAAGCGACAACTTAAACATTCAGGTGTGGCGGAATTCAAGAAATGATGCTTATCTCAAGTTAATCAAATCTATTTACTTATTTTTGTAATACCTCTTATGTGTGTTCAATGGACTTTTGTACTCAAAGAATATGGGTCAAAATTAATTAGTTGAGTAACACGTCAATCATATCGAACTTTTCAGATAAACGAAATTATTATTAATTTTATTAAATTATTAGAAATTAAAAATTTTGCCATTGATACCCCCTATTACACTTCACTAACGTAAACTATTTTTTTTGAATCTCCAATCACTTTGCTTCGTTGAACAAATATTTGCTTACCCTTGGTGCAAAATGTCTCGCAGCAATCACAGTGAGACCTTTTGGCCGATTCATGCGATAAACTTCCAAGTTTATTAGACTGATGGAGCGACGTTGATAAACGACTAGCCTGTACAGCCACCAGATTTCCCCCGATTCCATTAATCACCGGTTGAAAAACAGCTATGCCTTTGAATTTCGCCACTGTATATTCGAGAATAAATCCGCCAGCGCTATAAAACGAAATCGGACTGAACAGGATAAACAGGAATTTCGAAGGTGGCGAACAGAAAAATTTCAGCAAAAAAATGAAAAAACGCAATGGGGAAAAAAACGCTAAAAATGGAAATCATGTTGGATTTCGGTATACAATTCAAAAGAAAGACCAAGTTAAATGAGAAACAATGCTTTAATAAATAAAGCATAGATAACGTGGATAGTTTCCATTTCGTATTTTTGCCAGAAAAAACTCGAAAAATTATTCAAACATTTCAAAAATGAAAAGTTGTTACTTAAACTTACATATTCAAGCAAAATTTTTTCCTTTCATTTTGGAAAAATAAATCAGATTTGGAATATGATTGTTATGAATGTTTCGCCGTCATGCCAAAAGCCCATGTTATATTTTTTGCCAAAAGTCAGACATAAGCAATTTGCGCTAGAGTAGTTCACTAAGTCCTCAAGATTTTAGATTCCACAAATATCAACTGCGCTCTATGAATCAAGCTTTGATGCAAGAAACACTGGACTTTTACAGAAAATGAGTATCCGCGTTTCTCAATAGCTGTTCTAAGAACTTTTTAAGGGGGCAGAAATTTTTTTCTCCAAATTTACGTATAAAAACTGTTGATTTTGCTTACTTTTATCAGAAAAATTATTAAAAGCTATTTTTCTAGTATTTTATTTAATTCGCATCATTTTTAGAGTTTTAAAACTGAGAGAAAATTAATAAGAGGGCTGACATGATTAATTTTTTTTCGGAGAGGAGCGCCAAAAAATTTCGATTTTGAGGCTCCTAAAACGTCGGAAAATGCATTTATTCAACTTTTTTTCTGCAACCATCGAAGAAATTGGACTCTTTAAAGCAAGCAGCAAAAAATTTTGCCCTAAGATGACGATGTGTTACTCATTTTTCAAATGCAAGAAGTTTATGTTCACAAAATTAAAAAATTTCTCAAGATTACAAAAAGATTTTGTGAAAATAAGCAACAATAATCTTCATTTTTGTCAGGTACGTCAAAAAACCATACACGATCAGGCATTTATACATATCCATAATATGTTGATGCTTAAAGCTATAAGCATAAGCTACGACGTTATTTTTCAAACACAGACTATAAATAAGACAGAGAATAAGACACCATTTGAAATCCGGTGCGGAGCGCCAGAAAATTTTTAGTGCTTTGCATTTTAAAACGATATTTAAATATGCAGGAAATTCATGTGTACTTATAAAAGGTTAGTATGGCTTATTTTTTCTGACAAAAAAGAAAATTCTTTGGACCCTAATCGAGGGGGTAGGGGACTGCCTGCGCTCTCCTAAAACCGCCAGCACTAATGAAATTTATGACAACAGATAGAACCATACATGTAATTGGGGGGGGGGGGGAAGTGCTATGGGAACCCCCCCCCCCAGAAATCGTCGACCATATGGCTAGCCATTGGGCGACCGCCCACCAGGATTTTCCAATCCTATGGCTAGCTATATGGTAGCCCTAGGGACCCCCATACTTTTGGTCGGAAAAATACTGAAAAATGTCAATTTCTTGATGTAAAATGTCAATTTTTGAACAAAAAATGGTCAAAAACGTCAATTTTCTCGGCGCTTCGCGCCATAAACACATTTTTTTTATCATTTTTTAGACAAAAATTACTATTTTTTGACCGTTTTTCAGATATTTTTCGTGAAAAAATCAATTTTTTTCCTTCAGAGACCCCTCCCCCTGAAATTTTGGGAATTACTGATCCCCGGCCCAGAAAAAGTGGTCCAACCCCCCCCCAGACCTCGGGGCTCCGTTACATGTATGGATAGAACTCGTCACTCTTTGTTGCACAGCATGTACAGAGATTCGTTCCATTGTGAACGTTGCAAAAACGCGTGGTTTTTTACAAAAAAATATAGCTATCCCCCCAAATTGCATTAAGACAGTTGATATACTTAAGTGCGAAAATAGCTTACAAACCTGCTAATTAGCATAGAAAAGATGACGGGCGACCAACCAGATGACAAAACTTCTTTGGTAACAGGATTAGACGAGCTAATCCAAACCCATAATGGGCATAATAATACGAAAGTAGCGATCAATAGAGGTGCCAACCAAAATTCCGTCTCTAAATTTATCAAGATTATAAGTAATATACCACGAATTAATACTGGACAATGTTAGGAGTTCTTGCTAGTTCAAAAATCATAATTTTAATTGGTTTCCTGATCGGTTAATTGGTTGCCTGACTGTTTAATTTTTTTCAGCTAGATTCTAGATTTTTACTAGAACTTATGGAAACCTGCTGATTTCCAGTAGGTGTTGTTGCTTTCTAGCTGAAGACCATATACATGTAACGGAGCTCCGAGGTCTGGGGGGGGGGGTAGGAGTTGGAGCACTTTTTTCGGGCCGGGGGTCAGTAATTCCCAAAATTTTGGGGGGAGGGGTCCCTGAAGGAAAAAAAATCGATTTTTTCATGAAAAATGTCCCAAAAACGGTTCAAAAAGTAGTAATTTTTATCTAAAAAATGATAAAATATGTACTTATGGCGCGAAGCGCCGACAAAATTGACGTTATCGACCATTTTTTGTTCAAAAATTGACATTTTTCATGAAAAAATGACATTTTTCAGTATTTTTCCGACTAAAACTATGGGGGTCCCTAGGGCTACCATATGGCTAGCCATTGGATTGGAAAATCCTGGGGAGGGGGTCGCCCAATGGCTAGCCATATGGTCGACGATTTCTGGGGGGGAGGGGTTCCCATAGCACTTCCCCCCAATTACATGTATGCTGAAGACACTATTCAGCTGACTGGAAATGTCAGCACACTACCCTAAAAAACGACTAGATTTGGTGCGAAAAATCGCAAGATACTTGTTGAAATTAAAATAAACAACACACTTGTTCCGTCAGAATTCAAACCCATTGAAGAGTTTTAATTTCGTTTGAACTGAAAAGAATATTCAGCCAAAATTTAAATGTACACATGCATTTTTGCTTGCAGCTTTTTCTAGCGATTCTGCTGAAAAATTAACCATAAGCACACCAAACCGGATCTGACGCTACTTGAGAAACGCTTTTTGAGAAGCTTGTCTATATCTATGGTAAGTCAAAAAATAATTATATCAGAGAGCCGCTGTGGAAAGTTTTGTACGCTGAGTATCATAGCGACATTCATTCTGCATGAAAACCAAAGTTCGCATGAGTACAATAATATAAAGTTTAAAAATTTTTCAATTTTTATGGTAATCTATGGTATACGAGATTGACGATATTTCCAGCTCCGGAAAGACATACCTTTCGGAAGATAACTCGTCTGGTGTCAGTAGCTGCTCATTGATTGAAGATTTGTTGATTATGATACAGTACAAAATAACGGTATATGAAAACATCAGTAGCTACTCAGCTACTCAAAACAAATCTTATGAAAACTTCAACAAAGTTTTCAAAGACTGAAGTCAGGAACTTAAATAAAGAAGCTATCCATAATTGACTATCGCGGAATTTTTTTTTCTGACCTTTGAAATTTTTCAGAAGGTGTAAAATATAGGATTAGAAAAACATACCTACGTTAAATAATAAAGCGTCATCTTCTGCATGTATTGAAGGTTTGACAATAAGCTTGTGTCTTCTCGAGGCTGATATATCTTTGATGCCATTTACAAACAAAAAGCGCTGACAAATTTCAAATCATCGTGTACCACATCACGATACTCTTTGTATCTGTGTATCTATAGATAGTCGTGTACAGTCTAGAGTTAAGCGAATAGTGGTTTCCATGCAAAATGAAAACCACTCAGAAATGACGTCTTAAGCTATACCACGCACAGTTCAGGAAACATATTTTGATACAAGTGTCTAGTATTCCGGCCTAATGAAAATTTAAAAAATTGGTCAGATATTAATGTACAAAAAAAACAACAATAAAAGACTAGAACTTTTGAAAGGAATGTTTTTCCAATCTTACGTTTATGATTTTGCAGGAGCGAACCAATGCTAGCCAATAACGTTAGTGTGGTCAAATCTCCAAGACTTGCTGCTATAGGCGTAGCAACGTTATCCGGATTGATCTTAAAGTGTCGAGAAAATATGACAACGGCTACCATAATCGAACCTAGATTGAATAAATTATAAAAAGAGGTTCAGTTACAAAAGTCAGAATATGTACAAAAATTTGACGAATATCTAACAGGAACTCACCTACTTACGAGATCCAAACAATATTCACGAAGAAATCAAATAACAAGAAGAAAAGATTATTCGATTAAATTTTTAGCATGTAGATGTCATGCACTTTAACGAAGACAATAGAATTAAATTATTTGCTTCGATTGGAGCAAAAAAATTCAAAAATGAAAAAAGGAATGTCATGAAAAATTACCCAAGATGAACGACGCGAAAGACGCAGTAACTAAACCGCTAGCCGTCAGCAATAAAGCACTCTCCCAACTGAATTCTCCTTTGGGCACCCAACCTAATACGACAGCGAATATAGCCGCCAAAAACGCCACAACTGCTGCCTGAACCTTAATAATGGGTTTAAAATGTCTACTTATTCCTGACAAATGAGTTTTTCAAAAGGGAGCGAACGCAAAATATTGCGAGAAAAACTGCATAGTCAAAAGGATGGTATCTGATTGCTTCAAGCCCGCTAAGTTTTTTGAATATTGTTCAACCTGTTGGAAAAATTTTAATTCTTTCCGAAAATTGTCATAAAACGTCAAACAGTTTCGATATGACATTTGGAATCCCTTTTGTTTGTTATTTAATGAAAAATGATAATCTAAAGTTAATTTCGGGAACGGCGTACATAATTTACATAATTTTAGAATTGAGTCCGAATCACGGCATACGACAGGGGTTTAAATATTAATAAATTTTAAATTACTTGAATTAAAGCTAAATTAGTCGTCACTTGCTTTATTCGTTCTTTTTGAGTGTCCATTCGACCTAAATTTGCCTGAAAACAACGCTAAGCTAATTAATTTTTGATTTTTTTTCAGTCCGCTTACCAAAGTCGACAATCGTGATGCTAGTGTCATTTCCAGGTTTCCTTTTAAGCCTAATAATGCTGGTACAAGGATAAAAATTTGAGGTACATCTGTGAAGACTTGCCAGTGCTGGAAAAGACGGAACGATGAAATTTCTTGAGCGTAAAATAACAAATAATTAGACCGTGACTGACTTGCACATTGAAGAACAACAATTCTTTGAAGCAGAATAATGAAAAAGCGCAACTTCAATATTTTTGAATTGATTTTCGGTCAGATCTCAAGAATTGAGGAGAAGACATGGCGCGGGTTGACCATAATCGTAAAATATTCTACTGATTACAACAGCCACTAAAAGCACGTAAAAGTCTATATTTACCAAACACCAAAAATTTGGTAGTCATACAGAAGTTGATTTATCTCAACTTATTGAATTTTAACAGGGAAGTAATTCAATCATCGCTTTTGAATTGACTAAATTGCAAAAAAGCAGTATACCTGTACAGTATCTAATACTAAACCGGCCCCGACGGTACCGCAACCGGCGATAAGGAACGGTATACAAACTTGAAGGCCTATTATCCAAGCGTTTTCAGAATCACTAAGCGATTCAGCATAGTTTTCTGTTTCAAGCTTTACATCACTGGACAGATCTAAGCCCATTTGCTGCGGTAGTTTTTCATAATTTGTCTTCCGTTTTTGCTTTTCAGTTTGGTTAGCCGCACACTGTCTAAGACTTTTCTTCGGATTATCACTAATGAGCGGCTTTTGATCGCTATTATCAAAAAGTGTTTCTTCTTCAGATGTCGAGTCGCTTGTTGGCTGAAAAAACGTAGTAGTCAAGAAAGCATACGCAGAATACTCTAAAAATTAAAATGAATCAAATAGAGCTAACTTCAGTACCTGCATAACACATCCGCTCAATTCTATCAAGCTATTATCAACTTGATAACCGTTCGAAATTTTGCCGCCGGAGTGTTTTTGTTGTGCTAATTGTTTCTTCATTTAGGGAATAATTTCGATCATTAATATATGGGACCATATCCCTTGACGATGAAAAATTTTTCACGTATCTTCTTTTCAAAGTGTGAAACCGATTTTCTAAACGACGCACGACGACATCGACATTCGAATTATGGGCCATCTACAAAAGGTTCGTAAAGAAGTTTTTCATAGATCTTGGATAGTATAGTAATAATCACTTACCCCAAAATTGGAGAATCGAAGACTTTTTCCATATATATGTATGAGTAAAAGTTCCTGTTATCCATAGAAAAACATCGAATAAGAAAACTGATTTGCAAGAAGCATTATGCGATAATTGGGAAAATGGATGTAAGAAAAATTTAAAACAGCCGTTTCAAATGAGTTCGACAAGAATTTCGATAGAAATGTATCTGTCTCGACGTTTGTTTGAAATATTGTGAATTTTCCGGCACAAAAGCAAAGAAAGTCTCACGTCTTTTTCGGCATGCTCAATTCCAGAAGACTGAGAAATAATAGGTGCCATGTAACTGGGGGGGGGGGGGGAATGCCATAGGAACACCCGCCGGAACTCGTCGGCCAAATGGCTAGCCATTAGATGATTCCTCACAGGATTTGCCAGTTCTATGTCACATACCTGTAAGACCTCACGACCAGTGGGGGGGGGGGCGGGTAAATCCGAAA
>CAWUHX010000029.1:623210-893040 GCA_963922205.1 Romanomermis culicivorax | reverse complement strand
ACCAATGGATTCCTAATGCAAAGAGAACTCATGGTGAGTTTTTTTGTATATTGAATGGTATCATCTCAGTAGGTTGGACAAAAAAATGTACCATTATTTTCCTAAACATATAAGGTCCAAGCAAATCAACTGTCCCATAAATTCAGATTATACTGTTAAAATCGATTTTCCCCTGGTACCATGGAGAAATTACCTTTATGGCTTTAACCATAATGAACATGATTTATGCAAAATTTACAAGTTGAAAAAAATAAGAACAAAAAAAGAAACACATTTTTATTAATATTATTATTGTTGAATTGAATTTACTGTAGATTTAAAAATGGTCAATAGCACCCATTGAGCTAAGATGTGGTATGGTACTTTTTTCCTCAAACCATTTCAACACTTCACGAATCCTGCCTGAATTCCAACATGCAGCATCCTCAAATACCCTCAGAGCTGCAATGTAGCCTTCCTAAAAATTTTGGCTGTGGTCGAGTGTACGATATTAATTAAAACTTTGAAATTAATTTTCCTAATTTTTGAAGGTCTGGCAGCATGTTTCTATGACGGTCGAACAGTGATTGAAATAGTCAAAGGGGACAATATGAATGTGCAAGTTTGGCCATATATAAATTTTGCAGCACAAAGCAACCAACTATTGAAGGTAAGCAATCACCAGGCAGAACCATTCATGATTGTAAATGTCAATCAATATATACAAATCCAGTGCCTAATGGAATGTTAGTAAAACATTTGCAGCAATAATCCTTTATAATACATTCAAGTTGGTATTTTGCATAAAACAGTCCAGCGCTCATTATAATTTTTCTCAAAAAGCTATAGAAGGAATAGCTATGAATACTCTATTTTTCTAAAAATGCTTCTAAATAATGAAAGTGAAACCGAGTAATATTTCACATTTTTATGCTTTTTGGTTCATTGTAATAAACTGACCCACCAGCTAAAATAGAAAATCTAATAAGGCAAATATTGACCCTTGATCGCCCAGTAGCTACAGCTTTCGACTCACAAACTCCAAGTTCAGGAATCAATTCCCAAGGCATGCAAGGATTTGTTAAAAAGTTATTCTAATGGTCATACCTTGAAGAAGGTAGTGGATCAAAACTATATTATTGTACGTTATATTGTGTTATTCTAACGAAGGTGGTTATGCCATTGTGAGTGCCAATAATATGCAACAATGAATTATTATTATAACCAATCGCAAACAGCATTTCGAAAAATGTTATCCATTGTTGTTAATAAGGATGGAACCTTTGAGGCTTGTTCTATATATAAAATTGCACAACATTTTTTTCAGGCAATCTTTTACGACAACGTGCATCCTAATAATTTTTGTAAAATTCTGCTTTTGGTATTTGATTCGAACAGAAAAATGGGGTAAAACTGATGATGTCTTAAACGAAAAATTATGCCATTTGAGTGAACTAATTGGTATAATTAATTATTCAGACTGTGTCTGATTTTTAATATATCTCTACAGTTTGCTGCCAAACCACTGGGAAAGAGGGTTGCAAGACAACTAAGGTAGACACCAATTGTAGAAACACTGTGCAAATGACATTGAGGGCCTTTTTGGTGATTTTTCAATTCATAACCATTTTGTAAAAAATAGACTACAGATACTGTGAAACTTTCCCCAAATAAAAACGGCAAATAATACTTTTATACTTCAGTTTGGTCGGGTCAACGAAACTTGTGTCAGTACTAAGGAAATACTCAGACAAAATTTATGAACTCACAAAGGCAAATGGTAAAGAACGATCACATAAAATTGTGCTACATCAAATCTTCTAAATTACTTCAGCTAAAATGTATCAAGGATGCGTTGAATTGATGAATTATTGGCAGAAGAAAAGAGGGAATTGTGGAGTATTCCAAATTTTTCGTGTCGAAGCCCAACAACCATTGCGACTTTAACAGATTCTTAAAAAGTGGCTGATTTTAAACTTGTTTCAGTTTTTAAAATCTTTTGTATTCTAGGTCTTATTTGAATAATAAATGGTGGCCCGATTATAAAATTTTAGAATATTATCTGTTGCACAGAAGCTAAGTATTAGTCGCAAGCCCATTCTGTTTGGCTATCTTGAAGCTATAAAAAGTTTTTCAAGATTAACATAGTTCATCAGGGGAGAAGGGTAAGCTTTTATTTTAAAAATTCTTGACTCGAGGGCAATGATATTAGCCTGATATGCAGATAATCGGATATCTGGTTTCAATAATCCACAGTAATGGTGCTTTCCTTTTATACAGAGGTTACAAGCATTGCGACTGCTAGGAAAAAAATCAATTTTGTGCAGTAAAAATTTTAATTTGGAAGAAAAAGTTAACTTTTCCGAAGAAGCATTGAAATATAATAAATTATCCATGTTATCCTAGAGCATGAGAAGATTTTTTAGCAAAAATGCTGTTGGCAGCTCGGATGTTTAAAAAGTACTCAACTTCTCAAAAAACACAATTCATTCCAGTGAATTGGAGACGCCCGTCTATCAAAAAATTCGGAATTGATGCGGTTTGTGATTAGTGGAAGAGGAATGAGATAATTTTCCGGGATAGGTGATTGTTGCATGAAGAGTATTATCGATTTTAGCTACAAGCACATCCAATGAATGCTGTTTCAGTACAGAATGGGCATACTGTCATAGATGTACAATAAAGAGTCAATTCTAACAGAAAACTTGATGATCTGATATTTTTTAGGTAGTAATTTTGACATGCTTTGATTCTATGATGTGTTTCCAATTTTGGATTTAGAATCATGTAGTTTTTTAAGTTTTGCGCTGCATGAGGCCCCACATCTCCGGCCCATGCTGGTTTTGTGATTGCCACATGATAAAAGACTTGGGGCTCTGAATTAAAAAATGTTCAATATAACATACTGATTAGGTCCAAAGTAAAACATACTTGATTAGGTTCAAAGACGTCAGCAATATAATACAAAGGGTCTATTGGCTTGTATCCAAAGAATTACATACGGTCACTCAAAGGAGTTTCCTATAAGTAATCAGCTGAACACAGTGCAACAGTTCTCTAGCAGAACTGAACACAACCTCCAGTTACTGATCAGTAACTGGAATAACTAACCCTTGCAATCGAAAAGCAATCAGGGTTGCTCCAGATGCCTGCCTAAAGGCTAACACAAAAACATGAAGAACTCACTCTAATAACGTTCAGGGAAAGGCTGGGTCCAAACTAATTGCGCAAAAATGTAATAATAAATAATTATAGTAATAAAAATATGTTTATGTGAATAAGGTGTGTGCTGTTGATGCACTGTCTATTGGACGGAAGTAAACAAAATATAATTTGTTTACAGACGCGACCCCCACTCAACCTAAGAAAATATAAGAAAATGATAAATCATTTTTTTCTTTGTCGAATTGTGGCTTGGCCCGATTCACCAATTTTGCATTGATGTGGGATGACTGCTACGGTAAGTACACCCCCAACAGATGAACTGGTCATTCATTTTCCAATTCCATATTGACTAGGCAATCACGAGAATAAACAATAATCTGATATTGCAATGTCCGGTGAATATGATTGATAGGCTAATAATTCTGAAATCAATTCCTTGATTTTCGTCTGGACAATGGCAGCAGTACGTTGCACTGGTATTATCATTTCGCAGAATATTAACGAATGCTGGTTGATTTTGTATTGATACACTTTGTATACGACTAAGCTGACTTTTCTATACCAGTAGTTTTGGTCAGACCATATGGAAGCTGCTCGAATTTGTGGTTCCACGGGTTGATCATCACACATACAGCAATAGGAATACCAATTTAAGCTATTGTCGACTTATATGAGTACTATTCTGGAAGCGAATATGTCCCATTTGCATAATAATTAAAGGAGATGCAACTTCTAATTTACTTGCTAAACATTTCAAAAAGGCATATATCCCATGCCTAAGCCTTAGCCTCAGGTCTCAGCCCTATGCTTCAGTCTATGCTTAAGACTAAGCCCTTAGCCTGAGCCGGAGGCTAAGCCTAAGCTGAAGCTTAAGCCTAAGCCTTAGGCTAAGCCTATGGCTAAGCCTAAGCCTAAGCCTAAACCTAAGCCTAAGCCTAATCTCATACGTATTCTATTATTGTCACTTTCTGATCTTTCATAATTTAAGGAAGGAGCCATGTCAATACAACATTCAAAAATCATCAGAAGATAATGCTTTATTATAAATCAATTATCGCAAGCACTTTATTTTCAAGCTACTTTCCAAAAGTTCGATGACAAAAATATTTTTTTTTGGAAAGCGACAAATTATATGTGCGAAATTAGCGTTTTTTTAAGACTAATATTGCATGCCGAAATATCGCAATATTTACACGGGGTGATTTTTTAAAAACATAGAACAATTCGGTTTTCGATTCGATGGATGGTTTTTTTGTCTAATCGCCGCCTGACATCATCTCCATGAATTCTAAAAAACATAAACGTCAAAAAAAATCCTCTAAATTGGAGAAAAATTACAAAATTTACCATCAAAGTCCACGGTGCCCGAACCGTCCGTATCGATTTCGGCGATCATTTCGTCCAATTCATCTTCGGTGATATTGTCGTCCAAAGCCCTCAAAATGCCTCGCAAATCCGAAACGTTGATGTAACCGTTTCCCTTAGAGGAAATTTTTTGTGAAGAAAAATATTTATGCGAAATTCGGTCATTTTCTATACAAAGAAAGCTTACACGGGAAGGTACAATGACCGTAGACTATCAAACAGATTCTATTGACTAGTGACGTACAGTAAACTTTTACAGTAAATCACAACAAAATAACATCAGTTTGGAAGACAGTATCAAAAACAAATTTCATGATTCAATTATGGATTTATGACTGTAATAATTTCATCTGATAGAACTACGGCAATTTGGACCCAATTGGGATACCTGAACAACACTGTACTATAGAACTTTTCAGTTTACTACTAATTCTGAAACTTCAGTGGCGATCCATTGAATATCTTAATCTTCTCAAAGAAAACATGCAGCCAAAAAGCACTGATTTTACTACACTATTGAATTTTCATATACTAGAATCAACATATCTGTGAGCATCGAATAGAATTGAAACTTTTGACCATTAAAACTACGGTAAATTGCACACACTTTAAACCCGAATATCGCTGCATTATAGAAGTTTTCCGCTTACTGTAGTAACTTGGATAGTAAAGTTCTGAAATTTGTGCATCACATTGATCAATGGAATACCTTACAAAAAAGTACAAAAGGACGCATTCTCATATGTTTTTATGCAGGAGCCAAAAAAGCACTGATTTCTCCATCTAACTCCATATCCCAAATCAGCAAACTTCTAATCAAACCAACTCAAGGTCAATAGGATATTATAAATTTCAAAAAATAAAAACAAGGCAGCAGCTTTTACTTCACCACTGAACTTCATATCCCGGAATCAACAAATTTCAGATCAAAGTTCGATCTAGAGCACAAAATGCAATAAACTTCTAGAGCTTCCATCGTGAACATCAAATACAGCTGAAACTTCACTTTATGAAACTACAATAATTTGAAAAATAGAGTGTAGCCAGGAGTCGAACCCTGGGTTACCAGCATTCCGTGCTGATGTTCCCACTACTAGACCAGCACACCAATAGGTGATTGGGCTATGATTTTTTAGCATACAACTCCAACGCTTGGTGGTCGTGAACCTATGGACCTTTGGCAAGTATCAGCGTACCTGCAGCTTTGAACTCCAAAAATTTTCATATAATTTTTTATAATAATTTGGGCTGAACTCACAAACCTTAATAACAGTGCATACAAAAAACGCAGCGGCTAAAGATGACTAATCTCACTAATAAACTTCATATCCTCAAACTTTAACTTAAACAAGAATACAGTGTCCAAAAAAAATCATTTTGCATTGCACATTTTCTTACTTCTTTATCGTAGAGGCGGAAAGCTTCTCGGCAATTCTTCTTCAAATGTCCGGAAATCGTCTTCTTGTAAGACGAACCTGGCCACCAAGGCGGCGAATTCTTCGAATTCGATTTCACCGCTTCCTGTATATAAAATTAAATTTTTTTTGACGTCAGCAAGAAAAGGTTTCAGTAATGATGGACTATAATTTATAAAATGCTTCTCGATTCAAAAATGGCAAAAATCATTAATATTACAGAAAATTTTTATTGTAAGATTTTAAATCACAAAAAATTATTGTTAAAGGCTAGTTGGCAAGTTTTCAATTTTAATTATCGTGCGACGCATGGTTTACGGGAAACAAGAAGGGCCACTTGAAAAAAATCCTTACCTCCGAATATGATGTACATTTTTTCAAGATTTTTTCAAAAAAATCAAGATTGACGTGTTTTTCGATGTTTGGCTTTCTTTTCGAGCGCACCGCAATTTTTGAAGATAAATAGGGGATCCCTTAAACAGTTTGATTTTTCATAAAAAAAAATTTATGTTTCGGAGATTTTTTGGAAAAAACGTCAAAAATGTCTCTTTTCATCAAAAATGCAGTAATTTCGGAAAATAATCAAAATTTTGCACTTCGTCGGCTGTTTTAAGGCTATTCCCCGACCTGCTCAAGAACTCGACAAAAAACAAAATTTTCAAAATTGCATTTTGGGTGAAAAACAAACATTTTTGACGTTTTTTTTAAATCTCGAATAACGAAAGTTTTTATCAAAAAACTCGGATTCCCCATGCAAAATAACCTCACCTCCCCCTCGTAAAAATCAAGGGCGTCAGTAAACCTGACCTCGGAAATCTAGTATAGAGAGTTCCCGTATACATAAACATAGTAGGCGGAACAACGCATTTGATTGGCTATTTTTATCTTGATTTTTCTTCAAGGCGGAATGTGGATTTTTTTTCAAGATTATCTTGAACAAAATGAAATGCAAGTTGAAAAAATAGGAAAGAAAGTCAAACATCGAAAACTCTTATATTTTGATTTTTTTTGCGATGCATTTTGAAATTTTCGGGATGCATCTTGAAAATGTGTTGTGCATCATGTTCGAAGTAACCATTTTTTTCAAGTGGTGAAAATTTTTTTCAAGCGGTAACGATTTTTCTCAAGTGGAATTTTTCTCGTATTCCGTATGATTTGGCCAGAAATCGTATAAATATGAAATAGTTTCCACTTTTAGATATATAGTTTTAAATATAAAGTGTAAACATATAATATAATAAAATTATAATATAAAATATATATATATAAATAGTTGAATAGATAGTTTCAAATATATAACAATAGTTGCCCACCTCTCCACTTAAATACATTTCGAGAAAAATAGATGTTCAAGATCAGCAAAAATTGATCTAGAATTCAAAATAGAGATCAAAATGCTAAATCAATTTTCAAAACTTGATAATCAAAATATTCAGATTAAAAGTAAAATTTTTACCATCAGAATCAAATTCTTTGATCAATTGTTTCAAATCTCGATCTTCGAACGCTTGGCCCATCGTTCGTAAAATTTGCCCAACGTTGGCTAGTATGGATGAAACCTTTCTTCTCTTTATCGAACATATTGAAATATTTACGAAAATCGGCGATTTGTTCGGCCGACAATTGCGAAAGGGCTTCTTCGATAGCGTCGCTGGCCTAACAAAAAAATATCACGTGATCTAAGCTGAACTTTGCATAAATTTTAGTCAAATTTACGTCTCTGGCGCATTCCGGGCCATCCCGGGAGCCGGGGAGGCGGTGTAGAACCGCGTTGTAGAGTCCTTTCCAAAAAAGTTTCTAAGCAAAAATCTATCTTTTTTGCATGGAAAAAAGCACCTTCTAAGATATGTATCCATGAAAAATGAAAATTCATTTTTTGAAGGCATAGTTACGTCATAAGAAGGATAAATTCCGGTTTTACTCTCTTGGCAAAATTCCAAAAATCTAGAACAATCTTCTTACCATGATTCTCGGTATTCTAATTTGCCGATTAATTAAATATATATTAAAATTCTAATAATCTAAAGAAAATAAAGAGGAGAATTGCGGAAAAATCTTTCAATTTTTTAAAATCCAAATTGAAATATTTTTCCTCCCTCGAAAACAACACAAGAAAATTTTCGACGATAGGGAAAAAATTCTGGCATTCTAAATAAATGCAGCTAAAACTCTTTCTAGAGATGATGCTAGGAAAATTTTCGTTTTCGTCACCAAACTAGCGGAATTGCAGCAGCCTTTTCCTCTTCTTCAAACTTGCTCTAAACTTTATTACTAAAAGTCTATGAAGAGGAAGAAACTGGCTTCTATATGTTAGCTTATTAGCTCCTCCTTATAGATCGTATTAAAGCATAGAAATTGGCGTTTTGTGACGTCACGGAAAAAAATATCGCATCGGGGCGGTGAAATTGGGAAAATTTTTTGAGAAAATTTCTATCGTAAAATGTAAAATCTAGCGCTTGATTCAATCATATGGGATCATGAGAAAATCATGGAAATTGATACTTTTGACGTGAAAAAGTATCAATTTCCACGAAACGTCATTTGACTTTAAAAAAATTTGGCGAAAGTCGTCAAAGATGCACATTTCTGGCACGTGACTCACTAGAAAGTGCATGATGAATCGTATTGTTTTGCATATTCTTCTCATGGGGAATACGTCTCAGTGACGGAGTCTCATGATGTCAAAGTCAAAGAATTCATTCATGTGCATTTATACAGTATGCTACAGTGTGTACATGAACAGCAACAATGATTTTTAATGCATGTGAATAAACATGAAGCTTTCACATATGAAAACAAGCGTATAAAATATAGAGTAGTTCATTCTACGCTCAAGTAATTTCAAAAAATAAGTGAGGACATGAAAAACGACACATAGAAAGTTACAAACTGTACCCATTCTGCCACCGGGTCACTTCCGCCACTACCACTGCAGGATTATTTGTGCCACTTTGCGTACTTATGGACTGGCTGATCAAAAAAAATTTCATGGTTGTAATCAACGAAAAGTTCACACAGTTTTTCCTAGCTACAATTTTTGGTCACGTGACTCAATTCTCGTTTTATTTTGATTGGTGATACATATTACTACAGTATGATCACATTACATGATGTGCAACTACGAGTGATGCATATCTTACAGTATGATCACATAATATGATGTTCAGGTATATTTCATGTACTACATTGTATTGAAAAATTTCCAGAACTTTCCACAATATTCTATAATATTCTTTTTCATTCTACGAGAATCTAGAACATTCCGTGATTTTCCGTTGGTACTATATAACCCTGTGTTGTTTTGTATATTCCACTCATTCATTTGTTTCCACTATTTAGCACTTGATATTACATGTTGTGTTAGTTAGCCTTGTTAAACTTAGCTATTATTAGCTAGTATACTAGTTGGATATTTTCCCAAGTTATCCCAAGACTAATTTTGTCAACTTAGATCAGTCACAGATCACTTTGCCTGCAGCTAAGCAGTAAATTTTTTAACATGTGAAAAATTGCAGTCTGGTTTTATACAACAACAAAAATTGATGTTCTCTCACATTGTATGTTTTTTTTGCTCAAAAAATTATTGTTTAACACTCCCAAAAATTTCCAGTCCTATCTGACATTCGATTTCGAGCACAAAATCGTAATTATATTAAATAAAAAAATTCCAGTAAAATAATGGAACAATCCAACATAGTTTCAATTCGACACCAGTGTCATTAATTTTTTGATTGATGCTCATAAGTTATGGCGTGATGTTTGTTACTCTTTTGTTAAAGTATCGCAAAAACTAAATTTTCCTACAGATTTTTGAGGATGTTTGCAATTTGTTTCTGCACATAGGTAATCGATTTTTTTACAGAAAATGCTATTTTGTAGGGGCGTTTGGACACAAAAAATGGATTTTTTGCAAAAAAAAATTTAATTTTTCAATTCTAAATTATTGCAAGTTAGTTGATATACTAATTCTATTGATTTTTAATACCAAAGTAAAAGTTTCTTAATCATCCATCTTCATCCAAAACTCTTTCAAAATCCTAAAACAAATCATCGATTATGAGTTGCGTTATGACGTACAAAAAGGGAAATTGTGACAGTCTGCATGGAATAATAAGCGGGACCCGTGATCTATACACAATCTTCGAGAATTAATTAGATTGTCGCTAATGAAAATTTTTGCCACCCACGTATTTTAAAGAATTCCTCGTCTTCATATTTTGAGATGCAAATGTGAAATCTTCGATGTTTTGCCATTTCATAAACTACTATGAATTAAAGTGCTTACATATTGCACTATACACTGATGCAGAATTGATTTTTAGCATGATGAATGCCGTGAACGTTCATGATGTGTTTTCTGTTGAGTGAAAAAATTATTTAGATCAATCGTTCTCAGAGTCTCAAAACCACTGATATAAAGAAAAGTTTTAAGTTCAAGGAATCTATATTATCATGATAATGGTGCCATGTTTATGATTTTTTGATCATGAGTGATGGTTCAGGTTCGAAAGTTCAATCAAAAGAACTCTTGATCAATTTTTCTTGGATAGGAAGCGAGCAAATATCAATGATACAGAGGAAAGGAGATTGTTTAATTCGTGATAACAGTGTCATGATCATGATTATTTGATCTTGTTTGCTTCACTGATTCGGTTTTGAAATTTCGAGCGGAAGATAGTCTAGATCAATTTTTCAGTTCAGAAGAATCAAAAATCATTGATACAGAGAAAAAAATCGAAGTTTCAAGAAATCTGTAAATTTCAAGATGATCGATTTCGCGATCTCGTTCTTTTAGTTTAGTTAGAAAGTTCATCAAAACATGCTCTGGATCAAATATGTCGGACTATAAAAATTTATCACATGTTATTGATACAGAGAAAAACTCAAAACTCAATAAATATTAATTCCTTGATATTAAAAAATCTTATGTGCATCAATGGTTGTAATTCGAAAGTTCAATTAAAGTGTTCTTTTCGTCAATTTTTCAAGTATATGAAGCTACCAAGTATCACTGATAAAGAGAAAACTTTCAATGTTTGATTAATTTCATTTTTTGATCTTATGTGCTTCAAGAGCTCAATTTCGAAAGTTCAATCAAATGATGCTCCAGATCAATTATTCTCGGACTACAAAATTTATCAGAAATCATTGACACAGAGGAGAAGTTTCAAAACGCAAGAAATCTGTAATTCCACGATGTTGGATGATCGTTTGATCTTGTGTGACAGTTCAGTTTTGGAAAATAAACCAAAAGATTTCTTGACTCGGATACGAAGTATCACTGATTCGGTTTCTTAGATCGTGCAATCGATAATTTCATGATGCTCAAGATTTTTTGATCTTGTATGTTTCAGGAGTTCAATTTTTCGAAGTTCAATGAAAAGATGCTCTAGATCAATTATTCTGTAAAAGTATCAAGAATCACTCGTATGGAGAAAAATTTAAAAATAAAATGAAACATAATTTCGTGATTTTATGATCATGCTTGTTTTTATTTTATATGCCTCAATAGTTCAATTTTTTGAAGTTCAATCAAAAAATGGTGTAAATCATCAGAAATTATTGATACAGAGGAAAGTTTCGAAACTCAAGAAATCTGTAATTCCACGACAATAGATGATTGTTTGATCTAGTATGCATCCATGGTTCAGTTTCGAAAGTTCAATCATCAAAAGATACTGTAGATTAATCATTCTCGGACAAAAAAGCTATTATAAATCATGATACAAAAAAATGTTTCAAAGTTCAAGGAATCTGCAATATCATGATGAAAGTGCCATGTTCATTTCTTGTATGTTTCAGTTTTGAATTTGAATAAAAAAAGCTCTAGATCAAATATTTTTTCGACTACAAAACTATGAAAGACATGTAAAAAAACTGCTTCAAAATTCAAGGATTCAATTTCGGACGCTTCCTCAAAACCGACGGCAAATTTTTCAAGTTGACGGCAAAAGAACCCGTACCAAATGAACCTTGGGCTTCGGCTTCGGCCACCGTAGCTGGTAACGATTGGTGGCCCACGTCGGGCAAAAATAAAGCCACTAAACTAGCCGAATAGACCAAAAATACTGAACACAATTTTAGGCAAATGTTGCCAAACGTTGGCCAACAAAATTGTATACTGGAAGCTGAAATTGGCCAGCGACAAGGCCACGAAAGCCAAACCCATGCCCACGCCTCGGCCTATGGTCGGGTAAGATTCGTTTAGGAATTGGAAGGAGACGTTGACGCCGACGGCGGCGAAAAAGTGGGCCAAACCGATAGAGATCAATGGCCAAACGGGACCCAAGGAGGTTAGGGGCCAAGTCAGGAGGCAAAAAGTGGCGGCGGTGAAATAGGCCAACGATAAGGGCAAGACCCGGCCGTAGTTGCCCATAACGAAATTGAGGGTCAAAGCGGCGGGGACTTCGACCAACGATTGGACGGCGAACGAAATATAAAAATCGGCCTCCAATTTTTCCATAACGAAAGGTATAGCGCAATAGATTTGATTCCCGAAAGCGAAAATGAACGTCAGAGCCATGGCTTTTTTCCTCATATTGGCGCTTTTGACGAAATCCGCAAAGTCTTTTAGGGCGCTACGCGAGACTTCAGACCTTTTTTCGGCGCCGAAAACTCCGGCCTCTTTGAAACAATGTAAAATATCGTCGGCCTTCAAATATCCCGCCTGTCCGCCCAACGCGGCCATTTTGGCCAAACTGCGGGCCGCCTCTTCGTAACGACCCCTGCGGAATAGCCAACGGGGCGATTCGGGTAGTACGGCGAAAACCAATAATATGATAGACGGACACGTGGTACACAAGGCCATTTGGAACCACGTGGAGCAAAAATAGGCTATTAGGGACAAACTGGCCGAAGCCACGCTGAACGACACGCTAAAACACGTGGTCACGAAAGCCCTCTTATCAATATGGACGAATTCTAACGACCAACAATAGCAAATGTCTCTTAAAAATACTGTACAATTTACGAATTTGAAAATCGTCCAATAAATTTCGTCGAAAGCGAAAATTGACAAACAACCGCTCGACCAAATTATAATCAAATTGATAATGAAAGCCGTTCTCCTACCGTACATGTCCATTATATAAGTATTGATACTCGAAAACATGGTACCGAAACTGATTACGGCCAACATGGTCCTCAAAATGACGGCTTTATCGCAAACTAAATTCCATTTCGTGGTCAACGTTTCTTGGAAATACGTCCTATCGTAGGTCCATTTTTCGCAAGCTACAGTAAGATTACCGCGTTTTAAACTACACTCCCCTATTGTCAGATTACTGTAGCCGGAATTTTCATCATCATCGCAACGATGTTTAGGCGTATAGCCCAGAAAGACCACGTCCAGAATACAATAGACCGTAGTGAAACAAGCTGGTACGGCCAAAAAGATGACCACGAATTTTTGGAATCGGGCCAAAGCTCGGGAATGTTTCTGGTAAAATTCGTCAAAATTGAATATCGTATTGGAATTTTCGTCCACGTTTACTGTAGACAATACCATTTTCCGACTTTAGAAAATGACGAAACTTTAAAATGTTTGCGTTAGAAATTTTTGTATCTGACGTTTTCAAATATATACAAACCAGACCGACATGACAAATCTAGTTTGCTTTGTATACAGTCTAAAATTCAGGTTGTTTTTTTTTGTACGTCGTTTTTCTTTTGTAGAATTCTTGACAGCTACTCTAATTTTATCTTGTCAATCAGCGACCGTTTCAGTCAAAGTTGAACAACTTGCAATTAGTAAAGGTTGTTATTGTTGTCGAAATTGCCTGTTTTGATGACGTAAAACAAAATAAAATGATACTGTATGGAAAACATGACCTCATTTTCGAAGATTATTCAAAAACACTATTGTGTTGTAGTTTTCTTACTGTAAAAATGCTATACTAGAAACTCATTTCTAAGCTTTGTTAGGAATATTGTACTGAGTATGAAAAATGCCCAAAAAATCGTCATCACTTGAAGAAATTTATTACCACTTGAAAAAAATCGTTTCCATTGATCCCGATAATGAAGCGCAACATTTTTCAGGATACATTACAAAAATTTCAAGATGCGTCGCGGAAAAAAAACAAAATGTAAAAGCCTTCAAAATAATCTTGAAAAAATCAAGATCTCATCGCGAAAAAAATCAGGATGTGATCTTAAAAAATCAAGATCCCAACTTGAAATTAAATCAAGATTTCATATTGAAAAAATCAAGATCCCACCTTGAAAAAATAGTAGTTATTCGGACACAGGACATCGGACATCGGACATCGGACAGGAGGTACACAAAAGATACGCCTGTACAAAACATATACGTCAAAGTTTGCAGCCTTAACAGTATGGGACGATACAGAGGGTGTAGAAAGTAAAGCCGACCATCCGAATTCGTATAACGTATAAACAACGGGGGGATACAGGGGGTGTAGAAAGTATCATTGACGATGTAATATGATCCAATTTTAGTTAAGTGCGTGGGGTGATATGAGGGGATGTAGAAAGTACTCCTGAAAGTTTAGTGGGTAAAATTCAACCTCAATCTTCCTCGACCAACTCAGACGTTAAAATTGATGACACAATGTCTCTCAAAAATTAAAAAAAACGCCTGAGGGTCGTAGAATCTAACGACCTAACGGTTTTACTCATTTTTTTAACAAATTTTTCACACAAGATTTTTTTCGGGACACACTTTTTATGTCTTTGGGACACGCTTTTGATGATTCTCTTTGCTTAAGCATTGTTTTCGGGACTCGTTTTCCATTGTTTCGGGACATGATTTTCCATGCATTTTGTGAAATCTTTTGTGTACTCCCAAATCATGGTCACATCTTAAAAAAATCAAGATTCTATCTTAAAAAAATCAAGATGTAATCTTGAAAAAAGTCAAGGTGGGCATCACATCGAAGGCCGAAAATTTCGGAAAGTAAATCAAAGGCGTTGCTCCACCTTCTATAGTCTGTTTTTTTAAAAATGCTTCTGAATAATGAAAATGGAGAGTAAGTAGTATTTCAGATTTTCATGATTTTCTGATAAACAATACATCGTATGGGACTGGAAATTTGTGAGCATACTAACCTCACCTTTGAAAATTTTTTGAGTAAAAAATTTCATGGTAAGATCTCTACGTAGAGGTTTTAGACGACAGTACTGATTTGTGTCACTTTTCTATTTGGAAGCATTTTATAAAAAACAGACTATATATTTGTAGAATCCTTCAGAGTGAGTGTCTGAGGCCAGGGCTTCCTGGCGGAGGACGGCCTTGAGGTGACAAAGGGGGAGATTATTTTGCTCGGCTAATCCGATAGACATATATCGACTTTTCATAAAAGTCTTATTTTTCGAAATTTTTCAGAAAATTGTCAAAAATGCTTATTTCTCACCCAAAAAGTTTTGGAAAATAATCCAAAGCTCTGTTTCTTTGTCGGATTCCTGAGCAGCTAGAGAATAGCAATAGAACAGATGACGAAGCTCAAAATTTCGATTATTTTCCGGAATAACTGCATTTTACATGGAAAATAAGCATTTTCGACGTTTTCTCGAAAATTTTGAAAATTTTTTTCACTATAAAAACTAAAATTCCATCAGATTCCTCCTTGAAATAACCCTCTCTGTAATCCCACGTGAAAAAGATCCACCTTGAAGAGTTACAGTATATATAAACATAGGCGAAACACGCATTTGGCTGGCTGATTCTAGAAGTTTCCATTCCTTGATGTGCCGCTCACCTTGATTTTTTTCATCTTGAAAAAAATGTGATGCACTTGAAAAAATTGTGATGCACTTGAAAAAAGTCGAACATCGAAAAACTGTGACATCTTGATTTCTTTGCGATGTAACTCGAAAGTTTTGCGATGCATCTTTAAAATCATGTTCTAATTTAGAGATTTTTTTCAAGTGGCCCTACTCGCATTCGGTATTGTTGGTTTACCTTTCTAATTTGCATAAACCTCTGTGTAGAGAATAAAAAAGAATACACGATACTGAATTATAGAGCTACAGTATAAATAATAAAAATTTTTTTTCTGCTTCGTTTTTTTATCAGAACTTCAGGTTTGCTTATCAAACAGGTTAAGTTTTCCTATGTTACTTGGTCGGTATATTTTTGTACCAAATTATTTGTTCCGTTATAACTTTATCATTTATTGGTTTCTTATCTGTTTTCTTGTTGATCATTAAATTGGGTTTAGTGTACCTGAGACTTGATTAAACTTAGTTCGTATAGAGCATCAATAATGAAAATTGTAGAAAAGAAACAAACGTGAAATAAAATAGTGAAAACGATAAATGAGCTATTGAGTAAAAACAATATGATTTTTTCTTGACAGCTTGCAAGCCAATTATCTATTTGTGATTTCAGACCATTGGCTGACTTTTCGAGGAGATTGAGATTTTTTCTTGTTTCGATATTCAACAGATCAACAACTGATTCAACAAATGACAAAAATCAACGCATGATTTAAAATAGTTCATCTACATTTTTGACCAACTTATGAATAGTTTCACATGTGAGGAAAATTTGATTAATTAAAGCTCATGAAATATTCAATGATTTTTGCATCAAATTTTTTAATTATTCAAAAATTGATGAAAAACCACATACTTTAATAGTTTCACGTCAAGTCAACTGGAACATACTGTGGGCTTTAAAAAGATTAAGAGTCAATGTTTGTAAGAATCACCTGGATTTAGAAGAAAGTGGATAAGTCAAAATTTTGTTTTTCGTCATTTGAAAATATATTGTACAACTTTTTATGGTGATTCCGAATCCGATAAGCACTTTGCACAAATTTTTCCTCGGGCTGTTGTGGTGTGAAGTGTCCGAAACTCGCATATGCAAATAATTCCCTAGTAATGCTTGTTTTTTTCCCAATTTTCGAGATTTTTAGTTTTAAAAAATATCACTGATCGTTTATCCAGCTGTTACTTCTAATACGGTATGCGGCAAGAGTCAGAAAAAAATTTTACACATGACAAATCTTCACTTTAAACATTACAGTTTGAGATTCGTCACGTAAAATCCCTGTTTCACCAGAACATGTACCACTCTGACCAATTTTACCATATGTAACTAAAGCCTCAGTAAGATGTCATTTATAGCACGTTTTCGCTTTTTTCAATCTAGATCAAAAAATTGCAGACGTCAGATCACACTGAAAACAATACCGAGATACTGCTCTGTATTGAATTTCTTCAAAAACAACTGTTGATCTACTAATTTTTACTTCCGGATCAACTTGATCTGATCTGCAACCCAACAATTGCTCTGCACCGAATTTCATAAAAAACAACAATTGATCTTCTACTTTTTATACTTCCTGATCAACTTGATCCGATCTAGATCAAAACACAGATATCGAATCACATTGAAACAATACCCAGCAGCTGCTCTGCATCGAATTCCAGCAAAAAACAACTGTTAATCTACTAATTTTTTACTTCCGGATCAACTTGATATGCTCTGCATCAGATCAACAAACTTCAAGTATCATGCACAAAAAACCCTGAAATATCATCTAAAATACAAATCAATCATTATTTTATTACAGGACCCATAACCAAGTCGTTTGATAAAATAAAAACAAGCTATGGTCAATTCTTTTTTTATGTAATTTAAGTTTAATTCAAATTTTCCACTTACGGTGACATTTTTCGAAAAATGAAAAAACTTTTCAAGGAATTTCGGGTACGCCGGATCGATTGGAATCGGTTTCGGAAGCTGTATCTCAAAAAATTTCTTTTGTCTATTTTTTGACTGGTGTAAAGTCAGTTTACACCATCATAATTCTGTTGCAGTATGTGGATTTGAGTTTTTTATTCTTCATCCAACAAAAAAAGTTCATGGCCTTATTCTTCCCTGAGATATTCGTATGATCATCAAGAAATCATCTTTACACGATATTACAACGAGGAATGATTTTTTCCAAAAATCCCAAAAGGCGTTTTGCATTTAGGTCCTTACCATCACATTGAACAATAGAAACCGCTAATCCGTTCTAATAGCCACTATTTCAGGGGGGTAAAGTCCGACCATTTTTCGGCCACATTTTACACTACAGTATAGGCTACAGTACGCCGATCGTGCTATACTCTACACTGTTAGGTAGAGGAGATCGACTTACATATGTTCGCCAAACTTCATCCCCTGATGTGACTTGGTTCGCTAGAAAAATAATCTCAAAGCCAAGAGGAATGATTCACCAAGGACAAACAAGCACTGTCGTGCTTTCTAGGATTATCACAGTTACAACACACGGGTATACGGAAAAGACTGCCAGAATTTTTGTCATTGACGCCTATGCTTAACTGTGTCAGGGATCAAGTTTCGTTCAGATCTTTCGATCTGGTTCAGTCAAAATTTACATTTGAATGAAACAAAAAAAGTCGCATTTGCATTAATAAATGCTCTATCTATCGGATCTTTTTCGAACTCAATATACTGATTCGTTCGATTCCCAGATCGATGTTTTGAGCAAAAATCGCTAAAACAGCATGTTTTTTCACGTTTTTAAAACATGAAGCCGTTAAAAATTTGTTTCAAGTAATCGGACTGGCTCGCGCATCTGCTCCTACATGTGAGCTACCTATGACACTTTACGGCATGAAAAACGATTGATCCGTTCGATCTCCAGGCACTGTTGAACATTTGCCTTAAATGTTACTGTACAGGGAAAAACTTCATTATGCTAATTAAAACGCAACCGATTAAAATAAAAAAATTTCCAAAAAACTCATTTGAGATTATGTGGAAACAAATTCGGGAAACATACTAAAAAGTTCCGATGTTGAGTGAGTAAGGCGAGAATTTTCTGGGACTGATCGAACTGACATATCCTCGGGTAATTATGGGAAGTCAGGCTGAGAATTGAGTAGTAAATGTAGACTAGCACACACCAGGGTGGTACTTCAGAAATCTGGCTCCCAACCTGCATTCCCTCCGCTGCCAGAATAAAGTAAAATGTCCACTCGGTAGTTGACGTTGTATTCGCTCCACAAAAATATAATCAATAAAAAATAAAACAAATGGCCAGTCAGGCCACCGATTTCTCTATAGTAAAATAAACACAATGACTAGAAACATGAACGAACGGCCTTTTTATGCGCGTTGTCCATGCAAGACTTGGCGTCAGTGCGATTTGCGTCGACTATGGCTAATTTTCATAACCTGGGAATAGACTATATCTATCCCAGATACCTGCTGCCAGCATGGACAATCTTTTTTCTGCAGTGGAGAGCAAATGCATTCACAGACTTCATAGAGTGTCAGCCTTATGGGCATGTTCATATTTATAACTCAATTCTTTTTAACCCTTCTTGATATTACCCACTGATTCAAAGTCTTTGAGCTCAGAAGATGTTTGGATAATCCGAAGTTCAAGCAAACCGAATCAGGTGATCTATTTGTTGAGAGTGGGATAGATAGAAATGTTGCATCTTAATTTTGCCTCGGGACTTGTCCTTTTAAAGTGTTGGGGTTAAAACAAAGGTTTGAAGTACTCCAGTAGCAATGTTCTCTACCCTTTAACCAAAATTTCATTTTTACAAAATGTCATAGCCCAACTCCAACACATCATGTAGGATAAATCACGTCAGTTGTCTATGGCTAAAAGCATTGCTTTTCCACAAATGGATTACTGATTAGAGCAGTCGAGTATTGAAGACTTCATCTTTCCTCTGATTCATTCACAGTGATGATGACCCCGAGTCAAAATTAAAAAGCAAAGCAATAACATCTTTTTTATTTCAATGCAATGCTGTTGATGCCAATCCATCGACAATTACCTATTCAGGCCATTGTACTACAAAGTGGTGAGAGTAAATGAATTGCCTAATGACTTGTTCAATGCTTAGCGAAATTTCAATTTGTCAAATCGACTCAGCTAATTTTTCGGAAATTGATACATGTTCGTTCTAATGCTCTGTTTTCCAGAAAGAACTATACTAACATATTTTTGGATACATTTTTCGTGAAACCCCTGAAGTCTGAGGAATGATGCTCAACAGATCAAGCTTACAGTGAAAATTAAGAAAAAAATATTTTGTATGTCTGTTGATACATATCTTAGACTATGATCACATTACATGATGTGCAAGTACGAGTGATGCATACCTTACAATATGATCACGTAATATCATGTGCAAGTACAAGTGATGCATACCTTATAGTATAACATGATGTGCAGGTACATTTTATGTACTGCATTGTACCAGAAAGTTCTAGAACCTTCCAACAATATTATATAATATT
Source organism: Romanomermis culicivorax (assembly GCA_963922205.1). Lineage (NCBI taxonomy): Eukaryota > Metazoa > Nematoda > Enoplea > Mermithida > Mermithidae > Romanomermis > Romanomermis culicivorax. The sequence continues at coordinate 872,877 of CAWUHX010000029.1, read as the reverse complement.
CTTTAATATTCTACTAGGTTCTAGAACATTCCATATGTAAGCAATGTTACTTTTGTATATTCATTCGTTTATTTATTGTATTATTCAGTACTTTGATATTATATGTTGTATTAGTTAGCCTTATCAAACGTAGCTATTTACCAGCTAATATTTCAGTTGGATATTTACCTATTATCTTAAGGCTAATCTATTTCCAATTTAGTCCAGTCATTATTCAAGACCCAACAACTGTAAACTATCACAACTGGCCATAGAACATTTTTGAAAACAAATTTGAGAAACACCTCAAAAACTGTTTCCTTTCAAAAGTAGGTCCTTGCTGCAAATCTGGTCAATATCTACTACTCAAGAATGTTACAACAATGTCATGTCGCTGTTCTGATACCAATTTTAATTTCATTTATTGCATGTTTTTTCTGCACACATATTCGTCTGTGAATTTTAGTATGAGCATGACATGCTGGATTGCATGAATGATCAATGTTGAATTAGCCAGTGAGCTTCTAATGATTTACTGATCATTGGGAAAACCACGAATAAAATTTTTTGCATATTTTTTCCAAGTGACTATTCAAACAAGTTTCATAAAGCGTTTTATGGTCGAGTAGGCATGAAATAATAGATTCAGAAAGTTTGCCGAAAAGTGATTAAAAACACAATGTGATATAACACTCGCACTTCCCCGACCCCTTAACATACAAAATGTCTGGAAATACTTGATAAGATTGAGAATAGGCGTAGTCATAATCTGCACGATGACATTATATTTCTTAAAAAAACGTTTCCAAGTCGTTAAACCAGAAATACTGTATGTTACCTTTCATAAAATTGAAGTAGGAACAACCCGAAATTAAAATTCATACTGCCAAATATTTGTGCCTGTTTTAAGAAACACCACACCGTCATCAAAACGATTTCGATGGCTTTGGAGTTGGAAGGAACGCTTTCCGTGCGATATACCGATAAAAGTGGTCTACGATTTGTCGCTAGCATCATTTTTCGCGTTTTGGCTTCAATTGGAAATATTTCGACTCGTCATTTTATGCATATTTTTGACTACGAATATTTGACTAATGAAGAGTTGAAAACTATTGAAAATCATAAAGTACGTTATTAGTCTATTAGTTTATTGGTTTGCATAACATGAAAAGAGGGTCATTTACAGGAGGAGTCCTATCTAGACAATTTCACTACTTTAACCCCACATTTTTTCTGGGTTCAGAGTGGTAAAGTGATAAAAGGACTCTTTAATGTGATTGGGAATCCGTTTTTTCAAATTTTGAAAATGAGTATCAATTGATAGTAAATAATACGCGTCCATACAGGGATACACAAAACATAGGAACGTTATAAGTATACACTTCAAGGGTGTAGAAAGTAGGGGCAAGCATGAAATTTTTCTAGAATTCAAATAACGTTCAGGACGATAGAAAGTACAGTGCGCAAAATTCCACATTATTGTAAAAAGTATACCAACTCGACTTTACCCGGATATTAAAAATACAACCACGTGCGGCTGGTGGTTTAATAAAAAATGCAAAAGTTGGCTCGATGCCGAAAAACATCGATGCACATAAAAATTTCACATTCTAAAATAGAAATTTTATAAATTTGTGAAGATTTTACAACTTTTTTACGTGAAACCATAAACCATTAAGTTTTCACTATAAAAAAATTTAGGGCTTCACGGTTTTATGGCTTTACTCATAAAAAATCATACAAACTTGAAAATTTGTTCAGAAATTTTCAAAATTTCCTAAATCATGTAATTATTATTGGATAATCATCATCGAATAATTATTAAATAACTATCGATAATTATTATCAATAATAGATATTATTAATAATAAAAATTTGTATTAATCATTTAAATTGATTTGTATTAGGTATTTAAATTAATTCATATTAATTCTTTATTATTATTAATTTATGTAAAATTAATGTAAAATTAGCATTGAATTAAATTGATTAATTTAATGAATTCAATTAAATAAGTTACCAGATATTGGTGCTCGCGATGCTCACATTTCTTCGGATATATTATAACATATCACATCTTTTGACATGTCCCATGTCATAATATCTCCCACATCATAACATATACCACATTAAAGGATATACAAGTTATAACATATTTCAGGTTATAACATATCCCATGTTAACACATAGAGCATGTTATAAGATGGGGTATGGTATAACACAACATGGAGTATGCTATAACACGAGGTATGTTATAACATGCATATCCTTCAATGTAGTATTTGTTATGATATGGGACATGTTATAACATGGGATATGTTAAAACAAGCTATATGTTATAACATCTCACACGTTATAGCAAATTCCATGCTATATTATAGCAGCAGAGAAGGGTGAAACCTCCCACCTGGGGTGCTAAAATATTTGTCCCTGAACTTCTGAAAGTGGAAAAGAGACCCATTTAGAAATTTCCAAAAAGTCAGTTTTTTTGCCAATGTTTTTTAAAGCAGATTTTTACACCCTTACACTGTCTACGTAGACGCAAAAGCATTGATCAAAATCGGAGTATTCAATTCTAAACCAAAATTTGACTGCGAATTTAGGATATGTGAATGAAATGCCTGTTTCCTGCCGTCGATAGATAAAACATCTGGCATGACAACTGCAAAGCTCTAGTCAGATTACTCGTATATTGATTGACTAGAATCAAAAATACTAAATGTCGATTTTTCTGCAAATAAGTTTTGAAAAATTGACAAAATCAACATGTTTTACAACAGAAAAGCGCAATAAATCCGATCATAAGAACCATAAAACAGCTGGAAACTAGAAGAGAACCGTTTTATCGTGTCCTACATTCTAGTACACCAATAATTTCAATCGTTTTTTCGATCTAGTCAATGATAGAATTGATTTTGTTTTGAATTTGGTTTTTTCCAATTTCAAAACAAAAGCCCTTGATTTTGGCGAAATTTTGCCCCATATTGAAACAAGAAGTAGACTTTAAATTACGCGTAACTTATAAATCTGAGTGACTTTTAAAATGTTATTGTACGTAAAACCCTTCACTAAACTTTTCTCACAATAGGACAACTTTTACATTGATTTCACAATTTTTACTTCTTGCAAAATGACCAGTTTCACTAAATTTCTGTTTGTAGATTAACCATATAAGCTAGGAGCATAAAATTTGGCTTTAATAGCAAAGATAAACAGGGCATTTTGATGCAGCAATTCGCATTATAAAAGCTTTATCCGTTCAAAAGTTATGGAAGCCAGCACCGGTCGCTTTTTTTATCTCACCCTGTATAACACACAATAATTCAGTGGTGAGCGACGTTTCAGTAGTGTACCTACTATCTTCTTCAGGCTATGACAATTAGAGTAATTTTTTATAAATTCTTGCTTGCACTCTGAACTTTGAGATTGTGAGTCGAGAGCTGTAACCACTGGGCCATCGGGGCCTGGTTTCATATGCTTCCGTAAAACTCCAAATTTGAGTGAATTCAAATTCGACCGAGTTTGAGATTTGCATCTGACCTGTCATAGAGAATCGGTCGAATCATTTGCCTATGGCAAAAAGTGCAACTTTCTCATAAATCTATTGCTTCTATAGAGCACGTGAGTTTGAGGGTTGTATTTCCCCTTTATATACTCCATTCTTTTTCAAATGAGCCTAGAAATACAAAAATATCCGAATTAATCCAGGAACAACAGTCAATCAGAAAAAACGCACATTGTTTATTACATGCATGAGCATTTCTTTCTTTCTAAAGTTCATTCGAGAAAAAATACACTATAACTGTGGCTTAGCAGCAGTTGAAATATGTCTTTTTATTTCAGTACGATGCCGTTGAAACTAATCCTGTCAACAATTACATATTCAGGCCGTTGTACTATAAATTGGGGACAGTGAGTGAATATTGTCTAACGCTGCATGTATTTGTAGAATTTTTACTCGCACTTCAATATTCGTCGAATCAATTCAGCTGGTTTTTCGAAAAGATACTCAAGCTCATTCCGATATCTTGGTTTCTAGAAATGGCTACTAACACGTTTCCATCTTTTGAAAATATTTTTCCAAGGTACATCGCACATGTTAGAAGTCTAAAAAAGTGGGATAAACTATTCTCTATGGTCGGATTGGGACGCGGAAGCTCTACCTAGTGCACGAGCGCCACAGAGGGCAGGAGTGCTAGATCTTGCACGAGCACTACTATAGTAAGAAGTGCTACCAAGTGGGAAAAGGTCTATTCCCAACTGATCGATACTCAAATGAGCAATTCCCAATTTAGCGAATTCTCCATCGAGCGATTCCCATGTGAGCGATTCCCAATTGAGCGAATTCCCAAATGAGCGAATCCCCAATTGGGCGATTCCAAACGAGCAATAGACAATATAGTAACACTTTCTTTCCTTCTCTAACTTATATTTTTCTCTGTATGTATTTCTTTTTTCTTTCGTTTTGTGTTGTCATTTTTAATAAGCATTGTCACCTATATAATTCTTATACAATTGGTCACGCTCTATTTCCTATTCAGTTTTATTCTTCGCGACTTTTTCTTCATTCTTACCTGCTTTTCATCTTAGTCTTCTACTTTTACTCCTTTATCTTTCCCTTTTTCTATTCTCCTGATCCTTTTTTGTCATTTTTTCACATTATTTTTTCTCTCTTCCTTGCTGCTTTATCTACTTTCTTTTTCCTTTCTTGTCACTTTTTTCATGTTTTTTTCTTTTTCTGATGCTTTTCCACCTATTTTCACTCATTCTTGATTGTCTTCATTTTTGTTGACGTTTCCTTTCTCTTGATGTTTTGTTTTTTAGCATTCTTTTGTTTATTTTTTATCAAGATCTTCACGCTTAGTCTGTTTTTTATAAATTGCTACTAAAATGAAAAATGACACAAATATTAAATGACTTGAAAATCCTGCACATGGAGCTTTTACTTTACATTTTCTTATTGAAAAAATTTCCAAGTCTAGTTGAGTATCGTCACCAAATTTAAGCTCCATATGACGTACGACTTGGTAGAAAATGCTGAAAATGTAAAATGGTACCTGCTTTCCAGATTCATTATTTGGAAGCATTTTATAAAAAACAGACTATACAACGATCAAAGACTCAAGCATGCCGAAGTGTATAAATATTATAACGGAGACTACCGTTATTTAAAATGACAATTTGTAAAAAAAATTCGTTCGATCAGAAGGAGGAAAATGAAAGAAAGCACTGGCAAAAAATGAAAACGTTAAAACATATATAGACGAAAACACAAGCAATACAGACAGAAAAGGAAAGAAAAAAGAAATATATAGAAAGAAAAATATAAGGTAAAGAAGGAAATATGAAGACAATGTTATTACATTCTCGATCGCTCGTTTGGAATAGCCTAATTGGGAATTCGCTCAATTGGAAATTCGCTCAGTTAGAAATTCGCTCAACTGGGAATCGCTCAATTGGGATTTCACTCATTTAAGAATGCGTTCACTCGGGAATTCTCCCAATTGGAATTTCGCTCATTTGGGAATTCGTTCAACTGGGAATTGCTCACATGTGAATCGCTCAATTGGGAATTCGTTAACTTGGGAATGCGCTCACTTGAGAATCGGTCACTTGGGAATTCGCTCAATCGGGAATCGCTCACATGAGAATACCCTATAGGAAAATATGTTATATATACTTTGTTTGTTGGAATGCAGAAAGCACAAATGCTGACTCGAGTGAAAATACTGAATAATAAGTTCTGTCGACTTCTTCCTATCAAGTTGTTCTATGGTTTGAGTGTATTTGCCACAAACGTTAGATTGGTAAATGCTAAAAGGTACAGTGGAACTATGATATTTACTTGATAACCACTTTTAGCACTTTCACTTCAGGTTGGAAATTCTATCAACAGCCATCTGACGGGAGTAGCTACGTTAAAGCTCCTTGAGAAATGTTTCGCAAATTGATCCTAACTGAAATTTTGGTTCTTGAAACTAAAAAAATCGAAAATTTTTCATGTTACTGTAATCCAGAAAACCAAAGTTAGTACAATCATTCGAGGTTATTCTAATATTATGTTCCCTAGATCCTCAATTCATCAGTTCTTATCTAGTGCGCTAAATTTTGACGTACGTATGGTCTGTACAGGCTGATATTACAAATCTTATTTTTTGGATGATTGACACTATGCAGTTTACGTAACAGAATTTGTGTCATAATGAAATGTACGACACATAACATTCTTCTGTGCTGTACACCGTACAAAAATTATAATTTTGATAATTTTATTGCACAGTTATATAGTGTTTTCATGTTCATTATCATGTTTACTCATAATATGCGCGAATTGAACCCTATCGACTGTCCAACAAACAAGCATATACGAAAAAACTCTTATGTACAACATTTTCTAGTCACAGTGCTTCTAACTATGGTAGCGCTCGTGCACCATACCATATGGTCAAGCTTACATTGAAAATTGACCGAAAATCTTTGTGGTTCTAGACTTTTCTGCAGCATATTCATTTTTAACATATTTTATTATATATAATTATGTAAAATTCAAACTATAATTAAAGCATGAAAACTTGGTTCAATGTTCAGGCAATTATAAAAGAGATTTTTTTCAGTATATCCCCAAGTCGGTTGCGCCCAATGTGATAACATCGGGAACGTTTTTATTGGCACTCTCACAGTATATGATATTGGCCTACTACGACTATTACTTTTTCGCCGAATCACCCGGGTCACCAGAAGAGAAAAGGGTACCCAATTGGATTTGGCTCTACAGTTCTATCGGCATGGCATTGTCCACATTCTTCGGCAAGTTTGAACTATTTTTATGGCTCAAAAATAGCACATGTTAAAGTATTCGATGGCCAACATTGATCTGTCTACGTACGTGAGACTAATCATTGCTTACTCTGAACCATATTTGTACAGTTCTGATAAAATTAATCAATATTGGGATGCTGCGCAAAAAAATTCATAGAGAGGTATCAGCCCAGATGAACTACAACATAGACAATAGAAATTACAATATACAGGGTGGCCCACTTATCTATTTCCAATTTATTTTTTATATAGATTTGGCAATTTTTGTGATGTGACCACGAAACTTCTCACAAACAAGCTTCATACATCCAAGTTTTTATTCGAAAAAAAATTTCATGATAAGAGCACCACTATGCGTTCAACCACGCGTTTCAACATGAGCACCATGATTTATCTTTCCCTTTTTCTATTCTCCTGATCCTTTTTTGTACTTGCCTGAATAGTCTGCTGCTAGTGAGGAAGTTATGTCACAAACTAGATGTGTTTTATTCATTACGTACATTGAGCTCATCAGGACCTAACCTATTTATTTTGAAATGATAGATGCAGTGATCCCATAAGTTATTGGTAAAAATTTCTCAAGTAGCACTCATGTGTCGACAGTTTAACCAAGTCAAAAATTTTTTTTGATTATTTCAACATCTCTGTTGCTAAAAAGAAATTCTGCTTTTTCTACAGTATAAGTTTTTCACTATTTTCAAATTGTGCATCAAATTGAGCCTACTTTTTTGGTTGTTGCCAGTTTACCATTCGGAAGTAAATTGGCAATTTTGAAAAGCAATACTGATGTTAGGGTCAAAATAGGCAATTACCTGGACGGCTTGAAAAATCAGATTGGCCTGGCAGCAAAAAACTGCATATTGACAAAAAGACAAAATGCGTGGATTCTTCAATTCTTCAATCAGAGCATTTCTAACTCAGCTGAGTGGATTTACAAACATCGACAGCTTTGTGGAAGTTCTGCCATAAATACCTTTATGAAAAATGAAGATATGGCAATGTTTCAAGAGAGGGCAGCAGAAGCCTGAACAATTGACGCATACTTCGTAGAGGATTCACCGGCATAGAGAAACGAAACTTCAATTTGGATGTATATGTGATTGATTAATTAGTATCGCATTATAAATCACTGCTGACAGCAAGTAGTTAAGGGCTTCAGACTGCGAAAAAATCGATTATTGTCAATTTTTGATTTCAGCTTTTCTAGAGGAAAATTTTGGATGAATCATTTTCGATCACTTTTCAACATTCCAAACTATCGACTATCCATGCGGACCATCTGTTGTATCTCGAATAATAAAGTTGAAAATAGATTAGCCTTAGGATAATTGGTAAATATCCAACTGGAATACTCTCTGGTAAATAGCTGAGCAAAATAAGGCTAACTAACACAACATATAATATCAAAGTAGCAAATAGTACAATACATAAATGGATGAATATTCAAAACAACACAGCTTATATAGTATCGTGGAATGTTCTAGAACCTTGTAGAATATAAAAGAATATTATAGAATATTTTGGGAGGTTCTAGAACTTTCTGGTACAATGCAGTACATGAAATGTACCTGCACATCATGTTATGTGATCATACTGTAAGTTACGCATCACTTCTACTTGCAAATCATATTACATGATCTTACTGTAAGGTAAACATCACTCGTTATTTGTACATCATGTAATGTTATCATACTGTAACATATGTATCACTATCCTTCCATAGGACCCATCAGCTGTCCAGACCACCCTCTGATCTATGTACAATTGTCGATCAAAATCTTCATTTTGTTGTTCAAAACGTTCTGACATCATCCAGACTCTTCTCATTATCGTTGTAGCCCTGCCACCATCCTGCTCAACCAAAACGTCCTTTTGACATCATCATCTTCTTTGCTTCAAGCCAATCCTCATTGCTGAAGCCACAAAGAACTATGAGAGAAAATGAAAGATGATTGATTCCGTTCGTCTTGACCCTGGTAATGAGCACTGTTGGTGAATTAATTTGTGACTGGTAGCCCAGCAGTGCTGGAGAAGAGTGAAAAGCAAGAATGTTGCATGAAAATAATTGATTACATTAAGAACTGCGTGGGCTAGCATTGGGTCAGAGATTACATTGGGTGTCACTTGACCTGTGTATTCACTTGGTCAGCCTGTTTACATGCTTAGCATAATCAGCAACTATAAAGGCCAGCATAAGTTGTACACAGTATATTTTTTACTGTGAGTAAGATATAGTGATGGCACTAAATGCATCTTAGAGATAGTGCTAAATATTTATATTGAAGAAACATCTGGAAAATCCCTTATTTTATTCACCTAAAAAATTATGAAAGCATATTAAATTATTATATGGGGTACAGAGGCTGTTTAGCATTGGCGAAAGCCCTTGAAATCTTTGGATAGGTACACAAAAACAAAAGGATAGTGCAGGAGTCCTTTTCGAATAATTTGTTGACTATTTTAAAGGTTGGAAACAAAGTTTTTCTGTTTTTTAGAATGAACTTCGACTAAAAATGTTCATTTGACGTTACCAATTATGTCAGAAAGAATTCTAAATTGAAGGATGTTTGGTCAAAAAATCTGAGAAAATTAAAAATGCAATTTTGAATTTTTCGAAGAATTTCTTCAGATTTATGTCAGTTATAGACAGCAATATTAGATTTTAGCCACGAAGTTGGTCATTTCAAGATTTTATAACTATGCGTCTCATTGAAAAGATTGCTAGAGACAAATTATTTTATTTATTAACCTATTGACATAAGCACAACTATATGTTAAAAAAAAGTCCAAAATCTCAAATCTGTATTAATTTCGAGCTTGATCCGTGATTTTTCTTGTAATCTTGCCAAAGTTTGATCTTCAGTGGTGGATCGAGGAATGGCGGCTGGCTCATCAGTTGTACCTGAAAAAAACGGAAATATGTAAAATCGTGTTCCACTAGCTTGTAAAGATATACGACAAATGATTTCAAGTGCTTCATGCTTCTCTAGTAAGTATGCAACTCGAAGATTTCTGGCTTTCAGATTTTGACCCAATTTCAGCCTGCAGTTCTTGTAAGTTTCTTGTTGTTGACTTTCTAGCTTCCCTCCACACTTTTTCTTTATTCTCTAGCACAGCTAAACTATTAGGCATAAATTATTCGCTGCACAGGGCTCATTACAGCAGTTAAGACAAATGGGACCACCTTTTATTTTTTTTCTAGTTTTGCGTAGCATCATCAATGAGGATGATGGCAGATTACGAACAGAACATTTTGAAATGAGGCTGGTTGACTGAAATAGTGGCAAGGCGATGACAATGGGAGGATGAAGATGACATACGTCAACAACAAGAGGTGTCTGGATGAACGTTTTGAATGACAAAATGATAGCCGGCACTCACAATCACTCACTCAGTTTTTGGTCTAGAAAAACAGGAATCAAAAATTGAAGATTACAATTTTTTCCACTGTCTAAAGGTTCATTTATACGTGTCTTTTCTGATGGAACAGAATGGATAGCAATCAATGGAATGCAATAGGATGAAAGAGAAATTTTCATTCCATTTGGTTCAATTGGACATATTACTGTCAGTTCCGCAAAATTGCAGTTATCCTTTCTGACCGAAAGTGGATTTTCAGGCTGAACATTCCAAGCTCTTGGTGATCATGATTTGGTGATGAACTGACAATTTTATTGATACTTAAAGCAAAGTATCATGCCCCAACCAACATAATTGCAAGTATGATTTGGGCAAAACTGCAGCTGAGGCAATGAGAAAAATATGACAAGTATATGCTGAACCTGCTGTGTCGAAATCTGCAGTTGAATGGTGGTTTGCAAAGTTCAGGATTGGGACCTACAGTATCAAAGATGAATGTGATTGTGTACGATCAGGTGAAGCATAAGAAGCAGATATTCAAGAACAGCTAGACCTCAATCCAAAAGCAACCACTAAGATAATAGCCAAACTCCTCACCATTACCCACACTACTATTGAAAATCAATAGAAGCAGTTGAACAAGGTTTGCAAGCTCCAAACATGTGTGCCTCACAAGCTGAGTGGCCATTCTATGCAACAGCATGCTATTATTTTCATGTCGTTACTTTCACAGTATAAAATCGAGCCTTTCCTTGGTCAAATCATCACTAGAGAAGAAATATGGGTTGTGTGTGTTAAGATCATGTGGAGGTGACAATGGGTCAGCAAAGGCTCTAAACCAGCACATGTGCCAATGTCTGATCTACACCCACACAAGATTATGCTTTGTATATGGTGGTCAACCCAGGGAATTGTCCACTTTGAGTTGCTTCCACCTGGTTCGCTCACTGCTGAAGTCTATGAAGACCAGCTTCATCGTGTACAAAATGCCTTAATTCAAAAGCAGCCTGCATTGGTAAATGGAAAAGGAGTACTTTTGCTCCATGACAATGCCCATCCACAAACTGCTGCTATTGTCCAGGTAAAAATCCAGGAATTAAATTGGTAGTTGTTACCCCATCCACCATATTCTCCAGACATTACACCATCACATTATTATTATTTGTTCCGCTCATTGCAGAATAGCGTTGTCGACATGGAATTAGAAAATGATGACCAGGTTGAAATGTTCATCCAGAACTTTTCTGATTCAAAGCCCCAAGCATTTTATTATGCAGGCATTGCAAAGCTAACTGCGAAATGGCAAAATGTGATTGATAGTAATGGGGCATATTTTGATGATTAATTATGCTTCATGCAAATGTAATAAAACCTTACAAATGTAGTCAAATTTTTGACATTAGTTTCTTGCCAAAGATATATTTTGAAACTAGTTTATTAGAAAATGCCCCGATGGGACAGAAAAAAGGATATACTTGCTTGGGTAATTGCCAAGCTAGAAAAAGGATCGAACTAGATTTTTGAGAACTTGGGTTAAAGTTTGGAAAAATTCACTTTCATTATATTGGATTTTCATTCTTCCCCGGAAAAAATTTTCCATGTCTGTGAAAAAGTATATTCTGCAGCATCGTGCATTTTGATCTTCCCCTAGCATCAACTACAGTAAAATTTTTCTATATGAAAATTATATGCACATGATTTCAAATGTAAAGAAATGGTAAACCAATAGCTTTCTAACTCCCGACTGATTCAAAACTCCTGCCTCTCACACTAGCTGAAAAATAGTGAGGCAGGCATATCATAGTCATTTTCAGAACTATAAAGAAACCTAAGGTTCGTTGCACTAAGCCAACATGAGGATAATCTCAACATCGAGATTAAACAGAAGTGCGAGCTAATCACAATGTCCAAATTATTTTCTTCCAGTGCACAAACAATACTCACTTCATGATTAACTAATACTGAGGTTTAAATTCGAAGTAAGGAATTGCAAAAATTTTTATATATATTTGTTTTAGGGATAAGAAAGTTATGTGAAAATGTTAGTGCAACCCAATAGCTCGAGTTGGGGATAATCTCGACATTGAGCTCATTATAATCCTGATTACATTCAAATTATACCGAACTTGAGATCAAATCGAGTCGGCTTTTTGTTCGAGATTACCTTGAGCTCGAGCTCAGACCCCTTTAGTGCAACTGGGCCTTAGTTACAGTCATTGGGCACTGCTCTGGGAATGGGAGAACAGGGTAAAGCATACAAAAATGCTCCTGATTCAGCCGTGCCTATATTAGGCATGTGCGCCAAATCCCGTACCCGGTTCTCCCCGACTCTCCTGGCACTTCCACGGCAACGGTACGACTTTTATGAAAGTAGGACGGAAGCAACAGGGAGGGGTGAAATTGCTTCCGATCTGCAATCCCGCAAAAAGCGCTCTTTCTGCAATTTCAGTTCAAATGCACAAACTGTGAATGATGCAATTTTTTGAATAGTTAAATAAAAGAGAATAAATTTGTTTATAGCTTGTAATCAGTAGGATTTATGGAGTGAATTCTATACGACATGTTATATAAAATGGGTGAATGAAACGTATCTTGCACAATCGATTTAGTTCTAAAAAGACTTTGTGCTGTAGCTTTTTTTCTAAAAAAGTTGAGTGGAATTTTATGTGCCACTTTCGCACAGTTGATTCCTGTTGATTCCTTATTGACACAGAAATTAGCAAAAAAGTTCAACGCAGTTAGAAGCACACATGTGTGAGGGAGAACCTGGGGGTACAAACAACCCCAAAGGTTTTGAAGCTGGAAAATTTGTTAGGAAAAACATTTTGTGATCAAATTTTTTAGAGTTTTCTATCTCAAAAAACGCCAAAAAATCAAGGTCTAGCCCTGTACTCTCCTGTAAATTTCGGAGATTCACATGTTTGGCTGGGAAGTGTGTTGATGCACTCAGCTGCAGAATATACTTTTTCACAGACACGGAAATTTTTTTTTTAAGAAAGAATGAAATCCAATATAACGCATGTGAATTCCTCCTAACTCCAACCCAAGTTCTCAAAAATCCAGTTCGATCCTTTTTCTAGCTTGACAACTATCCAAGCGAGTATACCCAGGGTTTCGGATTCTTATAAAAAAGTGTAAGGTATAATATAATGTCAAGTATAAAAATGTATAAGATTGTCCAAGATCTTATGAATATTTATAATAGACCGTATAAACTACCTTACAGAATTTTGACATGACCATCCCATACCGTATACTTTATTATAATGATCTTATGCCATGCCTTATAGAATTTTATGACATGATGTTATCCTATACCTTACTCACTTTTACAATATTCTTTTCACTGTAGTAACTAAATTGATAAATTTTATTTCACACAGGTATAACAACAAATAAAACAAATCTATGTAATCAACAATGAATAGACTAATTAGATCATATTGCACGAAATCTTCACGTAAAAACAAATAGTGAACATCAACAACAAAAAGTAGAGCATTTAACAATAAAACAGAATTAACAGATTTTACAATGAATAAAATGAGGAATAGATCAAAAATTGCACAACTCACCCGTAAGTACTAATAATAAATCATTAATAGTGAAAGTAAAGCATTGAGGGTCATTTATACTTGTCTTTTTTGATGGTCCATTGGAAGCTACCATTGGTCATTTTCTACAAAATTGCAGTTATCCTTTCCAATCAAAAGTTGATTTTCAGGCTATTTGTAATCGATTCCATTGCATTCCATTGAAAAAGGCAAGCATAAATGACCCTTTATGATAAAACAAACTATTACTTTAAAAAAGCGGCGACGATTGCATAGAAGTTGACAGTACACTCTGCCTTTGTAATTGAATACGACGTCGTTTTTCTTTGTGAGTGTCTTTTTTTATCGGAAAGCTGTCCAGCATTGTGCACAGCTGAAATTTACAAATGTTTCCACTTGTACAACTATTTTCGTAAACAAGAGTATAATTACCTCATCGTATATCTGTTCGGTAAACTTGACACTCGGTTTCATTTGTTTGCAGATGACATACTTATAAAACAAAGTATTGTCAATGAAAATTTGTCTGAAAAATAGTATGATTATACAGGTTGAATGGCTGATGCATGCTTGAAAAAACGTTTCCATGAGAATTGTGCAGTTCCATGGTCCATACTTTGGTGTGGTGCACAGCATAATGTTTTAAGAAAACACTGACTCGATTAATTTTGAAGATAGGGAGGAAATAACTCAGCTTTGAACTTCCTCATCATTCTGAATCTACCATATTACCCTAAATAAGCACCTAAGATGCTACTGTTTCAGATTAGCCCTGTGGGAAGAGCAAAAATTTTCAAATCTGTATTCTATGTACATATCAATTCCAGATGTTATTGTGCTTTGCATGCTAATAAATTTTACAATTCAGTTTCATTGTTGTCTTGTTTTCAGATGCATTGCATACCTTTTCTCTTCCTTGCTTGAAACAAGTTTTTTTGAAAGATCAAGTGATCCTCAAACCTGGTAAGTCAGAAGACCTTCTAACCTGCTAAACCAGCATATTAAGCAACCTTCTGATTAATTAATGCAGATTTTCAGTAACATGTGTACATTAAAACCATGCATGCAGATGGGGGTATGTACCCCCTGTAGAAAGTTCCCTACCCCCAGCAGAATTTTTTGAAACTTTAAGTTTAGCATCCAGGGCATTAAATTCATGCTAAAAGTGGTAAAAATTGGAAAATTTTCTGGCCCTTCATGCCATACTTATTCCAATATTATTTACTATTTCCTTTCAGACCAAAAATGATGAGTACATAATCAAATAAGATTGTTTTTCTTGAAATAAAGTCATCACTTTTGTTCGAAATTTAAAAAATGTTTTCAGACCTGAAAAGTATTGACATCAAAAGATGCGGCACATCAAAAAATGTAGCTTGCAGAACATTTTTTTGCTCACCCCCCTCCTATATCCCCCAGGCAAAAAAGTCCATGGACCCTCCCCCTGGAAAATTCTTGCCATGCATGTCTGTTGTCAACCCATATATATGCTGAAATGTAGATTCATCAACCTCTGTCTCTTTTTACCATAGAGCAATATAAACATTATTTAATCATAAAACTTGCTTTTGTCCTCCATTAGCATTTGCTTGAGCTCCAAACACATCAATAACATCTACTGCCACATCATGAAACATCGAACGACTGATTTGTGCTCCATTTTCAGCATTCCGGATGCATTCTTGGTGCTGCATGTAAAGTGCATTAATCAAATCTAAAAATGCATAAAGGTGAATTTATTAATAAAACATGGATTATAGTGCACCAAAAATGTATTTACACTTGAGAATTTTGATGCCAGTAGGATCTAGATCTTCCAGCGGTTTTCGAGTTTGATGGGTAGAATGCGTATATGTGTGTGAAATTTGATACTTGTATTTAGCCAGCAAGTCCCCATACATTTTGCAAACAATGGTTTTTATGAATTCGGCACCATTATAACCTTTTTCTTTATAAATGTCATTGACAATCGATGACAAATTGACGCCCTCGCTGGAAACATTTAACCATTCGAGCTGAATTATGAGATTGTAGGTAAAATGTGCTCTTAATTTCTAGAATTAGTATCAATTATTTGAGATTTCTGGCACTTAAGATTTTGGTTTCAAATTTTCTCAATGGTTTAATTTATTACTAAATTTCTAACTTTGTCAAATACATTCAAATAAACCCCACATGCATTGTATATTTACTGACTTACATTGGGATTGTTTTCTTCAACAAGATTAATTCGTTGATGATTTTCTATTTCATTCGATTCTATTTTTGATGGCCAGAAAGGAAAAATATAAATATAAAAATAGGAGTATAATTTGATCCCAAATCCAAAACCTGGTTGAGTGAATTAGAATCCTAAGCTGAATCTTAATGATAAAAAATTCAAGATCTATAGCATTGTATCCCAAATAAACAGTACTCTTTTGTTCAAAATAAACAGTGTTTCATTAAAATAGTACTCATACTGCAACCAATCGTCCAATTTTTGAAATCGACTTGTCTTGATTGGAAAGAGCATTTTCAACACGTGTAATTTTGTCATGTAACATAACAAGTTCTTCCCGTACATCCTTGAGTAGATGGTTAGCTTTCAACTTTTCGTTCTGTCTCCAAAACTCAGAAAATTGGGTTTTAAATGCCTAAAACCGACGCAGATCGAATGAAATACAAAAAACTAGTTTGCGATGGTTTTTCCACTAAATTCAAGCAAATTTATCGATTTTAGTAAGCAACCAAAAATTTATCTGTGCAATCGAAATTTTTCCTCAAGTTGCACATAGCAACTACAGTTTTTTTCTCAAATGGGGTGTTTTGAGGAAAAAGATTTCCAAATGAGGAAAAAATTTTGGGTATGGTTCTCATTGAGGAAAAATTTTCGAGGAATTCAAAACTGAAAAGATGCATTTTGATGGACTTAAAAGAGTCAAAATCTTCCGGCGCCTCGCGCCAGTCATGGGTATAATCTTGACTATTTTCTATCAGGCCAGCCATTAGCATATCTACTTAGACTTACTAATTAATGCTCAACAGTTTCCATCAATCAAGTTAGCTAGCTCGTTTCTTTTTCTAACCGTTACAGTTCATTATGTCACCCAAATGTGAGATTTTTCATCAATTCTCTCAATTTTTCTCTCGATGCTTGGAATTTTTTTAACGTTTGCAATCTGAAATTTTGTGTTTATTGAAGATGGAAATTGAAGACATCATTCTAGACTGCGATTTTAGAACTTCTGTTCATGAATATCTGTTGAAGAGATTTATTTTCCAGCATTTTAGAATATAAAACCCGAAAATTTTTATGGCGCTTCGCGCCGGAATGGGGAATTAATTACATTTCATCAGTTTGATTTTAATTTATTCCTCAACGTTGTGAAGGTTCATTTTCCAGCGTTTTAGAAAGTGAAAATCCAAAAAAATTTCAGCGCTCTGCGCCGGACCGAGAGCTAAATAAAATTAGATGATTCTAATCTGAACCACCGAAATGTCAATAGAGCGGATATATTCCTGAGAACTCTATCATCAACATGCTTCACCTGCTCCTTTAGAACACCAATATATCCTTCATGAGCTCATTTTTAACTTTTAACTTAAATTTAACTGAAGAAATAAAGTTTGGGTCCAGTTCTCATGTGGAAAAAATCTTGGAGAAAAAATACGGTGATTGCAACCTGGCCTGTGCAAAAAAACCATGCCGATCAGTGTTTTTTTGTGTGCCAAAACATGGTTTTTGGCACAAACAAATTTGGAATGGCACAAAAAATTTTGAGCGTTTGTGCCAATTGGCACAAATTTTTTGGCTGGTCAAACATTAAATTTCCTTGATTTTTAGACGTTTTAGGGGCTTAAATGCAAAAAAATTTCAGCGCTTTGCACCGAATCAATGAATATAATATTTCCTAATCATATATTTGACCCGAACGCAAACGATCTCTTTTCGAACAGTGTATTAGTATCCTTGCAGCAAACTTAATAGGCTGTCAAGACTGATAAGTGAAAAAAAATTCTGAATATTCTCTCTTCATTCAGTTAGATTCGGATTTAAAACTGAAATTCTTACTTTTTGTGTTTGATTGATTCAAATAGAAAAATCGATATCGTTGATAATGGTACAATGTTTCGATCGAAAATTAACACTATTTTCGACTTTATTTTCTTTATTCTTCACATGGTTGTTAAATATACATAACACAGATATTCGTTTGTACTTTGAAGTCCGAAATTGAATCAATTTGAACTTCCTGAAGAATTCTAGAGCTATTTAAATTGTCTCAGAATTCCATTTCTTTTTGGGATTTTGTGAACTATTTTGTTGCACAGTTTTTTCTTTTCTCACTGGCATGGTTAGCTGAAAAATAGGTTGGGCAATGGACACGATTTTTACAAAAAATTAATGCGTTAAACGTTAACTTTTTATCAAACTTTTGGCCTAAAATTTTTCCGCAGTTTTCAGTATGTCTCTAGTAAAAAAAATTTTTTGGTGTCATTGGCACAAATTTTTTACCTCTTGTGCCAATTGGCACAAATGTCCGTGCACAAAAAAACGCTGATGCTGGCTTTTTTTTGTGCCAAAACATGGTTTTTGGCACAAAAAAATTTGGAATGGCACAAATTTTTCTGCTGGTCGAGGCCTAAATTTCCATGATTTTTAGTCATTGCATTCAATTTCTTTTCGCATCATAGAAACCGTTTGTTAGATCAGTTTTTCTTATCTCGTTGACATGGTTAGAGAAAATAAAGCAGGCACGATTTTTACGCAAATGAATGCGGTGAAAGTATCTTTAGTTAGTTTAGTTTTTATCAAACTTGAAAGAAAGAAAGAAAATAAATTTATTAAATGCACAGAAATACAAGAGTAAATATGAATAAGACAGAAAAGCTCATGGACATGACAAAAGCACGTGCAAATTGAGCTTTAAAAAATGACTCAATTTAGATCGAAAACATGGCATATTGTTATAACTCTTGGCACAAAACAGTTTTATGGTTTTCAGTACGTTTTTAGAGTGAAAAAATTTTTTGTGCCATTGGCACAATTTTTTTTGGCCCTTTGTGCCAATTGGCACAAATGTCCGTGCACAAAAAAAAAACGCTGGGCATACCTGTAAGACCTACGACCAGTTGGGGGGGGGGGGGGGGTAAATCCGAAATTTTTGGGGGGGGGGTAGAAAAAAGTCGAAATTTTTCCCAAAAAAGGCCAAAAGACATACACTTTTTTGCAAATTTTTTTCCAAACTGGGGGGGTTGGGGGGGGGGGGGGGGTAAATGATTTTGGGTACAGGGTTGGCCAAGTTGGGGGGGGTCCCCCCCCAACCCCCTCAAGTACAGGTATGAGCATACCTGTAAGACCTCCGAACAGTTGGGGGGGGGTGTAAATCCGAAATTTTGGGGGGGGGGGGGTAGGAAAAAGTCGAAATTTTTCCCAAAAAACATACACTTTTTGGCAAATTTTTTAAATTTTTTCCCAACTGGGGGGGGGGAATGATTTTGGGTATAGGGTTGGCCGAGTTGGGGGGGGTCCCCCCCCCAACCCCCCCCAAGTACAGGTATGGGTATGAGTACAGGTATGGATGCCGATGTATATGCATAAAAAAACAAAAAAAAACCAAGAATTTTCAAAAGTCGTACTACAGTAAACGCAGTATAATCTCATAATTGCTACTAGAGGAGCGGAATAAACATGCGCATCAGTCATTGGTGCAACTTAAAAAATTCGAATCGTTCCAATTCAGAAAAATGATCATTTTTTTGTATCTAAGGTAACTTCAAACTTGTTAATGACAACTCAAAACTTTCAATTCGAATCTACTTAAAAATCAGTAATTATTCAACTAATTCAATTATTTCGAGTTACCCCAACACACTTGTCATACTTGAGTGAACCCATGAACTTTTTTTACAGGGCATGATACTGTTAATGAAACGTGTAACGTTACTCTTTTGCACAACATTATAGCATTGTAATGTATAACATTACTGGTATAACATCTTATGTTATACAGGAAATCATAAGATCTATATTGACCGTATGATGACGTACTAGGATCCTATGCTATACAGGTAATCATAAGATCTATGTTGATCTTATGACCATCTTATCATATACCCTATACCGTTTTATGTCTTACCACAAAAAATATCCTGAAATTTTCAGATAGCAAGCAGAGAATTAAAAAATGTGCTACAGCCTTTTTCATTATGACGTCTTTCATTAATTAGATACTTGTTTTTTGTGTGTAGAAAACTACCTGAAGGCGTAGCGCATAAGATCTATATAGACGTCACTTTTTCATACAATAATTTTTTCTATCATTAACAGTTTTTAACAGTATTTATCAACCTTTACAAAGCCCTTCCTATAAAATAATGCACACAAAATTTTTATCAAAAAAAAATTATTGGTCTATATAAACCATATGTGCTACCATCGTCCACATAAGATCGGCGTATCCTTATATAAGCTTATATAAGCTTATGTTATACCTAATGCACTACGAGACCTTATACACTACCCTATACTTGCTTATAAGTACTCGAAATCCTGGGCGGGTCAAAAGGTCCGATACATCCCTAATCGATGGATTTATTTGTGGGATTTCATTTTTTTGTTGTTAAGTTTTTGCAATGTCCTATTCGAAAAAATTATCACAACATAAAAAATTTTAACTTATTAAACCTGTTCGTGAAAAAAAATTCTTGTTTAGCATTTAATCCCCTAATTATAAGGACATTGGGAAAAAACGCCGCGTCTTCAAAAAGATTCTGGAATAAATAAGTATGAGGAAAATTTGCTCGCGAAGTACGAACTAACTCTGAGCATGCTCGGGATAAATTTGCTCGCCGAGCAGAAGTATGAACCGGGCTTAATTCTATTCAATAAATTGTCCGCCCAGGATATATGCAGACTGATGATCACTCTCTTCTACTATTTCAAGATTGACATTGATTTCCTGATCTTCCGTTTGCTGGACATCCGGCTGCTGCATCAATCATTTCAAAATAAATGGATGATCATTATATATGCATAGAAATTCTGCTGGGGGTCAACCGGAACAGAGGGTGGGATGGAAAATTTTTTTCGTTCTTGATAACAAAAAGAAAGGTCTTAAAAACATCGAAGCAGCATATTCTTCAACCTGTGATGCTAGTGGAGGTGGTGTAAAGGATGAGATAGAAGTAGCTGTGCATCGAGAAAGAGGGCTAAAAGGTGCTACGGGAGTCATAGGCGCTGGGGTACTGTAGGTGGGAAATTCTACTGATAACATTCACCTTAGACATCACAGAGCCATCACATAGTGATTGCCCCTGGATGATGAGAGAGAGCTAGTGAGGAGACGTCACCAATCCTAGTCCTAGAAAGAGCCCTGTGGAGAGCTGGGGCCTTCGTCCTAATGGACAGTTATAAGTTGAATAAGTGAAATTATTTCTCTGGACAGCAGTTTTAAAGTTTCACTGCTACTTCCCTGGAATCAAGTATGCTTTGTCAGAAAATTGTTAAACTTCAGCATCATTTTCATTTTTATGACGACTTTCTCTCCCCTCTAGCTCATTTTTCGTCGCCATCTTTTCAATCATTTCTGTGGGGTCGAATCTGCTAGGGGCCAGCAAGAATCTGTTGGGGTTCGATATACCAACTCCCCACATGCATGCCTGATCATCATGTAAAGTGATATGTACGAGTAACAAAAATAAAATAACACGTCTTGATAACAATCGTTATAACACTAAACACGGAAACGTTTCACCATATAAATCCACCAACTCAAATCATAAAGATAAAATGCTTCCGAATAGGTGGTCAAACGGATATACAATCATAGATATAAATATATATGCTCGAAATATATAAATTAGGCTTGAAGGAAGTTTTTCAGGGGATGGAAATTGAACTTCATTTTATCGCGCTAGGCTTTTGGACTTCAACTTATTACATCTCCAATAAGAAAAAAATACGTTACGACTTTTGCACAGAAATTACGTTTCGAAATATTTTTTCGCTGCAATTTCTCCGATTCCCTCCACCTTTGTACACAGGAAAATTTTTAAACTGGCGCCAAATAGTTGGCAGGCACGTAACCAATATCACCTTGTTCGTTTTCGACCAACCACCATTCTGTATTCATTTGTAAATCGTGTTTAGCATGAACAGCAACTAATAGCCCAGTTTCCAATGCTACTTCGTTCGAACTAGTTGGTTTGTAATCGAAGGAAGCAACGAAAAACTCCATATCCGGCTGCTGCTGTGGTGACGGATGATTTCCAGCTGTTTTGCCGTGCGAATCTTGCGGCGGATGACTGATGTTATTTCCCAGCCTAAATTTAGGCAGATGCGGAGACTTAGGAATAGGTGGAGCTAATCTTGTAGGCCGCAAGAATAAATCTTTACCGGGAGTTTCAGCGTCTGAAAAACGGTATCCTAAAGAAATTGACATAGTGTTCAACCTAAATTTTTCCATTTCCAGAATTTTCCTTGGCGACGCGTGTAATGTTCGAATGTGCTCACGAAAACAAGAGTCACGAAAGTTGAAAGTATCATAGATTTCATTTCATGCATTTTCTAGCATCAAAATGACTAATAACAATATATATAAATTTAACAAATTGCGAGCGCATGAGCATTTTTCAGCGGAACAATTTTAGTTCATTCATAACGTCAAAAATGTGGACAAGGAAACTTGGGCGCTACGCAAAATTTTCAACATATTTATGACCGACAGATTGATTGAGGATGAACTTTTCATTTTTTCTACCTCCCATATGCGCTGTTAGCGTTATATTTTTGATGACAATGCAAAATAATCGATTAAGAAAAATTTTTCTACTCGCTGCATTACATACAAGAACGTATTTACCAATGTAGCTTAAAACTCATCTATTTGAAGTTGAAAAACTTGTCAGTATTAGTGAATGAGAACAATTCAATTATCGGCCGATTTCGATCACTGAAATATTGAATTATCAAAAACGACTCCAGCCTTGAGACCAGGAAATCATAGCTGTAGATGGAGGGGATTGGGAGAAGGATCCGCCAAAATTTTCAACAGTATAGGCAGTTGTCGACGAAAATTCTAGAATAGGGTCAATGAGTTTTCCTTAATTTGAATTGCAAGTTGCGCAGCGACCTCGCTGCATCTATCACCTCAGAATAAGGTACAGACACGTTGTGCTGTTAGCAAAGCAAAATCTGTGTTAACATTGCTATGAAAAGATGAAAACGACCGAAATGCAACGATTCATGTGGAAAATTTTTGTGAAACCGTTCGTTGATAGGAAACTCTATAAAATGCAGAGCTACACAAAACGTGCGACGCAAGGCGAACTACATTCAAAATATTTTCAAACCAACTTACCACTAATAATTGATACTAGAGGCAATAGTGAATCCGATTTCTGCGATTCATCAGGCGTCGAAGTTGCAGAATATAGTCGTAAGTTCGCCTGGGGCACAAAACCTTTGTTCACTGAAAACAAGCTTAGTTCAATATAAGTAAAGCAATAACGAATAAAAACGTTTGAAATCCTGCGTCAGAAAACTGAAAAACACAACTCAATTTCCTCGTGAATTGGTCATAGCTCAAAAATTACCTATAGAACAAACATGCACATAGGAGGGTAGGGGGGGGATAAACCCCCCCATACCCGAGACCCTGGCTACCCCCCCCCCCCTGGCCGAAAAAAATCGTCAAAACAACCCCTGAACTTTTTTCATGATTTTTGTACATATTTTGTATGAAAAACAGGCTTGTAGAACTTTTTTTATTTTTTGCTCACCCACCCCCCCTATCCCCTGGGAAAAAGTCCATGGACCCTCCCCACTGGAAAATTCTTGCGTTGCATGTCTGCTGTAGAAGCTTGAACACACTGGAGTCTGGTCACTTTCTCGTAATTAAACAATCGGAACCACAAAAATTGTTGTTGGTAATAGTAGCTGGCAGCAGGCTTTTTCCCGTACAGTACGAAAATTACTAAAAAATTTTTCCGCACACGACATTTTTTTCCGTTCCAAGTTGACATCATTTATGCGTTGAATGAGCAAAAATTATAGATTACCAGAAAAATCTTTAAACGTGAAATGGAAAAAATTTTTACAACTCAACCACATTATTTTCGAAATTGAGCAAAAAAATAGCGGCTGATGTGTGATTCTTTGATTACAGTTGAAGATTTATGCGTATATTTCAAATTTGAAAAGATTCCTTTTCAAGCAATCTAGAATATCGAAATCTGTAAATCTTTTACTGTAAAATCTTTACATCTAAAATGATGTCTTTATCGTTTTTCAATAACAAAATGTTTGTTTACAAAGCTCAGAAAACTTCAAGAGAGAGAAAGAACGAAATCCACACAGAATACTAAAGATTACTGATTGAAAAAGGAGATGAGGCACTTTAAATAATGACAACCAGGAAATGATAACTTTTTCGGTAAGCGTCGGACAAATTTTGAACACAAAAACGTCTAAAATGTTGAACAGACAATGTATTCTGGGTATAATTTGTAACATTCTCGGTTTAGATTTTCAGTCGAAACATGATGGTATTAAGTAAGTGAATAAAGAAATGGAGATAAATCAACGAATTGAAATCATTTTCATCGCTATTGAAAAATCCCAATTTTCATCATATTTTCAAAGAAAGTGTCGAGCTTCACTCAATCTAATGAAATGAGACGTAACAGATTTATGAAAGCAATCAAGGATGATAGCGGAGAAATGAAACTAAACTTCTTTTTGAGTGTGTGCTCAGTTTAATTGTAGTGAATATTATAGGTCATTATTATTCCGAAAGACGTCGAGATTTTGACCTCTTGATTCACACTACAATGCATCTTTCCATCAATGCCAGCAGTAAAAACGTCAAAAGAATTTCCGTTTTGCGTAGAAAGTCCAAAAAAAATTTTGAACATGGCTAAAAAAGTTCGCTCTGTGCAGAAAAAGCGTGGTTGATACGCTGAAAAAATTGAGCGAAGTGCCAACGTACGGATAGACTCGTACGTTTCCCAAGATATTAATGGAGAAAAACCATGCGTTACCGATCAATTTTTTCTAATCTTAATTTTAGAAAATCATTCGTTCCCATTCTCAATGTTTTCTGCAGTCTAAATTTCCAAAATACGTCGTTCCGCATACTCAATCATATAGGCCCATCGTTCTTTAGTTTCTCACCTCCATTGTCAACAAACCACCTTTGCGAATCACCCGTAGGATCTTTGTTGATGATAACAGCAACAATATCATCCAAGTCTAGTGACAAATCCATTTCTTTCATGGGTTTATATGCTGATTTGGCTTTGAATATCTTGTTCATCTGATACTTTGCTATTAAAGCCTTCTTCTGATTATTTGTTTGCTAGAAAAACGCAGAACACATCATCTTACAACAGTATCTATGGGATGAAAACCTAAGTTACAAAAGATCATGATTGATGAGAATTTATACAAGAAAACTTACTTTCGGACATAGCGAAATTTCCTCGGCATACTTAGTATCATCACCACTGCTTATTGTACTACCACTTGATTTCCTTGAAATAATCGGCTGTTTCTTATGCAAAAGTGTAGATATGGATGTCGCATTGTCGGCAACGGAACGTTTTACATCACAAGTATAATTCGAAAGCGATAAGGAAGGATTATTCAAAGCGGCCAATCGTTCAGAACTACTGTATATAAATGCACGTTGAGCCCCAACAAATGCTTTGGTCGTTATGGACAAAATATCGTTGGCACCCGATAAAAGATGTGGTAACTCACCAATAAGTTGAACGTTTAAGGCTTCGTATTCTGCTTTGCACTTCCGGACGTCTTCATTCAGCTAAATAACATCAATGAAATTGACAAGAGACAGTTTTTTTATAGTTCTGGAAGCTGGTAAATTTTTTGAATAGGAGCTGATCAACACTCTGAGAAGAACAGAACGAAATTCTGATGATTTCTCTCACATAAAATTCAACTGATCAATTTGACCGATATCTTACCAATCTTAATTTCGACATATCGGTACAGTCCGCTCTATTCTTTTCTTTCATTTGCTTTGATAACGATGATTCGTAATCTAACAATTTATCGTACCTCTTCGCTATCAAATTTTCGGGTCCTTGAAACGTTTGTTGAATCACAAGGATCGGATCGCGAACTTTCGAATTGACTGAATCAAACTAAAAAACAAAATATAATAAGCGACAGTTAACGAAAAACTTGACCTACAAATGCTTGCATGTCGTTCGACAGTATTTCCGACAATGTGTCACAAAACCGTCTACTTTGCGACGAGTTAGAATCCATAAGGCATAATAGATCTTCGGCAATTGACAATTGAACGTTATAAAAATTTAACGTTTGAGTACAATATGATTGCAAATCTTTCAGTAGAGTACGGCAAGCTTTTTCTAAAGTTTTGAATTGTTTCTCTAATGCATCAAACTCTTGATCTTTGATCTGTAAGAGAAAAAAGTGACTATAAATAAGTGTCACCATTGTCAAAAAATGTAACATACGTGACAGTTGCTCTAAAACCACAAGTTACCGACCATTTCTATATCCAAGAAATTTGTATATTTCCAATCCGAAAATTCGATGCTTATACAACTCTTTTTCATGTCTATTAAATTTCGATCATTCCAAATTACTGGGCTAGATTACTTATTAGGACTTACCGTTTGAACCAGCCCTATGGACGTTGACAATCGCATGCTGAGCCGATTACTCTTCTTTCTCAATGTATGAATATTAATTTTCGACAATCGCGATGACAAATTAGACTCCTCTTCTTTTCGATATTTTAAAACTGAAATATTCAACAGTACAACATTGAATAAAGTCGAACAGAAGGAAATGAATTCACCTAAATCTTTACGCCTCTTGGACTCGTTGATACACTGAGCAACTTCGGTCATGACTTTTAACGCCATAAGCAACTTTACTTTATCGCTAGAATTGTCTTCTGTGCACTGAAATAACTCTTTTTATACATAATTGATAAGAATTTGTTATCACTTATTTCACTTTCAGTAGCTCCGAAATAAATAAAGGATATTTCAGTACGCGCTGGACTGGCCTGCTCAACATAGTCTTCAAGTCTAGGCAAACAGTTCGATTCTGAATCGCAGTTAATATTTGAACTAAAACTTGCTGCTTCTGCGGGTCTTTTCCATACTAAAAGGAATACGAAGGGCATAAGAATATCAATTAATGAGCTTGAATCTTGAATAACAATTAGCTTTCTAGCCCATCTTTGAAACCTGCATATCAGGCATGTGTTTGCTAAGATCGAGAGGAGTGAAAACAGCTACAGTACCTAATTCTGACTTACACTTAGATTGTTCAATGAAGTATAAAATTATCTTGGAATAGGCTGCGTTTTAAGTTATAATTTCTCAGGAGCACAGTTTTTTCAACATTTTTTACGAAAGAGCCCTGAGACGTCACGCAGCCCTGCATGCTTACAGTAACTTATGAGCGAAATACAATTGAAAATCGCAATACCTTATTTCTTGTCACTGACTGTGTAAAATCCTTGCGATGTAGATCTGCGTTCTCCTGGCTATATCGTATTATGGATGCAGAAGCCTTAATTGTTAAAATTTTTCTATCTCTTCTCTAGCATACTTGCAGTTGAAACAATATGACACAAAATTTTTGAATAAAAACTTTCTAATCATTTTATGATGACCAATTCTGGAATATATCTGTGGATAGGTTGTATTAAAAGTCTACTACCAAATGAGCTATTCCCAAGTGAGCCCATTCTCAAATGAGCGAATTCCGATAAAGCGATTCTCAAATGAGCGATCGAGAATGTAATCTTTATTTATTTTTTTAATCTTTTATCGTTGTGCGTGTGAAAATCTTTATAAAAACCTGAACAAGAGAATGCTGGACGAAACAAAAGATCAAGAGGAAGCAAACGTCAACAAAAATGTAGGCACTAAGAACAATTGATAATACAAAGCAGTATAAAAAGAAAGAAAACATTGAGCATGCCGTGTAACTGTGTAAGAATTATATGAGAGACTATGGTCATTCAAAATGACAACTTGAAATGTATAATTTCATGATCAAAAAAGAAAAAATTGATAACAAGAAAACAAAAACGAAAGAAAGAAGAGACAAAGGATGAAAACGTGAAAACAAAAACAAAACAAAAGAACAAAAACCACGTAAGAAAACAAAACAATGCATAAACAAAAAACATAAGCAATATATGTAGAAAACAAAAGAAAAATAAATACATACAGAGAAAAATATAAGATAAGGAAGCAAAAAATATGAAGAAAGTTTTATTACATTCTCGATCACTCATTTGAGAATCGCCGAATCGGGATTTGCTCGTTTGAGAATGTGCTCACTTGGGAATCGCTCAATTGGGAATAGTCCACACCACATTGATAACACATGATTAAAAATCAAACATATCGGAAAGCTGGGATGACGTTAATGTGCACGGAGTTAAAAATTCACACACCTACATACAATCCTGCAACACTTTATGCGGAATTTTCAAGTGTCACAAATCAGACGAAAAAATCGGAAACTTCCAATTATGGGATCTTTAGTATGCCTTTCCATGGGGCATGGAATGTTGCAGAAAAGCGTTCTTCTTTTCAGTATTAGCTTTCTTCAATAAATTTTGTTGGAAAGTGAAGTTTCAATCGTTGCGTACCATTCGGGGAGCTGCATCGGTTTTTAACTACAGTAATTAACGCATCTTATGAGAAAAGCCACATGGGAACATCAAGTGACTCTATAGGCATTTTTCGTATCGTTTTTGGTACGTTAAAGCTCCGTAAAAAACGTGCAATGCGTTATTCTGAAAAGTTTTTCGAGCCATATCGTAAGAGCATAGTCCTACGAATGCAATGAATATAAAACTAAAAAGTTGCTGTACTGAGCTGAGATACACGGACCAAAAAAAAGTAAAAAATTAAAAATTTCGAATTTTGGGATACCGTAGGGAAGTTACACGAACATTATATTTCATGCGATATATCTGACTTTCGGATATAACTAATTTAAGACTTAATATAAGATCGAACTTCTCAGAAAACACATATTAAATTTTTTAACGATTCAAAAATAATGATGTGACTTGTAACGGATTTTTTTGCTAAACATCAATCAAAACCCTTTTACAGACCGCGAAAGTTTATACAAAATATGAAATATTAAATTACAAAAAGGTCAACAAACTAGTTCATAGTTCTAAGGCAGTCCGTGAGAGATAGGTAAAAGTTCAGATATTATTTATGTCCTGAATCATAAGAGAATAGAATAGTGAAAATAAGAAACCACTCATCGAAATTTTCCATCAATATTTCGACGATGCGATGGAGTCTCGAATTTTTCTTTGACAATTTTTTATACATAATCTTCAAAATCCCATACATCTTAAGAAATATGTGAATTGGAATTTCATGCTATCATCACTGACAACTTACATCATCCAAGAGCTTCTGCGTGCTCTCATGCGTCTGGCAGAAATCCGCGTAAACATCTTTGAATTCGTCTTGAAGATTCAAGAAGGCGTTACCAATTTCCTGATACACAAAATCTTTTTCTGAAACAAAGAGTCTTGCTCGAAAGCTCTGGTTGACATAATTTATGTAAGGTAAATTCAACCGTGTTCTTCGTCGAGTGTTTGGACAAGCTTTTTAGACAGAGCAATGATTTCAGGAAACCCTGCGAGAAGCGCAATAACATCCAACTCGTGTTTCGATTCATGAAAAATTTGGACACATATGGTTAAATCGTTGATGTAATCGTTTTCGCTGTGAATTATTTCTTCGAAAATGTGCGTACGTTGAGAGCGAAGATCAGCTTTCTTTTTCTCCGCCTCTTCGTTATGCTTCATTCGTATTTCGTTTTGTACTAAAAACGTTTCTGTATAAACAATAAATACATACATAATGTTCTATTTGAATGTCTAGCTCCGTACATTTAGTAAAATACTTCAGCTAAAGTATCTACATTGTTTCAAATAACGAGTATGTGCAAAACTATGTATGCAAAGTTTTTGCGTTTGAGAGTAGAGATTCTTCGAGGGAATGTCAGGAAGATTCAATGTAGCAACCTAATGCACTAATGCAGAGTCAAATAAATTGATGGATTCAAACGAGTGCATAAAGAACAACATTACATAGTTTATCAAATCGTTATAGTTTCACACTTACCTTCTAATGCTGTGTCAGGTATGGAAACTCTATGCTTCAGTGAACTGTGTTTGCTACTTGCAGCCTGCTCACTCGAGGAGTCACAATTCCAACTTGCAGGGCGTCCAATACGATTATTCGACTCACGGAAACAAATTTCGTCTAGAAAGAGAAAAACGCATGTTTAACAAGGTAAAGTAGTGGTGCAAGCGGAGGAAGAAAAATTTATTTTGGTGAATTAAAATCAGAAAATGAAACATGGGTAAGAATTTCAAAACCGCTAACAGAAGTTAAACAAAAAATAACTATGTAATTTTAGACGTTCCTCTATAATTTTCTCAACAATATACTTCTATTTTTCCATATAATATTCAACCTCCATGCTAGTGATAGCTGTTGATCTATAATAAACTAGCTCACCACTACCACATTTCTTCAGAAAACTCAGAGGTATCATGCCGATCTTAAGCGTTCGAGAATTCTTGGCTTCTATCCAGCAATCATCGATCTTGTTCAACAATTGAACGAAATCGCCTGTCGCCGTTTGCAAATCACCTTCGACCATGCCGGGGAAATCGTACACTGCTTGATAAGTCGGAGGCTTTGAAATATCTGAATCGTTGATCTCAGGTTTTTTGAGGTCATTGTTTCTGACTTTCATCCACGGACAATCAATTTTGATATCAACGTAACTAGCGGGGAAAATGCCCTTCGTATTACAGATTTCACCCAATATCCATTCATGATCAACGTGCTTTATCAATCTGATTTTTTGATTGGCCTTGAAGCCCAATTCTTCTCTATATTGAGGGATAAATTCGAACTTTGTGTAACCATAAGACTCACTATAATTTGAAGAATAATTGTTTCTATGATCTTCACGACCTGAAAAGTGAGACATACTTAATGCGAAGGAGTATGTACATAAAAAGATTCAGTTCACAAAACTTCTATTTGCTAATCGATGGTCATGTTGAAAAACTTCTTCGTATGAAAAAAGTTGATATGGTTTGAGCTTTCTCACGATCAAAGCGTTTGAAAGAAGTAAATTTATGAATATGCTCTAAATATACACATAGTGTTGATTTCACTAAAATTACAATCCTAACCATTGGATTCTTTTTGAAACATATCAATTCTGCTAGACGACCGATTTTTACGCGTGCTTTTCGGTGACGAACATATATCATTGAAAGACGTCGTAGCAATGTCCTTTGGCATTGAATCTAACTTTCTATAGTCGATAAGCAAAGCTTTGTCATCGCAAATTTCGACGAATCGTTTGGGAAATATACCGTGTGTAGAGCCATTTTCTGTACGTCCACTGAAAAACGTTTCATCAACTGAACTCTCAATATATACAATTTCGCCGGTAACTAATGAGATTTCTCCGGGTAATTTTGCTTCTAGATCGCAAATAACGCGAGCTCGCACGTCCGAATGTTTTCTTCCAAAGCTATCTTGTTGAATAAAAATACCGTCCACACGATCACCTCGCGAAAAAATAACTTCCTTTTGCGATAACAACGGTGGTGGTAATTGACACGCAAAATTGGCTGGAAAAATGCCTCGCTTGGCGAAATTAAAACCCGATCGCCCCTCTAACCAGTCGGCATCCACCCGACGGACATCGATGATGAAATCACCTTGAAAAAAATCGCGGAAAATTCGAAGGATCAATTCTGATAATGTTTTTCAAGAAAGAATTCATCAGATGTATGTGTACAATTTCCTGGATAGACAGACCCATAGTCTTCTCAGGGGGTTGTTAAGGGGTCATGACAACGGGCAAAACATCAGTTGACAAGAACATAATTTTCATTTTTTGGTATTTTTACATCATGAAAGGTAGAAGTAAATTTTTTCCTATATACATGTTGCCAAAAAATATATTAAGCATAAAATAAATATGATTTGAAAATAATTCAATGCTATTTAAAGGCTTGATCATATAAAGACTATAAAATTTCATGTAAATGTTGAAAATTATAAGGAAAACTTTGATTTATTGTTGGAACTGAAAGAGCACAATGAGAAACATCTGTAAAGCATTCTGATTAATTTCGACTGAGTTCTGAGCATTTTCGACAAAAAATAGTCCAAAATCCTCCAAAAATTCCTATTCTGTACATGTATATATGGACAAAACAGGGAGCCATACCTCTCAATAGATTTAGGTCTCCATCATGCTGGCCAAGGAAATCGTCTGAGGCGACCCATATACTTTTGAACTTCTTCAATGGTACAGATAAGTCGAGTTTTGCGACGAAGACGGAAGGAAATATACCGGCTGGTGAGGCTTTATCATTAACCTTGTAGCCATACCACCTAAAAACGACAGAGAAAATATTTGAGTGTAACAAACCACGGAAAGCTAACGAAGAAGAAAAGATTTACCAGTCTTCATCCACAGAATTTTCAAATTTCACGACATCGCCGACGAACAAGGGCAGTTCACCTTGAATATTCGTTGTGAACTCGTAAATTGCTTTGTACAGCAAATCATAATCCATCCATTCATAGAATGAAGTCAAAAAAATAAAAAATCTAACGCTAAAAACCCTGCGAATAACACAAATTTTTGATTGAAATCATTAACGTTCCGCTAATCTTGTAATTCATGCCTTTATTTATTACAATCGATCGCTAGAACCGTGCTTTAGGAACTTTTCTATAATTTTACCACAACGGCAATTCATTAATTTTCCATCAAAAATAACAAGCCTATAGCCTAAGTCTAAGACAAGACTGATATGTTCATCAATTATTTCAAAAACGTCGTGGTGATAAAATTGTAGAAAATGTCCGTGCATTGTACTAGCCCTTATTACTTTCCTGTAATCTCTATTTCCGGGTACTTCGTCGTTTAATGCTGTTTTTAAAGTGTCCATTTTTTTGTTATTCTCGTTCATGTTTGATATCGACTGGTAAATGATTTCAATTTATTTCATCTCAAAAGTTCAGCGTATGATCCGAAAGTGGATTTTACTCGTTATTTTTCGGAGGCGTGGTCTTAAGTCATAACAATTACGACCAGTATGCTCAGTTTAACATGGGAGTGTTGCACGTGCACCCACAATTTCCAACAGGCAAGAACAAATCCAGAGCTTTCGTTCGAGTCAAGAATTGTAGAAACGCAAAGCACGTATGTACTGGTTTTCCATATTCGGAAAAATTTGGGCTTCTTTAACAAACGTACAAAAAAAATTCGGCCCTCGAGATCAACAATGTGCAGTTTGATGCGTTTTAGAAGTCAAAATCTCAAAATTTTTCTTCGTTTCTCATTATTCATATAAAATCGGCTCAAGCGCGGCTTTCAAGAAGTAAATAGCACAGGGCTTACAAATACTCACTTTTGAAAATTTTGGTGTGCCGAAAGTTTCACGATTTTTATTTGCAGGCATACCTGGACAACCCCTATCGGTTCATCTGGTACCAGCCCGCCCAAAAATTTGGTTGGTTGCCAAATCTTTTCGGTGGTTGTCAAGCCAAACAGGGGTAGGGAAGGGAACCAGATTTGGAGTACATTAATCTTGTACAAAATAGGGAATTTGAAAAAGTAAATTCTGGTGCGTTTTAGAAGGTCAAAATCTCTAGTGCATCGCATTAATTGATTTCCTGATTAACTGGTTGATTCCCTGATCGGTTGTTTGATTCTGTGATTAGTTGGTTGATTTTATGATCGGTTGGTTGATTTACCGATTAGTGGGTTGATTCCTTGATTGGATTGGGTGGTTGACTGATTTTCTGGCTAGTTTGTTCATCAATCCCTGATTTGTTGGTTGATTCCCGTATCGGTTGGTTGAATTCCTGATTGGTGTGTTGATTCCATGGTTGGATTTGGTGATTGGTTGATTTCATGGTTGGTTTGTTCATTGATTCCCTGTTTAGCTGGTTGATTTTCTGATTCAATCGTTGGTTGGTTGATTCCCTGGTTGATTGTTTCGCTAATTCCTTGATTGGTGGGCTGATTTCCTGATGTAATGGTTGGTTGACTGATTGATTGCTTGCTTTCCTAGTTAGTAGTTGGTTGGTCGGTTCCCTGGTTAGTTGGTTGTTTATCATATTCTTCGCTTGGTTCATTGGCTCTCTGGTTTGCTGGTTAATTTACTGGTTGGTTGGTTAATCGATGTTCTTGCTGGTTAGTCGGTTTCCTGATCTGCTGGTTGGTTGATTACCTGATTGCTTCGTTGGTTGATGGATTGTTCCACAAAAAGTTGGTTGGCTTATTTCCTAGTTGGTTATTTATCTAGTTTTTAGTGGTTTATGGTCTATCTCGAAGTTCTTTGTACTTATTCTTTTTCTTTTTGTTTTTTTGTTGTTTATTCTTTTTGCTGCTAAAATCGATTCACACACAAAGTATGATCTGGTGCTGAGAATCAAGTCATCTGGTACCGAAGTAACCTCATCTGGTACCGAGTTGCATCCAGTTGAACCTATTGTCCAGGTATGTTTGCAGGCTATAACTAATGAAATGCATGACTAACATTAATATAACAAAAAAAATTTTACTGAAGATGACGACCATACAGCTTCAAATTAGATTTAAAACTTCTGGTTCAGTGGGGTCCGATGATTTACCAGTAATAATATTTAAAATATTAACTTACTAATTTAGTTTACCCATTGAAAAAAATCTCAATATCCCATGAGGGACTAGACGTTAGGGCCGTTCTTAGGAGGAACCACTGTTTTTTTTGTACTCTACAAAGATTTTTTCCCTTGTACAAAGAAAAATTTCGACAATCTTTGTAATGTACAAAGATTTTTTTCTCCAGGAGGAACGATGTACGTCAGTCTCGAGCTATTGTCAATGTTGTCGTCGTAGCTGCATACAAAATTGAATCCTGATGTTCGAAATTCCAAAATTCAGAAAATTGAGTTTTGAAAATTGAAAACCGACGTGAATCAAATGAGGTTTAAGAAAGCTAGCTCCTGACAGCTTATTTATTGATTTTAGAGCGAGCGACCAAAAATCTATCTGTGCCACTAAAATTTTTTCCCAAGTTGCACATGGCAACCTGGCCTGTACAAAAAAACCTGAATGCATCCAAGCATACCTAGAAATAAATTGAGATCAGAAACTAAAGGACATCAAATAATGAAAGAGACGAATCTTGTTGAAGCTGGAGAGTCACACCAATTTTATCAGTATGTGAATAGTAAACTTTCTGCATCTGGGTATTCCTGATCTTAAATATAGAGACATAATTGCCATCAGTCCTATTGATAAATAAATAACTGATTTGCTAAATGATTATTTTTCCTCTATTTCTACCAAACCTGAAAATATTCCTGATCCTAACCTTACTTCAGATAAAAAATTTGAACATAAATTCTCTTGTAGTTTTGATTTCCTCCCTGTCCTTTCAGTGCTCAAAAATCTCAAACCAACGTCATCACTGGGTTCAGGATTACTAAAAAGTATTTACGAAACGAAAATTTTTTTGTACAAAGAAAAGTTAAAATGTACAAAGACTTTTGACTTCAATCTTTGTACAATTACAAAGGGGTGTTGTACAAAAAAACAGTGGGAGGAAAATGGACTATAGTTGGAAATTTTAAGAAAGATCAATACAGTGTTTTTCTGCACAGCGCAGAATTTTTTGAGTCACGTTTTGAATATTCTTCTATAATGTGTCGGTCATTGATTCTGAACTTTTAAAATCAATTATTTTTCTTATTTCAAGGCTTTAAAATGTCGCACTTCTGAAATCAATGAATATTTGTTTTTTTCCTACATATATTCATTATTATTGTATTGTAAGACTAGAAAACAGCAGTGCAGAAATTTTTTTTGGCTTTCTGCATTGTGCAGAAAGCCGGGTGCAGAAAAAAACTATGGATGAATATTTATTTTATGTTTAAGTTGAGCTTCTTTTAACTCGATGGCGTACGCTGCAAAAATGCTTTTCAACGCTGCTCAAGTCTGAAGCTGTTCTGCTCAACTATGTTAATTTAAACGACTTCATTTCCGGGGCACCTAATGACCAAAGATAAATTCGAACAGAAGTGAAACAAACGATTGAATTGAAGGATAAAACGAACGATTGAATTGAAGGAGAAAACAAACGATTGAATGGAGGAATAAAACAAACAAAGAGTAAAACTTTAGTGATGTTGCATTTTCTTCATTTTTACTTGGCTTAGATTCACGATTGTGAAATTTGAAAGAAAAAAACTATTTAAAAACCCTAAAAAACGAAAATTCGATATTTTGAAAGTGGGTTTATTCCCAACCCAGTTTGGGGCAGTGTTTGGGTTCTGTCTGAGACAGTGACACATATTGCTGGTTGAATAATTCAAATTTTTGGTTGCTTTTCTGATTTGACAAATAAAGTGGAATGCTTTCAATATAATTTTTTGCATTTTTTTCGACTAAGAAAAATGATTGAATTGAATGAAAAATTAGACTACTTAATCAAAAAACAAATGTTGAAAGGAATCATTTTGCAACATTCTAGTAGAAAAATTCTCAAAAAATTTCGGCGCTTAGCGCCGGAACTCTATTTAAGGATTTGGTTGTTTGTTGTGGAGCGATTTGACGTATTTGTGAAGCTCGTGTCGTTTGCGAAAAGAGATCGGCAAGTTTGAATTGGGAAGATCGCGACGAGACCACCGAAGAGGCGTGGCTATAACGTGAAGAAATTATGAAAGTTTTTTCATTAGTTTTTGCGTTGTACTGTAGCCAAACGGTTGTGTTTTGGCGTTTGTCTGGAAAAGTGTGTGGCGGCTTTTGTACATTAGTAAATTGTGCGAAAAGTGTGTCTTAGGTTGAGTCAAACTATTTGGAAAATAGTTTGAGTGAGCGAGTGAAACTCCTAAGCGGTTAAGAATATACGGCGTGAGTTTCGGCATCCGAAAACCTTTGACGACCTGAGCGAAGATCCCTGGATAAATTGACATAGCGCTCTCTACGAGCCCGTCAATCTCCTGCGTTCGACTATCGTTGCGTTGATTTCGTAAAACACTCCGAGAGTTCCGTCTACAGCGTTCCGCACGCTCTTCTACGTTCCGTACGTCTCTTCTAAAACGCGCGATAAATCGTCGAGCTACACAGCTAATTTCTCATCTGCCTTCCGTCGTCTACGCTTCTAATTTCTCACGCACGACATAATTTGGTGACCGTACCAGCTCGTCTAAAGGTTGAGGAAACGCCGAAATTTGCAAAAAATCAAAAATCCGAAAAAATGGAAGAAAACCGCACGCGTGGCTCTACAGCGCTCGGTTACGAAAAAGGTTTCTATAAGAAACTAGCGAATCCCGATAATCTAGAAATCGAAAATTTCGACTGCGAAAACGCGAATCTACCGCTTCTCTACGAAGCAGATAAGCATAATTTCGATCTACCCGAAACGTCCGCTCCGCTAAAAACGCGAAAAACTTCACGATCTCCATCTCCGAAAATCGTCGAAAATCGAAAATTCAACTTTCTAAAACCGAAACCGAAAGAGACCGAAACTCGAAAAATCTTCGATAATGATGCGTATATCGATGTAATGCAAAAATGCGATGCAGAAATGATAAATTTTCGTGGCGACGCTACTAACGCGTTAAGCGAAATCATAACTATCGCGACTCAACAGCGAAAACTTCTCGATGAGTTTAAAACTGAAATCGAAGCGATGCGAGCTCAGAAAGAAGAGCTATTGAAACCGAACGTCCCTGAAATCCAAAATATCGCGAGACCTACGAGCTCTTACGCTCAGTCTCAGAAATCGAATAAACCGAAAAACGTCACTAGCGATCGAAAAAGTCAACTTAGTTTTCGTAGTATAATCGACGATGATGATGATCTAATCATCCCGACTCAAACCTTTGACCGCTCTAACGCGCTAAACTCTCAAATAAATTTTCCGTCTATCCCACCTTCTCAGGTGCATAGATCTTTCGCCGATGATGAAACGAGAATTAAGACTATCTGTAAAAAGATAGCGCCGCAAAAGCTAGATAATTCGACTCGAAATCAACAAGTTTTGAAATTCTTCATTGCGCTCGAAAACGAGTTCGGCCTCGATGCGTCTGAGTATGTAAAACTTCACACGTTGCGTCGCTTGACTTGCGATGGTGCCCTGAACACCATACGAGATGTCCGATCCTACGATGAAGCAAAACAGATTTTGATGTGTATGAATGCACCGAATTGCGACCAAGATACGCTCCAATGCGAGCTCCAGTCTATCGCTCCTTTTGAAACTGAAGATCCGTCAGCTTTCTTAAATCGAATCAGTACCTACGTACATCTACTGTACTATGACAGAAGCGCTCAGTATCGCCATAGAAAAGTTATTACAACTTTTCTTTGGAAAATGCTGGAAATTTACAGAGTCTCGATTGACGCGAGTACTCTAGAAACGATCACTGACTTAGCTATAGCCGTCGCGAAAGTTCAGAAAATCCAAAGAGCGAATAAACAGTCGACTATAAGAGTAGAACAACCTATACTGGTTAACACACTCGAAAATCGGTCAGAAGAGCAACCAGCTCAATCGCGCTTCAGAGATGATTCGAAACCTCGTTTCAGAGATAACTCTCAATCCCGAAACAGAGATGACTCTAGACAGCGAAATAGCGTGAGGTTTCAAGAAAATTCGACTCCAATGAAGACTAAAGAGTTCGAAGAAAGCGTGAAACGAGTCCTAGAAAAGTTCGGAATCCGAGAAAATTCGCAAAACGCTGACAATTTCGAAAATCGAAGATCGCGATTCGATCGCGGGATGAGTCCGAACTTTCGGAATAGAGAAAACATTCCTATACGGGATTTCTCTCAAAATCGAAACTTCCAACGAAATCAGTCACGTGAACGACCCGTGAAATATTGCACCTATCATGGTCAGTGTAAGCACGACAGCTCCGAATGCTATCAATTGAAACCACAGGCTTCTCAGCCTCGACAACAGCAACCGAATCATCAATGGCAAAATAACCATAATTGGCGTCCTCGTTTTCAACAAAATACACGTAACTACACGCTCAATCAGAATCAAAATTTTGACCGAAATAACCGATTTTTCAATCGCGATAATCGAAACTATCAGAGAGATGTTGCAAACATTTCTCTCTGCGATTCCGAATCCCGACAAGAAAAGATAATCGAGAAGCACTACTACTATCCGATGAACAATTCACAGTCTGTACAGACTCAGCTAACTTCTCTGAAATCTTCGCAACAAGTTTTGCCATCAGAAACCAAAACGGTGTCCAACTCACCTAAACCTTTGGTTCCGATGAAACCGACGACTAGTACAGCTAATATGCTTGAACCGACAGAAGCTTCTAAAGCTACAAACTTCTTCGTCGCTCCCGGAATCACAGATTTCACAATCGAAAAACCTACTGAACCGTGGATCGCGAGATCTAGCGTATGTCGAATCGAAGAATGTTCGCAAAAAGATATCAAACTGCTGAGCTTATACGCTCCTACTCATGCTTTTCATATCGATGCTGAAATCAGAAAAACCAAAATGAAAGCGTTAATCGATACTGGTGCTCAGTGTTCAGTCATTTCCTCATGTCTAGCTCAACGCTCTTTGGGGATTGACTATGATACTTTGGAAACGTCCGCGCAGATAAAAGTAGCCGACGGTGCTATCGTCGATGCCAGAGGTCCGATAATCTTCAAAATCAGTTCATCTTTCGGAACGCATCTAGTACGATGCTGGATACTGCCTACTACAGGAGAGCAATGCCTCCTAGGAACCGATTTCCTAGTGCATCCGAGCGTTCGAGCCGTAATAAATTTTCGCGAAAATTTCATCAGAATCGGAGACGTTCAACAAGAACTAAACCTAGTTTTGAAACCGATCGAAAAAGCGCCCTATGAGGAAGTATTTTCAAATACTTCTACGGGACATAGTCAAACGCAAATCGTGAAAATCGACAGATCGCTACCGATTTTGAATATCTCGTCATGCTACGTAGAACCGAATTGTCAAACGTGGGTTAACGGAAAAATCTTTCCTTTCACAAACGAAAGCTTCAAAAGCGTCATAGTTCAACCCGTGAACTTCGGAAAAGAAAACTGCGAATATCCGATCGAACTAGCGATAATCAATATAACCGAAGGAAAATGTCCACTATTATTCGTCAATAATAGTGCGAACGGTATCCATCTGCAACCTAACCAGCTCATCGCTGAGGTTAAATTCAAACTCGAAGAATCGAAAATGACCGTCGCGTTGCTAAGCGATCATGAAGAAGACTATGAGCCAGCGACATTGGTTAAAGACCAGTCAACTATGTCGGAAGAAGAAAAACTTCAACTCGCTCTCGAAAAAATGACCGAAAAGTCGAATATCGACGTTGAAGATAGAAAAATCGCTATCGAAGTCTTCAAGCAGTATCGCGATGTTTTCAGTCTCCCTGGAGATCAACCTACTCTCACTCACGAGTTAACGGTCTCTATAGACACCGGTGATGCAAAACCAGTCGCGAAACACTACTATCGTGCGCCGATTGAACAAAGACCAATGGTTCGTCAGAAAATCCAAGAAATGCTAGAAAAAGGCCACATTGAACCTTCGCGATCACCGTGGGCAGCACCTATGTTTCTGGTAACGAAAAAAGATGGAAGTTGGCGACCCCTAGTTGACTATAGAGGTATAAATGAAGTTACTCCTAGCGATAAGTTTCCGATCCCGAGAATCGATGACTATCTAGATGCTCTAGGCAATGCAAGATTTTTCTCAACTCTAGACTTAAAAGCAGGGTACTGGCAAATCCCTTTAGACATCGCTTCACGCAATAAAACCACTTTCGTCAGTCAAGAAGGCTTGTTTCGTTTCAAAGTTCTACCTTTTGGTTTGAAAAATGCTCCCGCTGAAATTCAAAGACTAATGGAACGGATCCTGCATCCATACATCTGGAAAATTTGTTTGGTCTATATCGACGATATCATAGTCTTTTCGCAAACGTATAACGATCATCTAGCACACATCCAACTGATCTTTGATGCTCTCCGTGACGCGAATCTAACACTAAGACCAGATAAATGCGATTTTGTACCGAAACAAGTAAAGTTTCTTGGTCACTTGCTAAGCGAAAATGGAATCTCGCCTGATCCCGAGAAGGTTTCCGCGATCGTAAACTAAGAAATGCCAAAAACGGTAAAAGATCTTCAAAGTTTCTTGGGCCTAGTCCAATGGTGTAGACGATTCATACCGAATCATGCCACTCTTTCGCGACCGCTCTATCAACTTCTACGAAAAAATGCGAAATATGAGATAAACGAAGAACATCGTACAGCGTTTAACGAGATTAAAACATCTCTAACCTCAACTCCTTTTTTGCGATATCCTGTCTATAACGACGAAAAATCGAAATTCATCATCCAAACTGATGCTAGCACAACTGCTATTGGTGCGATTTTGTATCAAGAAAACGAAACTGATCAATGGGTCATTGCGTACAACAGTAGAGTTCTTTCTGACGTAGAAAGCCGCTACAGTACGACTGAGCGCGAATGTTTAGCAATTGTAGAAGCTTTTCGATGGTACAGACACTATGTCTATGGTCAAAAAGTAACGGTCAGAACTGATCATAAACCCTTGCAATGGATTAAAGAAGAAAAACATCGAAACTCACGTCTTCAGAACTTCGCAATAAAGCTTCAAGACTATGACTATCGTGTTGAATATGTGAAAGGTAAAGAAAACGCTTGCGCTGATTTTCTATCACGAAATAAACCTCGCGCTAAAGTAAAGCCAAAGACTAGCGAAGAAGTAACAAATGAAATATTCAGACCGACATTTCGCGAAACAAAAAAGACTGTCGCAGCCGCCATAACAAGGTCAATGACGCAAAAAGAAGAAAGAAATAAAGTGCCGAAGTTCGAAGAAGACTTTCAACAGCCTGAGAAACGGCTAGTAACTATAGAATCGTCGGAAGAAATCAGAGAAGCTCAAAGAAAAGACCCGTACATGGCGAAGTTGATAAAAGTCTTAGAACAGAAGCAAATCTCTACGATTTCATCTGCTTTCCATACCGAAAATGAGATAGTGTACCGAACATCGAAACAAGCTAACACAGCTTCCGCGATAGTAGTTCCAACTACTCTGATTGAAAGTGTTTTATATCAATTTCACGGCGCAAAGATTTTGAGCCATCAAGGTCATAGACGCACTACAGCGATGATTCGTCAGCATTTCTGGTGGCCGAAAATGGAAGAATCGATAATAAAGTGGATCAAAACATGTAAAACATGTCAACAAACAACATCTCAGTTGCCCAAACCTCCTCCGTTGATGCCGATACAGCCAAAATATCCATTTGAAATCGTCGCAACCGACATAGTAAACATATCCCCTCTGGGTGAGAAAAGATCATACGTCATCGTATTTCAAGACTACTTCACTAAATGGGTAAGCGCTCATTTGATTCCGGATCAAAAAGCAGCCACTATAGTTGAAAGTTTCGTAAATAACGTAGTTTTGATTCATGGCAGCCCGAAACATCTTCTATCAGATCAGGGTTCAGGATTCACTTCAAACTTGATGAAAGACATCGCGAAACTTCTAAAAGTTCAGAAAATCAATACCACTGTGTATCATCCGCAATGTAATGGAATGGTAGAAAGATTCAATCAAACGTTGATTTCACAACTCAAAAAATTCACCGCCGAAGACCCCGATAATTGGGAACGGTATCTACCTTTCGCGACATTCGCCTATAACGCTGTTCCTCACACAGCTACTCACTTTTCTCCGTTTGGACTTTTGCGAGGTTACGAACCCAGAATCGCTATAGATTTCGACTGCGGGAAAAGTCTAACATTACCGCTAAACTACGATTCGTATCAGTATATCTTCACGCAAGCGCAACTAACGCTATATAACGAAGTTTCCGAAAACTTAAAAAACGCGTCCGAATCGCATAAACCATACTTCGATAAGAAAGCGAAAGACCAGAAATACGATCTAAACGATCTCATACTGTTGCTTAACAACAAAAAAGCAACTAAAATCGACAAAGACTATATCGGACCCTTCGTAGTGGTCGGAAACTCCAAAATTTCGAAAAACGTCGTAATGATTGATAGTTTAGATTGTCCCGGACAATCTCAGAAAGTCTCACTTTCTCGCGTAAAGCCATACATGCCTCGTACGGCATCGGCAATCTTAGAAACAGAAGACAACGGTCCTCCAAAACTTTATAAAAATTAAAACTAATAATTTTGATATATTTCAACTAACATTAATTTTTAATTTTGTTAAATAAATTCTAACTATTTAATGATTGTGAGCAAAGCGATGAGTACAAATTTTTGAACATTTAAAAACGCGCTAAACGCGCTCCTACAGATTCTATGTGGAATGAATGAAAGGAATGCGTGTGATATTATCATGTGATTTTGTATTTATTCACATCCATTTCGAATAAATTGACCTTCCATAAGTAGTTGCGCAGAAGAGAAAATGAATAGAAAGCGCGCGCCGTAGGAAAATCTTCCTCTGGTCCCACCCAATCTGAACTTTACATTTTTCGCCATGTGCATGAAAATTTAAATTCGTGGTTTAACAACTTTCCACTTTACACCTTCATCTTTTAGCAAGATAGTTTGACTTATATTTTCATTTCGCAATATTGAAACGATAGAGAACGATCGCATCAATTTGAAATTGTTCAAAATCAAAGTTGATAGAGAAAGCGATGGCGAGTGAATCAGAGGCGACAACGTCGCAAGGATCGGCGATATCCACGTCGCTAATAAATCCGCGGCCAATATTTAGAAAAGCTTTTAACAACAAAGACCGATACGTGGCGTATCAGAAAAAGCAGTACCGTCAAGACAACAGATTTTTCTTTGCTGATGGTAAGTTCTGCACTGCCAATTAGACTGAAGTCTCTAAAAAAGAAACTCCGGGTTTCACTTCCCCTGGGAAGAGTAAAGCATCGATCCGTCGATAAGAAAATGTGAGTCGCGGTAACTTCGCTAGAAGATTTGCACGCCGCGATTCGAAAGAGTGACGTTTCCATGCGAAACTAAATCTCACAGAAATTAATCGAAATTTTATGATATTTTTTAGAGTACAATATCAAAAGAATGATCCGAATCACGGAATTCGAACGTTGGTTCGAGATGGTATATGCAAGACCGCTCAACGTACTACGCGACCCTCAATACGTTGAGAGCCGAGAGTTGAAAGGCGCCCTATCGGCATACGCAAAACCGAACTTCCGCGGCCACGTGCTAGTCGGATTCGACGTCGAAAAGATCTCGACTACTCAACTATACATACACAAGAAAACGAAGATGAATATAGTGAACCAGAACGCGACCCACGTCGCTCGGTTCGTCCAGCTGGGTTTTCCCACTGGATACACTATAATGTTCGACGCCTTAGCAGCGACACCCGATGATTGGACGGCCTTCTACAAGTTCGTGTCGGCCCCTAAAATGATCGTAATCGGATTTGATCAAGCCGACGATTGGAAATGTCTCAAAGACATGCACGGACGAGAGTTTTACTCTTCCGACGCTCGAAAAACGCACTCTAACGTGCTCGCGCCTAGTATTCTGGTCGACGTCCAGATAATACTAGAAAATATCGAACGCTCACCCGAAAAGTGGGAAAGAGCTTGTCTGATCGGCTTGTGCCCCGAAAACAAAAAATTGAAAGGAATCGTTGCCGACGCGTTCGCGCTAGACGTAGAACGCTACACGTTATATTTTCCGCAAGCGAATGATCGCATCGCCCAAGCAGGCAAACCTGACGAACAAGTGTTGACGTATTCGATCCTAGATGCGTACTATCCGATACTAATGTTTTTAGCGTACGGGCGCTACGGCTTTGTAGACAGCGTCTAGGACAATATACAAATCTTCCCGCACGATTTCTTGCCGCCCGAATACATACACATTGCTACGCAAAATTTGTATGACAACGCAAACGTCGATCGCGAAGGCGACGAAAAGGGCCCTTTCGGTGTCGTAGATCCGACGCTCTCGAAAAGTATGCTGCATGCGATCATGCGCGACGAAATCTTGGCGTTAAATCGAATCATATACTACGACTATAACGTCCCGAACATGCGATACTGCATGTATAATCACGTAAACGTGGAGCACTCCACTAAACCACTCCGATTGAAAATGCATCCGACGAAACTACCGACGATAAAAGGTA
The DNA here is from genome assembly GCA_963922205.1 of Romanomermis culicivorax. NCBI lineage: Eukaryota > Metazoa > Nematoda > Enoplea > Mermithida > Mermithidae > Romanomermis > Romanomermis culicivorax. The sequence goes on along the minus strand of CAWUHX010000029.1, from coordinate 827,900 downwards.
GCAAAAACAACACATCTTCTTTGACCGACGACGGAAAAATTGAACCGTACGACGACGCCGCTGTATGCGCGAGAGTTATAGAGCGAGCTTTACGCTCCAATGACGTAGTTAGTATCCATCACGAAGTCGGCGCACCTATGTCGTTGCTATTTCTTTCCGAAATAGATCAAAACATGGTGATGAGCGACGAAGCGAAACAAATAAATTTCGAATTAGTCGTAAACGATCCGTTCACTACCTACGGTCCTCCCGAAACGTGGCCGATCTACGAAATAAAATGCGATCATCAGATCGCCGAAAAGCCGGCTCTAACGCCGCTCTATGCACTTCCGAATCATCATCAATGGATGAATGCTGTTCGCGGAACGATGCCACTAGTCGCTCACGTCTGCTCCCCACATTCTGAAATGGAATTGCGAGCCATCCTCAAAAATGAGATCACGAAACTGTTATCGAAAAGTGACAGTATCGACATAGATCTTATTTGTGAACAAAATTGGGTGAAACGAGACGGTACATTCGAATTCGAACTAATGGAATGGGCTAGTCGCTTGCCGTACAACGAAAAGAGTCGCAGCGACAGTAAACGACCGATATACGCGAATCGATATTTTATGCGTCAAATCATATTCAAAAACGACAGTTTTCCTGTCTCCAACGAAACCGATCTAGTAACGAAAAAGAAGTATAGGGAAAATCCCTACTACTACTTTTCATACAATTCGCCGATTTTAACGTCGAGAAAATGCGAGCAACTCATTTGCTTTCCGCCGAGTCATACTCTAACAATGAGTTCGAATTTGCCCGTAATACCGACCGCTATATTGTCGGGAGAAAGTCCCACGAAAACGCCTACACAGGCTCCTAGACAATCCACCGCGGATACCGAATTCGATGCGGAAACGGCGATGGCCGTCGATTCATTGCTGAAACAAACCGCCGAAGAATCGTTTACGGTAAAAACGGAACTACCGTCCGAAACTGACGTTATACAACTCGAAAGCGAAGAAGAAGACGTATCCACAGCTGATACTACTGCTCCTATAACGACGACTAAAACAACGTCCTCGTTAACTCCGCTATCCAAAAACTTATCGAGCAGTACATTTGAATTGGAATCGGAGGAGATAAAGAAACGAAACATACCAGAGGTAGCCTCGTTGGTGAAAACCTCATCGATGTACGATGTTTCGCGAATGAAAGACGTAGAAGAAGATGAAACGAAAATGGTACCTCCGAAAATAGTACCTACTCGATACCGAATACAAAAGAAAAACGAAGAAGACACCTCTACTCCGATAAGTACTGAAACCGCCACTCCAGTTTTGGAAGTGAAAGACGACCGATTGTGCGACGAACACGGTGTACCCATTCGCAACGTCAGAGCGTATCAGTTTTCACTGTTTCGCAGACGAAATGCTATCGATAAACAGCTGCGCACAATACAGGATTATCTGGATACGCACCCAGAAGATCCTAATTACGTGCCTCCATCTAAAAAACGACGCGAATCACGAGAAGACACTCGAAGTAGAGAACGAAAAGAAACCGAATCACGGTCACGAGAACGACCCTCGCGGTCTACTGCTCGCAAGGAAAGCGATGATTAAGACAGTCGAAAATATCGACATGGTGAATACGCATCGAACGAGCGTCCTAGAAAATTTCACTGAGATCGCGATTATAGACGAGAACATCCTAGCGAATCAAAAGATCGACAAAAAAGAATTGAATGGGCCAGCGCCTTGAAACGCGATCAATTGCAAAAAGAACAGTTAGAGAGCCAACAGCCTCCGACGGCTGGCTCCGAACTGATGATCGACGAACCAACAACGTCGCAGCAAGCAGAAACGGCTAGCGAACAACAAAAGTCGCAACGAACTGTCCGAGAATACAAAGTTGCATATCGACGACACGGTAGACAGCGTACACCGCCGGAAGAACGGTACCCTAGCGTACCTACAGCACCTATTACGGCTCAAATCCAACCGAGAACGACCGACGAAGTAATTATCATTAATTACTTCAATCGTGCTCATTTGGATTTCGATCCTGTAATTTTACGTCAAGCCAACGCGGCTTCGCAACAAATAGCGCAGGACTTTCCTGACTATTTCCAAGCGCGATATTTGCGACGAGATCCACATTGCACAGAAGAACTCACTGCAGTTCTTCTAAGTTGGATGTGCGATTACTATAAGTATTACGGCGCTGAAAACGCAATCGTGATAACACAGCTCACGCTGTTCCTCTTCCACGCCAGACAAGCCTACGACTACAAAACGACCGATAATTCGTATTCGATGGCTCTATGCTACATCTTGCAATGCCTCACCGATACGCGAGCCCCGAATTATCCGGCGACTGAAGAAAGAAAGGCTATCATCTGAGATATACATCGCGAGTATCAAATCAAAATGGACAAGCGAGCCGAAGAAAAGAAAAAGAAAGACGCGATGGCAAAGGCAAAAGCGGTCGTACCGCAAAAGTATCAAATGACACCGGCCCCGATCATCACTATGACAACGGCCGCGACGGCTCAACCATCGACGGTTGGAGTGCCAACATCATTGGGCGCCGCGCAACGAGCTTTGGCACCACTTGCGCCGACTACGAGCCAACCGATACAGATGCCCCCGCCGGGTATTCTGAAAGCGAGCAAAACCCCGGTCAAAGTTTTGCCTAAAGGTCGTGGATTTCCACCGAAATGAGTCAAAATACATAAGTATCACGATGCTAACGCATCTCTTTTCCTTTCATTAGTTCATTCTTTTTCCACTAGAATCTTTTCTTTGAAATCTCCAAAAATTTTAAATTTCTCGGTGTGAAATACTAGTTTTCATTTGCTCATCATTTTGTGCCGTAACATTTTTGTGATAACATTGTTTAAATTTTCTTTGTTTGTGTAGTATGTGCCGCAGAGTAGAGAAACGGAAAAGACAAATCGTCGAAAGAAACTTGCCTAAAAAACGAGCTAAACGCTCTCATTCGATCAAAAGGTCAATTCACCACGACACGTCCAAATCGCTTGAGGCGATTTAGATCGAAAGGGGGAGGAGTGTTGTGGAGCGATTTGGCGTATTTGTAAAGCTCGTGTCGTTTGCGAAAAAGATCGGCAAGTTTGAATAGGAAAGATCGTGACGAGACCACCGAAGAGGCCTGGCTACAACGTGAAGAAATTATGAAAGTGTTTTTCATTAGATTGCGTTGTACTGTAGCCAAACGGTTGTGTTTTGGTGTTTGTCTGAAAAGGTGTGTGGCGGCTGTTTTGTACATTAGTAAATTGTGCGAAAGGTGTGTTCTAGATTGAGTCAAACTATTTGGAAAATAGTTTGAATAAGCGAGTGAAACTCCTAAGCGGTTAAGATAGCGCGACGCGAGTTTCAGCATCCGAAAACCTTTGACGACCTGAGCGAAGATCCCTGGATAAAATTGACACAGCGCTCTCTACGAGCCCATCAATCTCCTGCGTTCGACTATCGTTGCGTTAATTCCGTAAAACACTCCGAGTGTTTCGTCTACAGCGTTCCGCATGCTCTTCTACGTTCCGTACGTCTCTTCTAAAACGCGCGATAAATCGTCAAGCTACACAGCTTTGTGTCGTCATCTACTCTCTTCATTTTCTCACGCACGACACCTGCATACTCATATATTTTCGACCAAGCATGAGAGTTTACAAATAAATTATACTGGTTTTAAAATTTTTCAAGTAAAATTTTAGAAATTACGACTTTTGAACACACAATTCATATCTAATTCTTGAAATAAATGTTCGGAAAATTGATTTTCCAGCGTCGCAGAATATCAATACCCAAAAAATTTTTCCGGCGCTTCGCGCCGGAAAGATTAACATCCATTTTGGGTTCTCACTTATCATAGAGAACCTAACCATCGATTTCTCATGTAATTCTCAAAGTCATTATGCTTTTGGATAGTTTACTTGAAAATTTGTTCCAATGCTTGTAGATTAAACTTTGAACTCGAAAATTTCAATTTTTTCCTCAATTTTAATGAATTAACGGGTCTAAAAACACCAGAAGGCTTTAAAAAGCTCAAAAACACCTAAATAAAGCGTCTGTGAGCATTTTTAAGCGAAAAAAACGAGTTCGGGAAAATGGGGAAAAAAATTTTGACCCCTTTCCCCGTTTGGGGAAAAGGCCCGGGGGAAAAAAAAACAGTGCCCCCAACTTGGCCAACCCAGTATCCAAAATCATTTACCCCCCAACCCCCCCCCCCCCAGTTGGGAAAAAATTAAAAAAATTTGCCAAAAAGTGTATGTTTTTTGGCCTTTTTTGGGAAAAATTTCGACTTTTTCCTACCCCCCCCCCAAAATTTCGGATTTACCACCCCCAAAACTAGTCGACTCGGAGGTCTTACAGGTATGCCAAAATGCATCTTTTCAATATAAAAACCCCAAATTTTTCTTCCACATTCGTGGAAAGACCTCAAAAATTTTTTTCACAATCCAGATTTTTTTTCCACATTATAGCGCAAATGTGGGAAAAAAACAGTGTTCCTCCTAAATCTTAATGCTTACTTTCTCCAATTTCGGCATCATTTTCCTCTACAGTAAAAGCTTCAGAATAGTCAATCTTGTATACAATTTGTTCATGTGTTTTTTTTCATAATTTTGTCCATATTCGTAGAATTTACGTAGCTTTTCTTTTTGTGTTCGTTATACTTGTTATGGACCTTTTTTGACCGTCCGTTGACAGTTTTTAATTCTCTCTTCTTTTTTGGCCAGATTTTCGTCCAGAATAACAGCGTCCCTACTGGCCGACCACCTACAATTTCGCCCTTTTTTTCTTTGTTTCTCCTTGTTTATCTTGTTAATTCATATTAGCTTTATCCATTCATTTTTTTACTTCATACCCACTTTCTACGCCAAATTTCGGAAACATCGGAACTTTCTAGTATGTTTCCCGAATATGTTTCCACATAATCTCAAATGGGTTTTTTGGAAATTTTTTTTATTCTAATTGGTTGCGTTTTAATTATCATAATGAAGGTTTTCCCTGTACATTAACATTTAAGGCAAATGTTCAACAGTGCATGGAAATCGAACGGATCAACCGTTTCTCATGCCGTAAAGTGTCATAGGTAGCTTACATGTAGGATATTTAAAAAACATGAAAAAACATGCTAATTCAGCAAATTTTGCTCAAAAAATCGATCTGGGAATCGAACGAATTAAGATGTCGAGTTCGAGCAAGATCCGCTGGATAGAGCATCTAGAAACGCAAATACGATTTTTTTTCTTTTATTCAAATGTAAATTTTGGCTGAACAAGATCGAAAGATGTGAACGCAACTTGATCCCTGACACAGTTAAGCATAGGCATCAATGACACAATTCAGGCAGTTGTCTTTTCCGAATACCCGTGTGTTGTTACCGTGATAATGGAAATAGCAATGGACCAACTCTAATGTCTTACAATGGTTCAAGGTATACAGGGTGTCTGATAATGAACTTAATGAAACATCGTATATATATGTGTCTTATTACATCAAACAATGAGTGAATTTTAGTTACAGCTTGTTTTTTTGGAACAGGACGCCTACAAAAATGTTTACACAGTCGAGATATATATACTTGCAACAGAAAACCTTACTGTAGGGGTGCCGTTCCCGAGAATGTATATAAAAAACGTAGAAATAAAATTGTAACTTGTGTCGCACCGAGTGTGCCCTACCATCAACTGCACAGCCTTGCATTGCCTGAGCGAGGACAGCAATGCCCGTCATATATATCCCGGTGTGGGGCCATGACTTGTGCATGAAACATCAAGTCTATGGATTCAGAGGAAAACGCACGATGGCCGCATGTGCGCATCATTGTGACAAAATATAAAAATGTAACTCGCACTGACGCAACATGATATCATCATACTGTAGGCATACTTCACCTGTTAAGTCGAACCTGTTCGTAATGTAGGCATACTTTGTGTGTAAATTTGAACGTTTCTTACTGTAGGCATATCTTGCATGTGTCACATTAAGTAGATTAGGAGCCATGTCACATTTGTCACGTGTCGCACGGCCCTACATCACCCCTTCAAGCAATCACAACACTGGCTCGGTAGTTCAATCGGAAGAACGCTGCACTATAGTCACAGAGACCCGGGTTCAAATCCCGGTCGAGCATTATTTTTCAAACAGTGTTTGGAGATGGTTACGATGGCAACGCGTTTACCCATTAGGTGTCACATTAAACGAATAGGTGATCAGTCACATTGATGGGAAAACCCATACCATATCCCCTAGGAAATACGGCCATGACACTGTAGGTGACATGCTGTGACCCCATTGGGTGGCTCCGTAAGGTTATCTACTTCGGGAACCTAACCCAGCTGGTACTACCACAGGAAAATGTATGGTGTACCTGGGCCTTGTCCTAGGGTTCAGCTGCAGAATCATGGACAATGCGGCCGGGTCAGGGGTATCACTCCCTAGTCCTCATTCACTGAGAATGGGGGACGGTGCCATTCACGGAATGGCTTACTGTTGGGGACCCAAATGTCAACCTAAATCCCCTTTTTGGCCCTGACCTTAAGGGTTCAAGGGCTTTCTCAACTGAGGGTACTCTCAAGGGAAAACTGGCTTAAGGAGGATTCCCACAAATATACCCTCAACAATAATAACCCCTGAGAAGACTCACTAAATCCTCTTCTCAAAGTACTCAGCGCTGGGCCACGGACTCAGAGGTCAAACCCGGGTCCTAGGGACAATGGGGAAGTGTTTATGGTAATCCGAAAGCCATTCGGCGTGGAGAATCAGCAACTGTGAGTCAGCAAGCGACGGTATCAAAACATTCCTCGGGGAGGCGACAGGGGTTCTCGATGAACAGGTGAGGGGGTAAACTCCTAGGTCGGGATACAGTAACGTATGAACGCAAGGGACACCGAAGGCAAATATGTAAATTTATTAAGAAGGCGGCGGATGCAGGCAAAATATACAAATTCATAATAAACGACGCAGGCAAATGCAGGAATGCAGGCTGTAAAATGCAAAGATGATTAGGCCCAAAAATGAGTGCAAAATTAAAGAAACAAGCCCCTTTAAAGGGCCCCGTAATCTACAGTATGCCTTGGGCGGAGCTAAGACACACCCAAGCTAACTTCTACAGCGGAAATCGCTGCAGAAGATGCCTATGGTCACAAAGACATTTTCCAGTTCACTACGTTAAGCATTGGGGCGAGTTTCACTCTCCATGCTAAACATATGAACGTCATCCAGTGAGAATTTCCAACTAGGCGTTTCACATTGTGAAACCTCGCTAGTTTTTGCTGATAAGAGGTGCACATTGTGCTCCAATTATAGGGATGAGCTAGGAGAGCTTATCTTTAACCGAAATTCTGACTAGCGGGTTACATACTATAGTCTATGTGTGCAAACAGAAAAATAATAAATCGTAACAAAAATAAAAGTGCAAAAATGAAACAGAAACAAAACACAAAAAGTACACACAGAAATTGCTTGTAAAATATAAAAACGAAACGCAAAATTAATGTAAGTTACTGTAAACAAAAACGTGGTGAAAAACATAATGGGAAAAAATATGATGTGAATCGCGTGATGTTGGGCGAAATTCATCGGCACGTGACATGGTGGTCCTTCGAAAAAGGGTGTCCTCGTCCTTGTGTTGTTGAGGTTTATGCGGCATGTTCATGGAAGTCAATCATCCAAGTGCAGGTGACGGCGGGGGGTCAATGGTCCAGTAGTTTTTCAATGCATTCTGACTCGTGGAGTTGTGTCAATGATGCGTCACGTTGTTGTCATCAATTGATCAGTATGGTTGGTTATGCATGGAGTTGCTGAGGCCACTTGATCCATTTGGTAATGCGTGGAGTTGCCATTTGTCGACTGATTTGTGAAATCTGTAACGAGATTAAAAGAAAAATTCCAGGGGCAAGATGTAGGCTATCCCATGGATGCGCCTGTAATATGAAGCAACACTCTAGCTTAGATGCATTGATGGCTGCTCATTCTCTTCTTTACACTGCTGATCCAGCCTTGAACAGGAGTGGGTATTCCGTGAGGGGCATGGCAGTCCTTCGAAAAAGGATGACCTTGTAAGTAAGTTGTCTAAAGAAGAAAAGAGCTACTTGATTACGGGTTGGAGACCTCTGCATCAAGATGTGGGTCGACCAGATCTTGTGTAAAATCTCAGCTTGTTGATGGAATCAACAAGTTTGCCATCTGGACTACCTGTGAAGTGGAAGGTGTCTCCTCTGCTTCAGTAGGCTGATCAGGTGACATGTAGCATCTAAGCTGATTGACATGCACAGTATCTTTTTGATTTGTCTCAAGCGGAATAGTGACATTGGGATATGCTACATTCCTTACAAAGTATGGCCCATCGTAAATGGGCAGCAATTTAGGCGTAAGACCACATTTGCCAGTGGTGCGCAGTTTGAGCACCTGGTCCCCCAACTTTGTATGAGACATCTCATGCCGTGTGATCATAAGACCGAGCATAAGCCGCCTGTGATCTCTCAATCTCACTCTTGATCAAGGTCAAGGCATTTGTAAAATGCCGTTTGATCTCCATATCATATGTGGAAATATCAATGATATGGGCGGGAGGGTTGAATGAGAACCCCACATCAACAGGTAGCATGGGCGTATGACTATACATGAGCTCAGAGGGGGAATATCCTGTGGACTCATTCATGCTAATGTTGACGGCGAACACAGAATACGCCAGGTGTTCATCCCAATCAGTATGACATTGGTGGACATACATACGTAGCTGTGTAGCTAGCGTCTGATTAGCTCTTTCCAATTCTCCGTTTGTCATCGGGTGATAAGTGGTGGAGTGGATTTTCTTAGTCGAACAAATGGCAGTGATTTCAGTCATTAGTTTGCACCTGAAATCAGTACCAAGGATCAGACTGAAGAATCTGCAATGCCCCATGCCTGCAGGCAATTTGGTAACAAAAAGGCGTGCTATGGTTTGCGCAGTAATATCTGGAGTAGCGAAAGCTTCAATCCATTTGGTAAAATAGTCAATGAAGACTAGAATAAAACAGTTGCCAGTTTCACTAGTGGTCATTGGTTCCATACAGTTGACACCTACTCGATGAAATGGCCCCATAATGGTGATCGGTCTCAGAGCTGCTCAGGTCTTTTGTCTCACCGGTTTATTCCGTTGGCAAAGATCACACCGCTGACAAAAGGATTCTACGTCTGCACTAAGGGAAGGCCAGTGGTACCTGTAGGTTATAAGCATCGCGATACGTTTAGCACCAAAGTGTCTAGCTAGAATGTCATTATCGTGAGCCTCGATAATGGTAGTAACCATTGATCATGTAATGACAATCTTGTTGGACTCACCTGTCCACTTCTGAAGGATGTTATCCAACAGGTGGTAGCCATTCACATCATTCTGATCACCATAGGGTTTTAGTGACCTAAGAATGGAGGCTAGATCGGGATCCTCAAATTGAGCTGCGAGAACGTCATGGTGCTGCGCATCCTGTGATATCTCAGCATAAGACTCTGACCTCCCCAGGCACTGCGCACCATCGGTGATCATTTGAGATGACCTCGCCAGGTGCTGAGCACCATCGGAGATCATCATTACTTCTCCCTCGGGTCTGTACAGGGGAGTATTGTCGATACTCTCCCCGGCAAGGGAATTAGGATCAGGCAGGCGTGATAATGCGTCAGCATTACTGTTAAACCAACCTTTTCGCAGCTGAAGGGTTAGGTTTTTTCCAACTCCACCTTAACAGCTGTATGATCAGTCTGAACGACCACCTCATGTTGAAAGAGGTAAGGCGGAAAGTGCTTGACAAAATGGACAACAGCGAGAGTCTCTAACTCCATAATAGTGTAGTTCTTTTCAGCTGCCGTTAACCCTCTACTGGCATATGCAACAGGATGGTCATATCCATCATCCTCTAACTGGCTCAGAACTGCTCCTATCCCTGAAATACTTGCATCGGTTTGAAGGATGAAGGATTTTGTAAAGTCTGGATGGGGCAGAATAGGAGGGTTCGTCAACAGCCTTCAGAGTTTGTCAAACGCTGCTTGTTGAGGTTTTGACCACAGGGAGGTAACTTCCTTCCATAGGAGCTTGGTCAGTGGCTCCCTGAGTCGGACGCAACCTGGGATGAAACGCCTATAATAAGACACAAGACCAAGAAAAGACTTGATGTCTTTGGCATTCTGTGGAATGGGAAGATCCTGGACAGCAGCAAATTTGACTTTATCTTGTTCTAGGCCATTCTGTGAGATAGGGTAGCCTAGATATTCCACCTCAGAGTGTGAAAACTTGCACTTGCTCAGTCTGAGCTTCATTCCACCCTAATGGAGACGCGTAAACACATCCCTCAGTCGCTCAAGCATCTGGGTGTGAGAGTTCGCGAACACTAAGATGTCATCGAGATAGGTCAATGCTGTACACCACTGCAATCCTGTGAGAAGCAGGTCCATGACCCGTTGGAACGTCCCAGGGGTGTTGCAGAGACCAAAAGGCAGATAGTTGAACTCGTAGAGTCCAATAGGCGTATTTAATGCCATTTTCTCTTTGTCTGCCTCGGCAATAGGTATAGACCAGTAGGCGTTAGCCTGATCAAGGGTAGGCATACTTTGCGTGTAAATTGTATAGGCATGCTTTGTGTGTAAATTCGAACTTGTTTGTGCTGTAGCCATACTGTACATGTAAATTCGAACTTTTCTTACTGTAGACATACTTTGCATGTAAATTTGAAATTTTCTTTCTTTAAGACACGATTTCTGAAAGGTTCTACTTTCCCTATGATAACTTGAAAATTAATTATACCTCAAAATCAGATATTTTAGGTAGTTTCGTGTGCTGAGTTCAATGGTACAGTTCGTTTTGTCTTGTAAAGTAAAATTCGCGTTGCTACAGTATGCCAAAGTTTGAAAATTGATGATTTTTTCGCATTTTTCTGTGGTCTTGCTAGCCAAGTGATATTTCGAGGTCGGTTTGATCTTATCTGATGAATAGATATTCATTCTATAGAGGAGAGAATAAGCTCTCTTTTGGTGTATCATTTACAGAAAATAATTGCACATTACACTTTTTCATGGAGTTTAAAGTGTCAAAAAAGAGCCATCAAAATTGAAAAAATTTGATTTATGCGCACTCCTGAGCACCTTCCCATCGGAAGCCACAGAACTTTATTTTCCTATATTGTAGCCCATCCATTATTACTGCTTTGGATAAGTTTTCATCAAATATTTTGTACCGTTTTGGGAGCTGCACTGCTCTGAAGACAGCATACTTATGAAAATTTCATGAAATCATTGTATTTGCAAGATGGCTCTTGTCTACCCCTTGTGATATGTTTATTACCTATACTGTAGAATTATCAAATAACTAACAGACTACAGTTTGATGTATTAATTGTTTCACAAGCAAATATTTAACATGCTGGAAGAAAGTTTGAACATTCAAAAATTAGAAGCAAAAATGAAGAAAAATCCTGCTCAGAGACACTCACGAGCACCTTCACCTACCATGCCGCAGAATTTTATCTTTTTATTCTCTCGTTCATACATTCCTACTGTAGTGCAAGCAGCATCCCGATTTGAATACCCCTTGTGCAAGCAGCATCGCGATTTGAATACCCCTTGAGAAACTACACAGATCCAAGGAAAGCGATTTTTTTTGCATTTTTGTGTTTTTATGGGGTAGGTTCATTATATCAATACTGGAACCGAAAAATACATTATAAAGGCCACAACTTTTTAGACATGTTGTCGAAAAACAGTGATTTATAATTTTGACTGCATTTTCATATATTTGATAAATTTTGTTCAATTCCACTGAGTCACTGATCCAAAAGGATAATACAACCCCCCGCCTAATCGAACCTCACAAAGTCTATGTCATTCACCTCAAAAAGATTAATCATAATGCTCCCTGTGTGAATTGTTGCAGTAAACTTCAGATCAGAATTAAGCAGAATACATTTTGTGTCTGTGTCTGATCTAAACATATTAGAGTGATAAGATAAAAACACGTGCATAGATGTATAGCATAGATGTACGGCCATCATATAAGGAGATTGTCTTTTAATTGTTGTATTGAAGTGCTCGTATGCCCTCGGCTACCTAGCTGCGGTTCTTGGGAGATCCAATCTGGTACGGCCCCTGACGCTAACCCGGTACTAATTACAATCCTACTGCAGTTAACTGAGACTTGATGTACGAAGATATTTATTTTGAGCAAACGAAAAGTGTAGTAAAATACAACAGTGAGAGTAAGTGAGAAACGAATATGCAAAGTGCCAAAATACATGAACACAAACGCCTGACTCCTCCTTGCTTCACTGATCCTTCTATTCGTCCCTGTGCACAGAGCCACTGGGACTTCAGGATATTTTAGTCCACAGCCTAAGCTGAAACTTGTCAAAAGATGGAAACAATCTACCTGACTTCGGAACACCAACTCACTACTTGTCTTGATCAAATTTGAACGTCGAAAACTCCTCAGGCCGCATAATCTCTCAAGGCTGATCGGCGACACAAAACCCAAAATACACAATAAACGAAAGCGGCGAATGCGACCACGTTCCTTCCAGAGTCACCACGAGTATTCACGAAGCGTCTGATCCTTCGGATAGAATGACAATAATATGCAAAAGGAGAAGCTTCTCTGAGGACAAATAAAAACGACCAAGAATCATAAGACGAATAATAAGAATGAAAAAATACACTGCAACGCGCCTAACATCAACTTGCAAGTAGCATGCAAAACTTTCACGCCCACCATTTATTTGTTTTAGACCAAAAATATGTGTTTACACAAACCGTTTTATCGGTTTGTTTACTTAATGATAAATGGAAATACTTTAACAACAAAGAGACTTTAGGAAATGAAAATGAGGTAATTAGAGGACCAAAGGTCAGAGGAATTGACCCTCTGACATCCCTCCCCCCCAAAGGCAAGACTTTTCCCACCAGCGAAGGGAAAAGTCAGGAGGTCCCCCAAGGGCCCCAGACCAACGATGCCGATGACCGGGGACTCCAAATGTTCAAAAAATGACACTACGCGCCGTTGACGCAATAAAACCAATAAAAAATAAAACGCCCGTATCGAACGGTATCTTTACAACTATGGGGCCAATGGCGCCAGATGCTACCCCTGGTGCAAAAAGTTCGCCAATAAAATGCCCAGTGGGCCCGTTGACCGGAATAAAAAGAATAAAACATTTGAATGAATAGCGTTCGCGGCACTCGGGCCAAATTTGACAAAATAAAAATAAAAATCGTTTGCTCGGCGGCGACCCCCGCGGTGCCCGTTTTAGGTTGTGGGCTGCTCCCCACTGCCGTCGATGTATTTGGTATCGGCGGCTCCTCCATCACCGATTGTGGCCTTCGTCTCCGTCCTCTCCGGAGAGGGGTTGTTAAATGTGGAGAGCCCGCAAGACTTTCGAATTTTCCACCGCCGCTGCTCCCCTGGCCCCTTGGCCAGACACTGGCCCCCCAACGCCTTTGGTATTATCTGCCCCCAGGGAGAAAGGATGTCCGAAGACCGAATCCTCTGGCCCTTTGGCTGTCTAGATTTTGAACCAAAAATATTTATGGTATTTGTTGTTAAAGTGAATCTGCCTTATTAAAAAGTAAACTTAAACCCATAACACGGTCTGTGCCACAAAAAAAAAAATTTTGAAGTGAAAATATGTTTTGGAAAAAAGATAAAGAAAAATATAGAAATGGTAGCGCGAAGCTGCCTACACCCTGCACGATGTTAGTTGGTGACTACTTTTGGAAAGGAAAAAGAATAACCAAAATTTACGAAAATACAAGAATTGGATGATAATTTACAGATTCACCGAAAAAGAAATACAAGGTATCTTCGTACAGATTCGAATAAAACAGAAAGCAGACGAGAAAATAAACGAAACAAATCACTGAGATTAGTACGAGAGGCAATTTTAAGGCATAATGAGAGTGGCACAACCGGTTTTCATTTTGTAATACTGATGCTCGAAAAGAAAAATAAGTGACTTTTGAAATATCGGAAAAAATTACAGAACGAGATAGTTACTTTTATATTGACCTCACGAAGAGCAGGGTCATTTTTAACAAAAAATTTACTTCTGTCTGTGACCACTGTGGTCCCGCCCAGGCTGACCAATACCCTGTTCTCTTTTCAATGGGGATATGTAATCATCATTTCCCGTCGACCGCAGTCTTTGGGGCGGTTGCATACCCGTCAAAGTCCCAGGAATGTCCATCCTCTCCTCGCTTTGTACGTTACAAATCGGCGGGATTATCGTAGGCGGCGGCATTTGGAGGCCGGGCGGAACCAAAAATTGGTTGTAATATTGCCGTTGTCCCGGCTGGAATTGCATAACCGGGAATTGCGGCACTTGAAAATGTGGCGGCAGAGGTACCATTGTATTTGGCAATATTTGGCCTGAAAAAAGAGGGCGACTCAAACAATCAACTCCTACCATAGGCAATCCCAGGTAGTTCAGCGGCATATATGGTAATTGATGGTAATTGTTGTTGCTGCGCTTGCATCATTGCGTTCGGATCGGACATGGGTACTCCTTGTTGAGTCGTTTCATTGGCTCCAGGCCTATCCAGTGAAACTGCTCGACTGGAGTAGGACATGTCCAATCTATCATTGTGTTGGTAATATCCCGGTGTCCTCGTTCTACTTCGTGACTTTCGGCTCCCTTTGCATTCTTTTGATTCTCTCTTTTCTTTTTCTCTTCTTTTGTACTTTTCTTCGTAGTTCTCAATTTCTTTACGCCAACTTTCTTCTTTGTTCTCTCTTCGTTTCTTTTTCTGGACATCAATTTTTTGTGGCGAATTTCATCTCGATGCGGACTTTCGTGCTTCCTTTTTCTTTCTTTCTCTGATGTTGCCGATTTCTCTCTCCCTTGCCCATCACTATCTTTTCTAGTCCACTGTTTAGAAACCTTACTTGCCGCAGGCCTATTGTGGGCGTGCTTAATTCGGTATCCGATTTTCTTTTTCAAACTTTTTTCAACTTCCAAAATATCATGAGCTTTCTTTTGATCAATCACCTCCCAAAAGCGTATACGGGGATCAGTGTTGTCTGTCTCTTTTTTCCAAACTTGGATATTGGTATATTTCGGCTCCGGGTCTTTCTTATCTTGTAGGACAGCCTTGGCAATCGTATACGCTAATCCCGCTGCCTTAGACTGGCATGAGGCGTATAAAGCGTGAAAATTACTGCCTGCTCCCTCTTGTCTCGTGTTAAATTCGTGGCGTAGTTTCATCGTAACGTAAGCGTGGGCCTGAGAATGGAATCCCCCGAAATTCTGAGGAATTCTCCCCAATCGCGACAATTTCATAAATAAACAGGCGCAGGCCCATACCGTGGCTTCGTATGCTTTCCACGGAGGTCGAGTCGTCGTCCATTCGGCTAACTGAAGTTCGAAAATATTCCACAATTTCTCGGGTAAGTTCGCTTGCAGAACGTGAAACTGCAATTCATAATATTGTATCGTTTCTATTTCGATTCCGGCTTCGTCGTATATACAATTTATCAAATGCGTTGTCATGAGGGCTACCTCTTCGTCCAGAGTGGGAACCATGTGCGCGAGGTATTTCTAAACACATGGATTTGATAGCGATACCCTCTCATATTGGAAATCTACGACATATTTCCCTTCTTTCAAGGCCTTATTCAGAACTTGCCCATGTTTTCCGAGGCCTCTTTGATATTTGATCTTGTCGTTTGGATTTCCTGTGGGTTGTTGGAATTTTCCACTCTTTACTTTATCCAATTCGGCTTTATTCTCCTCCTGAGCTATTCGTTTCTCTTTTGCTTGTCTCTTATTATGCATTACTTTCGCAAATTTTTTGGGGTTCGTAATATTTTCTACATTTTGCCCACCAGCCTTAGCGTATACTGGCGAAGCGGGCAAAACATTAGCTTCAGGAGTTTCTTCGTCACTCCCAATTTCGGACATGACTTCCACGAACAGCTCGTCACTAGTTCCTTCTTCTTCCGCCTTGATATTCTCTAGCTGCTTTGCCAATTCGATCGCATCTTTTCCGTACTTCTCTTTTTCCAATATCTCTATCTTTTCTTTCATTTCCTTTATTTGCTCGGTTAGCTTTTCCAATTCAGGTTGTGTCTCGATTTCGGATTCGACTATTTCCATTAATTTTTCCTCCTCTGCGGCACCTTTACTCCCAGTAGCGGGTGTATCGGCGATAGGGGGATCCTCGATAATCACCATTTCGGGCTTTTCTTGTTCCATTTCATTACCTGAAACATTCAAATTATCCATTTTAGAGGGTACAGTTTCCGTCTGTTCCTTCGAAGTTTTTTCTATAGGACCCTGGCTAGCCGGGATCACAACTTCTACTTGAGGAATCAGATCGGAGTCGTCCCATTTAGTTACAGATTTAAAATTTGTGGAAGTGCTAGGGACCCATAAGTCCTTAGCCTCGAATATAGAAGCGGATTCATTCCAATAAATTAGATTTAGACTGGCCGCATGGATATTCAAAAAATGAAAAACGTTATAAAAATTACAATTCATAAAATAAATGGAATTTTCATGCAAATTCGTTTCTATCTCTTCTATGGGCTCTTTTAAAGACCGTGGTATCCATTTTATCGGTAGTACGCAAAAAATATTTTGGATCGATTTCTGCGTACGTACCTTTGGATATCGTTCTATCATTTGTTCCATTTGCTCGGTTATTCTGTTGTTCAAAAGATCTTCGCCCATCCACTTCATAAATTCTATTCTTTCTTGCTCATTTCGCCAAATGGAGGACCACATACCGGACGTAAATCCCGGTACCCAAGCTCTCCATTCTTGCACCGAATGAGGCCACAAGAAGTAAATAAGAGGATTTACGTTTTTCTCATATAATTCTTTGACTATAGGAACAATTGATCGATTGATTTTTGGGTGGTAGTAGTCCCTCAGGTGCGATACCTGGTCTCGTACAATATTCATAAGCTGGATCACTCCATTCGGCCATCTTCCCTGCTTCATTTCGATTTCTTTGGGTTCTATCGGCCATCCGAATTGCCGCGCAGCCAAAATGTCTTCCAAATCCCAATCATTGATAGGCCCTTCTTCCGAATCTTCTGTATCTTTCCTTTTTTCGTGGCGCTTTTACCTTTCATTCCACCCACCGGTACCAACCGCGGGGTACTGGTTGCGGGTCAATGTCGCTATTCGAAAAATGCGGGTGGCAATAAAAGTTCCCTGACGCTTGTTCTTCCGATAATTTGTAGGTGGCGATCGCTTCTCCACGCATATTAAAATATAACCCATTAATATTGCCCGTCATTTCTTCCACTCCATACGCGCCCTTCCATTGTGGATCTGTGTATTTATCTTCGAATGTTTCCCGAAATCTTCGCGCTAAATCGGCAACCAACTCTGGTTCCATCGTATCATGCCGATATAACTGGAAACAATTTGTATATCAGTGGCGAATCTGTAACGAAGCAACGCTAAGAAACATAGAAGGGATCTGCGCGCGTCGAGCATCGCGTATCGCAAAACTTCTATATTAAGTTTGTCCGCTTCCATAAGTTGCCGAAATTCTAAGGAGCTCAATTGCCCCCACGAGATTTTGAAAGCGTCAGCCCACAGGAATAAGACTTCGGTCATAAGAGCTTTTAAGCTCGGGGCTTCTAGGCTAATTCGGATCATTCTTGTCTTTGATTAATCCTTCATTTTTGCCAGTACGATTTCCAAATCATAAACGCAACACGATAAAATGTAATCGATATTATCACGCCTTTTTCGAGCTAGCTCTCTCTCCTGATCTAAATAACCGAATTTAGTCAGGACTAGGGTGATATCTTTGGGAATATGGAAACCAACGATGATATTTTCTTGGCAAAAAATTGTCCCGTATATTTTGTGAAAATGCTCCTTATCCCAAAATTTCAAGTCTACTATGAAATTTTTCCCACACATAGTAGAAATTGTTAGGAGCCTCAATGCGTCGCTGGGTTTGGAACCCGGTGTTTTCAGTTTTCTTCCACTTTCCGTATCCAACGCAATAACTATTCGTCCTCCATACTTTGATTGATTTATCGCTTTGATAAATGCTTTGATATTTTCGGGCGCAAGAAACATAGGTTCTTCGATGGCCGTGTGTGGCCCACCAAACAACGATGTAAAATAATTGAAAACTACACCAATCTTCGAACGTTATAATCTTAAAATTTTCACACAATTTTTTACCTATTCTTTTTGATAATAATTCCGAAACAAAAATGACTCAAATGCTCAAGAATAAATTTGGACATAGGCGAGTTGATCAGGCTCTCAAACACCCAAATCCTCGGCATATAAATTGCCGCACGGTTAATTTAGAGACCCGTTTTGAATAAAAAAGTTTTTTACCACATATTTTACCCTTTTTACAACTTACTACTAATTTGGAAATTGGTGTTATCTTGGCGGTCTTGTGGCTGCCCGAAACTATTATCCACTTCGACGATACTGGACGTAGCCATAGCACGTTCGAATTTGAACTTCACAAATTCTCCAATCGATGAAAATAATCAATATACTAATATTTTGCAAATTAAATCTAAAAAACAGCTCCATAACACCTCGAATTTATGGGATTTATAACTCGGGGAGGATTTTCTCGGGACTTATAAACATTTTGATTTTCTCACACCAAGCGCATGAAAAAATATAATTTTGCCCATTAAAATTTTTCGGGCATCGTAATTTTTTGATAAATGCCTAAAACTGCCATAAACTTGCCAAAAATAAGTCAGAACGATTAAAAAATTTGAAGGGAAAAAGGGAAAAAATGGGAAAGATATAATACATAGAACATTAAAAAAGGACGCATAAAACAAAATTCGAACAGAACGCACAAATAAAACGATAAAAAATGAA
Organism: Romanomermis culicivorax; assembly: GCA_963922205.1. NCBI lineage: Eukaryota > Metazoa > Nematoda > Enoplea > Mermithida > Mermithidae > Romanomermis > Romanomermis culicivorax. The sequence continues at coordinate 809,047 of CAWUHX010000029.1, read as the reverse complement.
TTATAAGCTACAGTAAAAATCGGGTGTCCGCGTAACAAAAGGCATTACGCGATTTATGGAAACTATTTGTACTCGCCAATCTGGTTTCCCAGCGTGGTGTATTTTTATGACATTTTTGTCTAAATTCTGTGTTTCTATCACTTCATAGGGACCGTCATTCGTTGTGTCGGCTTTCCCTTTTATGATTCCTTTTTGGTAGAGCACAAGTTCACCAATTTGGAATGTTTTCTCACGAGCCTTCTTGTCGTACTGTAATTTTTGTTCAGCTGCTGCTTTTTTGTGATTTTCGTTTATAAATTTGTACGTGTTAAGGAGATGTTCCGTTAACATGTATTTATAGGTCTCGTAATTATTTTGCACAATTATTGGTCTCGCAATATCGTTGTCTATCTGAAATCTCGCCTCATGACCGTACAACAAACTATGAGGGGAGGTTTTTGTGGTTTTATGGGGCGTAATCCGATAAGCAAATAAAATTTGCTCCAGATAATGAGGCCAATCATCTGGATCGGTTATCCCCACCCTCCTAATCTGTTCAATTAGGGTTCGATTAAATCTTTCCACCATACCATTGCATTGCGGGTGGTATGGTGTCGTATTTATCTTCTTTATTTTCAAGAGATCACACACGTCCTGCATTAATTGAGACATATATGCTGAGCCCTGGTCGCTCAGCAAATGTTTCGGCGTCCTGTGGGTATAAATAACTTTTTCCATAAATGCTTTTACTATGGTATCGGCTTTCTGGTCCGGGATACATTTGGCTTCGACCCATTTCGTAAAATAATCCATAAATATGATGACATATGGTCTTTTTTCCTGTAGAGGCGAAATACTGACCACATCTGTAGCTACTATTTCCCAAGGGTAAGATAGGGGTATGGGATTAAGAGGTTGAATCGGGTTCGATATGGGGTGGGACAATTGGCATACGACGCAGGATTTCATCCACTTGATAATATCGTCCTCCATATTCGACCACCAAAATTTATTTCCAATTGCGGTGATAATTCTATCTATTCCTTGATGTCCCATTAAGGTATCGCCATGATATTGATGTATAACAAGGTGTCTAAGCTTCGAGGGGATTACTAATTGATTTTTTTTGTGGATATTTTCTCGGTATAATACCCCGTTTTCTAAGTGAAAACTGTTAAAGTATTTTTTGGAACTATTTTCGCCAATATTCCGAAAAATATCCACCAATTTTGAATCTAGTCGATGTTGTTTCTTAATCAATTCCAGAGAAAATAATTTCGACTCCTTTTTCGCTTCCTCTGGCGTTTGATCTATTTCTTGTTGAGTCGGCGGTGGAGGATTGATAAATGTTTCTTGTGTCTCGGGTTCAAGCATCTGTTTCATCATGGCTCGCGTTACTGCCATGCATTCCGGTTCCGTACTCACATTTTTGTCCTCAATTTCTTCGTTACTTTCTCACTTTTTGCTTCGGATCTTTTCTTTCTCCTCGGAGCGTGATAAGAAATCTGCGAATGCATTATCACGTCCCATGACATATTCAAATGTATAGTTAAATTGTCCGAGATATAAGGCCCATTTCAGCAACCTTTGATTCTGTTGTTTTTCCGCCGAAAGCCACGTAAGTGGTTTATGATCTGTTCTGATTGTGACCCTAAACCCCATAACGTAATGTCGGTATTGCTTGAACCCATAGACTACGGCTAGACACTCTCTTTCCGTTGTGGAATATCTTGTTTTGGCGTCATTTAAAACTCTACTCGAATAGGCTATTGTCCAGCGATCATTTTGTGTTTCCTGATACAAAATCGCACCTATCGCTGTTCCTGAGGCATCAGTCTGAATCATAAATTTCGCTGATCCATCAAACACTGGATACCGAAGGAAGGGTGCTGTCATTAGGGCGTTTTTTACACCTTCAAAAGCTGTTAACTGTTCTTCTGAAAGTTCAAAGTTCTCCTTCCTATTCTTCTTTACGAGGGCTTTAAATAAAGGCTGGGCGATGAAAGCTAAGTTATGTATGAAACGTTTGGACCATTGTACTAATCCCAAGAACTTCTGTAGCTGCTTGATGGATTTAGGTACTTTGAAACTTCTAACTGCTTCTATTTTCTGTGGATCAACTGACATTCCGTTTTTGTCCAATATGTGGCCTAAAAATTTTACACTGGCTGGCATAAAGGAACATTTGTCATGTTTCAATGTAAGGTTTGCATTTGTCAGACATCGAAATATGGTTTCTAGGTTTTCCAGATGCTCCTCCATGGTTCTTGAAAAAATTATCACATGGTCGATGTATACCAAACATATTTTCCATACATAAGGGTATAGAATTCGCTCCATGAGATGCTGAAATTCTGCGGGAGCATTTTTAAGCCCGAATGGCATTACTTTGAATTGGAAAAGACCGTCTTGGCATATAAATGCTGTCTTTTCCTTCGATTCGGAGTGCATTGGCACCTCCCTGTACCCGGACTTTAAATCCAAAGTCGAAAAATATCGTGCACCTCCTAACGCGTCTAAATAGTCGTCAATTCATGGTATCAGAAATTTATCGTCTTTCGTTACTTGGTTAATTCCCCTGTAATCAACTACTGGTCTCCACGTGCCATCTTTCTTGCCCACTAAAAACAATGGTGCAGCCCAAGGGCTTCTAGAGGGCTCAATGACACCTTTTTCCATCATATCCTTTACATGTTCAGGAATAATATCTCTTTGCATGATGGGAGCTCTCCAGTAGTGTTTTTGAACTGGTAATGCGTCTCCTGTATCGATTTTATGTTGTGCCTCGTGGGTCATCATCAAAGGATCGTTTTTCATACTGAATGCATGCCTATGTTTGAGTAGGACATTCATAAGTTGCTGTTGCCCTTCTCGATCGATACTCGATTCTTTCACTAGTTGCGTCACGATTTTGATGAATTCTGGTTCGCTCTGCTGTTGAATTTGAGGTTCTGTCTGAAGTTGATGTATTTTCTCATCGAATTCCGGCCCTAGGAATTTCGTTTTGGATTTTGCTATCAACTCATTGCTACGCAATTTTATCCCTTTGTTCATTTCATTTATGAGTAGAATTCCAAAATTGTTGTCTTTGGCATCCAGGATTGAGGTGTCGACGTCGAATAAAGTATTCTTCCCCATTTCTTCTACCACTATGGGACCCTTTGTCCAATCTTTCTGTGGCCAAACCATAGCTTGCACAAAAGAAGTGGTATTCGGGGGAATATATGTCCCATTTTTTGTCCAAATAAAAGTTTCTTCATTCATTTCGGTAATTCGTATTACTTGTTCTTGATCATCGTCGCTTTCTAATTCAGGCAGATCCTCTTCCTTAACTTCCTCCTTTATAGGTACATAATCTAAAACCATCCGATTTGTAGGAATTGGCAACCGCGATGGTATTTGCGCATCGTCGAATAATGTTTCACTAATTATCTGTCTTTCTATATTCGCTAGGCGCATGTGGCCTTTTCGAAAATCAATAGATGCCTGTATACTAGGATGGGTTAGAAAATCTAGACCCAATATAATACCTTCGTTCAGGTTATCTAGCAATGCGAATCTAGCCAGAAAATTTCCAAAACTGGTTCCAACGTAGATAAATGTAGGACCATATGTTGTTACGCGTTTTCCTACAGCTGTTACTACTGAATTTAAGATAGGAAATTTTGTCTTAGGTGTATTCAGTAGTCTCGACGCTGTATCTGTCCTCATAAAGCAAGATTGTGCTCCCAGTATCGATTAGGGCTTTAAATTCTTCTCCGCGCATGTTAATGGGTATTAATAATGGTTGACATTTGCGAAAATTTTCCAAAAATAGATGTTCGTTATCATTGGCGAGTCTAGGTTTCGCTTCTGAAGTAGAATTGATAACATTCGCTAAGCTTAACTCATAATTTTCTATAAGAACTCCATCTAAGGCTATAATTTCTGGCTTATCTTGTTTTTTAGCCTCCTGTGAATTTATAACATTTATGGAATTATTCGGGGGGTTATTGATCGGTTGCGATGATGTTGATGGTACAATATTTGGCGGTGGCTGCGGGACATTACCTTGACGATAATAATAGGCCACATTTGAATTCTGTTCCGCATTTTTATTATGATATGGTGCCCGTTGACCGAAATTAACAAAACCGGCTCGTCCACAATTTACAAAGCCGCCACGCTGGTCAAAATTTTGATTATAAAAATTATTACCACGATTCCACGACCTCCCCTGATCCGTTTGTTGAATTAGCTCAGGGTGGAGAATAAAACAATTTTCGGACGAGTGGCTATTCGATTTATGGTATGAACAATATGGTCGAGGATATGGATTTCCCAAAACACGATCAAGTAAGTTATTGTATTGAATATTATTAGGATTACTATTGACTCCCCAATGATTAAGAGCTGGAGGGCCCTGATTCCTAATTGCATCATTGACCATTTTCATAATATCTTGTTGAGATACAGGGTTTTGAAATGCTGGTGGTGGTGGAAAAATTTGCTGAGGCCTTGAATTTTGTTGTTGTTGACCGATACTGCTATCTTGCTGATGAATTTGCAAATTATTAAATCTTCTATTTTCATAGACTCGATTCAACTGATCGTTTTCGCCGTCTTCTTGCTCTTCGCTAAATTCTTTCCAGGCCATGGTATCGGCTTTCAATTTGTTTACGAATTCTGCCAAAGAGGCGATATTTTTGAATTCGTGAAGCCGACCTTCCATTCGAGTTTGGACATACACTGGGGCTTTGTGAAAATATGTTTCGATAACAATTCGATTTCGTTCATTTTCGGTTTTTTCGTAATTTAATAAATGGACATAAGTCTTTATTCGTCGCAAAAAATCTTTTGTAGTCTCCCCTTTTCGTTTTTTCATATCATGTAGCTCCCTTCTGAGTGCAGGAGTGTCCATTTGGGGGGGGGGGGATCATTCTAATGACGCTTGCTTTTCCTTCTTCGTAACTGCCGTTCTTGTCCACATACGTTGAGGTTTCAAAATCGCAGCAATGCCAGAGTACTTCAATTCTTAAGTCTTCTGTGTCTTCAGGCTTAAATGTGCCTTCCAAACAGGCGAAAAAATTAAGTATTTCCACGGCTTCCATTTTATCTGATATTTCTTTATTCTTCATTCGACTCAAAATTATCTTCATTCTTTTTTCGGGATCTTCACAATATCGTCCATACTTTTGCCGATTTCGAGGGTTGCCTCCAGATATGGGTTGTTCTGTTCGGGTATTCCATGACATCATTGATACTTCATCTTCAATCATTCGATGTTGGGCACCTTGAGCCTGGGCCTGGGCGAAATGGTTTTCAAACCAATTGACTTTTCTTTCCAAACTCCTGTATAAATGGTCCTTGACCGGTTCAGACGGAAGTATTTCCATATCTCCGGGATTCAATATTCTTTCGTCGGGTCTCTTATCCATTTTCTTCATCAATTCCCGCATTTGTTTCTCAACTTCTTCCATGATCTTTCTTGAGTTTTGCTGTTCTTGTTCCCGAAACTTTTCTTCCCATAACTTACGTTCTGCTCTTTCTCGCATGAGTTGCTTGAGTATTTCTTGTTCCCGAAGTGCCGCTTTCGTTCTTTCTACATTAACGGCATTCGTCAATTTGTCAACAGCTTTTTGCATTGATTCCAGGATGGCTAAAGTGGCCTCATCCTGGATATTTCCGTTCGTTGTCCTTTCAGTTTCGTTCTTCAGTTTTGTTTCGATATCGATTTTAGTGTCACTTTTCGGTATTGTAGGCGTATATCTTGAATTGTAAAATGATACCACATTCGTTTCTGGAGGTAAGCTAATTTTCTCGAAGGATGATACTGAATCAGAGGACATCTGTATCCCCTGATCCGCGTAATCATATGTTTCCGCATCAATAGTTTGATCTTTGTCGCGATCATCGGGTACATTTGCAAATTTCTTTGCTACTTGTTCGATTGTTGCCTCCATATTTGCCATTCGTTCAACGTGATCTTCTTTAGTCAATTCGGTTTGCGATAATGTTACTTTTGGTCGTCTTCCAGGTTGTTTCTGCACCGTTAATTTTGGTTTCAATAATTTCTTCATCATTTACCTTTGTAGCTGTACAAGTCACCAATGTCGTATTGAAGTGCTCGTATGCCCTCAGCTACCTAGCTGTGGTTCTTGGGAGATCCAATCTGGTACGGCCCCTGATGCTAACCCGGTACTAATTACAATCCTACTGCAGTTAACTGAGACTTGATGTACGAAGATATTTATTTTGAGCAAACGAAAAGTGTAGTAAAATACAACAGTGAGAGTAAGTGAGAAACGAATATGCAAAGTGCCAAAATACATGAACACAAACCCCTGACTCCTCCCTGCTTCGCTGATCCTTCTATTCGTCCCTGTGCACAGAGCCACAGGGACTTCAGGATATCTTAGTCCACGGCCTAAGCTGAAACTTGTCAAAAGACGGAAACAATCTACCTGACTCCGGAACACCAACTCACTACTTGTCTTGATCAAAATTGAACGTCGAAAACTACTCAGGCCGCATAATCCCTCAAGGCAGATCTGCGACACAAAACCCAAAATACACAATAAACGAAAGCGGCGAATGCGACCACGTTCTTTCCTGAGTCACCGCGAGTATTCACGAAGCGTCCGATCCTTCGGATAGAATGACAATAATATGCAAAAGGAGACGCTTCTCCGACGACAAATAAAAATGACCAAGAATCATAAGACAAATAATAAGAATGAAAAAATACACTGCAACGCGCCTAACATCAACTTGCAAGTAGCATGCAAAACTTTCGCGCCCACCATTTATTTGTTTTAGACCAAAAATATGTGTGACACAAACCGTTTTATCGGTTTGTTTACTTAATGATAAATGGAAATACTTTAACAACAAAGAGACTTTAGGAAATGAAAATGAGGTAATTAGAGGACCAAAGGTCAGAGGAATTGACCCTCTGACATAATCTTACAGCAATGTGCACTGTACCAAAGATGTAGCATACCCTGAAAGGAGCACTATAAGTGCAGGAACCCCAGCCTTCAAATCAACAGGATCTGTGCAAATTCAGAAAAACATGCAAAATAGGCAAAAACCCACCTGGAATCTCAAAAACTGTTGGGCCCAAAATCTAGATATTTTGTAGGTGCCATTAGGGGCGAGTTTCATCGGTAAATTTATGAGGAAATTTTAAACAGGTTACTCTGCATGAGACGATACTCATCCAAACTTCGAGTAAAAACTTTCCTTGGCACTCTACTTGTAATCAGCCTAATCTAAAAATGAAGGTGTACAAAATATTGTTGACCATGAATGCTGCAAATATGCTGAAAAGATGGTGCAGAATCTACGAACCAGAAGTACATCACCTTCAAACAGGCGAAAAGTTCTCTATCCTTTGAGTATTGTCATTCAGGTTATCCGAACCATATGTCCTTTGACTAATAACCTGACGTCTTCAAAATTTTACAATAACATCAACATTATATCAGTGAAATAGTGTATATTCTCTTTTTGATGCCGGTGATATGGAAAACAACTTTTGATACCGAAAACAGCTTGGTTTTCAAAAGCCTAAGGCAAATGTTTGATGCAATGACATCCTCATATCATTGAAGATTCACTGATGAAATTCGGCCCCATGCATACCTACAAAATATCTAGATTTTAGGCTCAAGATTCAGAGGGATGTTGTTGCCTATTTGTACATGTTTTTTTCAAATTTGCAGAAACTGTTGATTTTAAGGCCCATATCTGTATACTTATATTGCTCGTTTCAGGGTACCCCACATCTTTGATACAGTGCAGTCTATTGTAGGATCATAATTAATTTTTCTTAAATGATGGCGCCCCCTATGTATTTGTATGACGCCAACGTGCCACTAACAATCAATTGAAAGTCCTTGAAGTTGAGAAGTGGTCTCCTACAATTCATATTGCAATAAATTTTAGATTAGAATTGAGCCAAATACATCCCTCAAATTTGTCTGACGAAAAAATACCAATGACAAAAAACGAAAAGAATGTATGCGGCAAAGTGTCAGTGTACTGCATTCTTTTTGAAATGATCGGAGCAGGGTTGGAGCCAAAATTTTGTTCAAAATTATGGAAGACAAGTCTATTCAATAAATTTTTCCTTTATGATACGGACTCCTTGATGATCACTCTTTCTATTCTAAACATTTCAAAATTTTCGAGATTGATTTCATAATCTCTAGTAAGGTTCTGTTTGCCCGCACTGCGACCACATCTTCGATCATTTTAAAATGAATGGAGTGTGTTAGTGGACCAGGTAACAGGAAACTATTGCAAGATACGATCTTTCATGACATATCAACTTGACTAACTATTTTTTACTTTATATTAAGATAGATGTCGATGGATTGTGTCAGCAAATACAGTGAAAACCTAAACATAGAAAACAAAAATTTGTTACATCAAATTCATTTGTGTCAATTCTTGTATGTATGTATGACAGCCTGACTAAAAAGAAATTACCAACTGAAACAAAAAAATGTTTTAGTTTTCAGTGAACAATTTGCTGCTTATGTTAACTGTGCAATGCTATTGGTAATTAGAGTATTTCCATCTTCAAATTTTTGTAGATAAAAAACACAAAGTACTCATTTCTTTTCAAATAAGCCTTCTAACAAAAATTTTTCCAAGATTTGCTGTGTTAGTAAAAAAAATCGCCAGTGCTGATTTAGATCAGTGATTTGCTCATGAGATTCTTTTCATATATCGCACATCTTCAGGCATTGAAGATGGATCATGTCCCTTAATGTATATGACAAACGTAAAATGACTTGCAAATACAGGTATCAAACTGTTATTCACACAGTGGGCTTTATGATTTTTCTTTTGCAGGTGAATGACATAGGCTTTGTGAGGTTGGATTAGGCCGAGGGCTTGTATCATTCTTTTGGATCAGTGACTCGAATCAGTTTGGTGAAAATTGATTGGTGAGGGCTGCTTGTATCATTCGTTTAGATCATTGACTCAATGGAATTGAACAGTAGATAAAAATGCAGTTAAAATCATTAATCACTGTTTTTCTACATGTCTGAAATGTTTTGACCTTTTTAATGTATTTTCTGGTTCCAGTATTGATATAATGAACCTACTACTTAAAAACACAAAAATGCAAAAAAATCACTTTCTTTAGATTTGTGTAATTTGTCAATGGGTATTCAAATCGTGATGCTGCTTTCACAGCTACTGTAGGAATGTATGAATGAGAGAATAAAAAGATAAAATTCTGCAGCATGGTAGGTGAAGGTGCTCGTGAGTGCCTCTAAGCAGGATTTTTCTTCATTTTTGCTTGTAATTTTTGACTGTTCAAACTTTCTTGCAGAGTGTAAAATGTTTGCTTGTGAAACAATTAATAAATCAAACTGTAGTCTGTTGGTTATTTGATAATTCTACAGTATAGGTAATAAGTATATCACATGGGGTAGACAAGGGCCACCTGGCAAATATAATGATTTATATGAAATTTTCATAAGTATGCCTTCTTCAGAGCAGTACAGCTCCCAGAATGGCATACAAATTTTGATGAAAATTTAATCAATGCAGTAAAAATGCATGAGCTACAATATAAGAAAGTAAAATTCTGCGGCTTCCAATGGGAAGGTGCTCAGGAGTGCCCATGAACAAAATTTTTTTAATTTCGACGGTTCATTTTTGTCACTTTAAACTTTATGAAAAAGTGTAATATGCAATTATTTACTGTAAATGTTACATCAGAAGAGAGCTTATTCTCTCCTCTGCAAAATGAATATTCATTCATCAAATAAGATCAATCTGATATTGAAATATCCCTTGGCTAGTAAGACCACTGAAAATGCAAAAAAATCATCAATTTTCAAATTTTGGTATACTGTAGCGGTGTGAATTTTTGTTTACAAGCAAACGAATGGTACCATGAAACTCACCGCATGAAACTACCCAAAATATCAGAATTCGAGGTATGATTAATTTTCAACTTATCATGGGCCTATGTAAAAAAAGGTAGAATCTCTCAGAAATTGTGTCTCAAGCAAACTTTGCATGTATATTCGAACTTGTTCATACTGTAGGCATACTGTCACAGCCCAAGCTCCAATTGTGACTCAGGCTCTTGTCAACAGACAACCCCTAACTGGAGTCCTAAATGACTTACTTTATTGACCAGGATAATAATATAATGAACAATACTGAACTGACTTACAGGAGATAACACAGGCTTATATATAAAAAAGTAGCATGACTTTACAGCTGAATGAGATAAAAAAATACATCAAGCACAAATTAAGCCAAGCCCCAAGCGATAATACTGATGAAACATAGAATATGTTTCACTTCACTACTAATTAAGATTACTGTAATTGTGATATACCATAGAATGAAACTAAATATGCAATATACTGTAGGTAGGCTAGAACAGTTGATATCCTAACTGGGGTACAAAAATACTAAGTCAAGTGATATAGAAACCAAAGAACATAGTAAAAAAACGTGATAAGTCAACAGGGTTCCTCTCGACATGCCACCCCTTAAGGGCAAATGTCCTCGTTTGTCACATTGTTCTCATTAAATGATTCTTCAACATTTGAATCAATTCCATGTATCACCTTGGGACTTGATGGCTCCTTACTGCTTTGATCATTGTGGCTTTGATTGCCAGTTGATGATTGCCGATATATCTTTGTTCAATTGGTATGCACTACTTCTGTCACTGATGGATCATTGACCAATTCCATTACAATATTCCAACAGACAATTTTGACTATTTTGTATGGCCCCTGGTATAAATGCATCACTTTCTGTATTAATCCTTTTCTTACTACTTGTGACTCTTTCAAGACCGAATCTCCTATCTGGTATTTGGTCTCGCTTGTCTTTCTATCATACTGAGTCTTATATCTATCTTGTGAACTTGCAATTTGCCATTGAACCACATTCAGTGCTTCTGTGAAATGTCTTTTTACTTCATGCTCATAGTCCAATATGTCTATCATGTATGGCGGTGGACTATAATTCAAATCTGCATCTATAGGTAGAGCTGCAAACCTGCCAAAAATATGTTCAAATGGAGTAAAACCTGTGGTTTCATTTACATGACTGCAAACTTAGCAAAGGGGACATGTAAGTCCCAGTCCAACTGATTATTGTTGACATACATTCGAATCCTGACCATCAGAGTTTGGTTCATTTTTTTTATTTTCTAGAAAATTTTTATAGAATTTTTTTTTTGATTCTAACACTCTAAAATGCTTGAAAATCAATTTGAGGATAACTCGTTCAATAAACATAAGCCTCAGAAACATGTATATATCACTTTAAAAATTTAAAAATATGTTCATAGTTTAATGAGTTTGAAAAAATTAATTAAACTTGAAATTTGTGAAAATCACCTGCATTATGATCATGAAACTCGGCTCCATATTTAAAATAATAGTTACTAAAAGGTTGGAAAATTTGTGACTTTGACTTCTTAAATGCACCAAAATTCATCTTATCCTTGTCGAAGGCCCATATTTTATCCCTTTTCAGAAACTTTTTTTCCAGAAAGTTTAATTTGTAGAAAAACATTGAATAGACCTGTCCGAAAAATTATAGAATGAAATCTGAGGTCAAGCATCAGAAAGTTTTCAGTGTTTTATGATCTTAGAACCTGTAAAACATTTACTTTAAATCTAAAATTGAATGAAAATAACTATAATTGACTCAAATACATATATGTATATAAATGTCAAAATTTTGGGAGCCATTTCTTAATTTTTAGAAGCCCAGGCCCCTAAAATGACTAAAAAAGCCTGATATCATATTTTTAATAGCACTCTCAACTTCTATTCTTATTTCTTTTGCTCTTCAGTTTTCAGATAAATATTCCATAAAAATAATTCACTAATACTATCACCACTCTACAACATTCCGCATTTCTACTAATGGATGTATCTAGGTCAATGGGTTGTGAATGTGCTATTGGTTGTCCAGTTTTGTCCATGTGTAAGAGTCTATTTTATTTGAAAAATTGGATATTTGTTGTTTTGAATCCTTTGCAATTCATAAATGTAACGGAGCTCCAAGGTCTAGGGAGCTCAGGGACTTTTTTAGCACTGGGGGTCACTGATTCCCCAAAATTCCAAGACAGGAGTCTCTGAAAGAAGAAAATTCGATTTTTTTGCTACAAAGTCTGAAAAACAGTTCCATGAAAAGTACTTTTTGTCTAAAAAAACTTTTAAAAATGTATTCATGGTGCAAAATGCTGTGAAAATTAACATTTTTGTCCAATTTTCTGAAAAATTATTAAAAAATTGACATGTTTCAATATTTTTCTGACCAAAAGTGTGATAGTCCATATAGCTATCATATGGCTAGCCATAGGATTGGAACACCATATGAGGGGATCATGTAATGGCTATCCACATGACTGACAATTTCTGAGAGAGGCCTAACCTGTTAGATGTCAGGTTGCTTGTAGGAAGGTAAATCTCAAATTTCTGGAGTAGGGTACTTATTTTTCCTAAAATCTTGCTGGGGTACCCCAAATTTCTAAAATTTAAAAAAGATGCAATTTTTCTGAGTTGGGTATGTAAGCTAATCTAACGCTAATGCTAATCCAACAATCTAGCTTATTGTCAGTCATCAATAGATATCTCAAGAACAACTGAAAACGAAAGCACAAAAAACAAAATTTTCCATCAGAAAAGTATAATTTTATCAACTATTGTTGTAAATTAGTAATATAATCTACATTAACCCAACATTTTATCTGGAACACAAAACTTATATTTTAGCTTCTATTTTTTGTAATTTATGACTCAAATTAAAGACGAAAAAATTTAGGGATGTTTTTTTCTGAAACTGAAACTGTGTAACTCAAAATTGGAAAACGGAAACCAGAATTTTGTGGGGGGGAGGAATTTTATGGTTTTTGCAGTTGTCTGCATAATTTTAAAAATAAGGTATGGGAGCAGCTAGCAGAATTCACAACTCCGTGAGAAGACAAAGATAATGCTGATGCAATGAAAACTTTATTCAATAAGAGAATTATTCCCCTACACTCAAAATCCAATTTTTTATTTGAAAAATTAAATGAAATTATATCCCAAAAATAATAGCTTCCCCATTGATTTTCCTGAAATATGATTTAATAATGGCTTACAGATGATTCTCCCACCACTGAACAGCTGTTCTGAAGGCATACTAATGGCCGATGCCCTAAGGTAATGCAGTGCAAGTTTTGCAACAGTTGGATACATTTTTTGTTGATTTGCCACTATTGAAGTGGATCTATGTCATGGGATGCCCATTTTTTTACTGTTGTGTCTTTGGACAATAACTAGAGTTAGATAAGCCTTGGGGCAAATTGTAAATATTATACTAGAATACTATCTGGTAAATAGCCAAGTTTAATAAGGCAAACTAACACAATGTACAATAGTAATGCACTGAATAGCACAATAAATAAATGAATGAATATGCAAAACAACACCGCTTGTATACTATTACAGAAAATCACAGAATATTCTAGAACATCATACAATGTACATGAACAGAATTTTCTATAATATTGTGGAAGGTTCTAGAACTTTTCAGGAAAATGCAGTACATGAAATGTACCTGCACATCATATTACATGATCATACTGTAAGGTATGTATCACTTGAACCTGCAGATTATGTCACAGGATCATACTCTAAGATATGTATCATTTACATACATTTTACACTAGTAAGTTAGGTCAGTACTCATGTTGCAAAAGCTCTCTTGTTTTGTTAAGCCTTCTTGCTCATTAGACCATAAATCAGTAGTGAAAGAAATTCCACTTGAACTATTTTTACTTACAATTAATTTCAGTCAATTTTTCAGACTGTCTTATTGCTTCCAAATCAGTCTTTTATAAAATTTTTTTCCTCCAAACGGATATGTTTTGGGCTAAAAATTTCTTCCAAATCAGTCTTTTTTTGCTTAAAGTTCAGAATGGCTTGGACATCAGGATGAGCCAGAAAATCAGTTCCAATAATGCACTGGTCACTAGTGTCATCATTGAGAATGACACATTTGACAAGATGTTGACCGAAATCAGATTCCATAGTGAATGGAACTGGACTGTTGGTCTTTACTGCAGCTCTATCGGAGACATGTATATGGCCACAGACAGGTAGAGGGGTATCAATCTTCTCAAAGGCCATTGAACTAAGATAATTCAGTTTTCACCAGTTTAAAGTGAACTCAGTCTTTCTTTCTGTTCCAGGATAGAGAATTGAAAATGTTGTCGAATAAGCTATTACACACTTTTTAAAGTGCATATTGGAGGAAGTTTTGTAAACTCTAAGATAACATTAAATTCTGGTTTTTAATCAAGATTATGCATAAGCAGCATATTGTATTATCATGCGTATTTGTAGAAACCTAGGAGATGAGCATGCAGAATGCTGTAGATTGGAATACTTGGAGTGTGGGATGGAAATTATGCAATGATGATCAAATGCAGGAGATTGACGGGCTCGTCTAGAGCGCTATGTCAATCCCCGGAACTTCCATTAATCATTCGAGGTTTTCCGATGCAGAAACTCGGAATGCGCTAGCTCATCCTTCTAGGAGTTGAATCTGAATACTCAAACTATTTTCCAAATAGTTTGACTTAATCTACACTGTAAAAAAGAATATGTTGGATCAACATAAAAAGTTTGGGGGGTAACTGCTGCCACAAAGTTTTTATGTACTCTTGAACATAAAATTTTTATGTTATAGACTTATGTATGATCAACATAAAAACATCATGTCAATACAACATACGTGCCATTGTGGTATATACTATGAATTTTTATGTTGACCCAACATAAAAATTTAAGACCATATTATATTCTTGTAGGATCAACATAAATATAAGGTATGTTGTTTTATTCAAAGCGTCCTTTATTAACATAAAACTTTCTAGAATGCTAACAAAACAAAATATGACCAAAATTTGAGGTAATGTATGAACAATAAACATATGATATAAAACTTTAGCACTTTCGCAAGAGATAACGAAACAAGCCTAATTAAACGAAAGGAATGCAACAAAAAAACACATATCACAAAAACAATGCAGCACCATGAAATCAACTTATTGACAATATGAAATTCTATTAGAAGTCAGAGACCACGTAATTAGGCCTGCATCTGTCCAGAGAATTTGCTCAAGGTGTGGAGTTTTGAAAAAATTCTTTTTCCCTGTCTAATCAGTGCAAAATCTTGACAAAATTTTTCAAATTGTTAACTTTACTGGGATGTGAAAGATCCTACAAAAATCGACTAAACAATGCTTACTTCTGAAATAAAGAAGAGTCTACAAAAATAATTTCTAGGGGTAATGTGGTAATGTGCCCTGATTCCTTCCTTGTACGGCCTTAGTGTGATTATAAGATTTAATGATTGTTAATGTGTCTCATCAAGTTTGATACCTTAACCCAAGGCTTTCTGTCACCCCAACCAGCTTCTAAAACAGATCTTTGGAGAAATCCACAAGTTAGTGGCACTGTGTACTTAATATTAAAAATATAATGAACAGCGATGAGATACATAAGTGCTTCCAGAAAATTGAAGCTTCCTTTTAAAATTATTTGTTTCTCACAAACAAGTAGATTTCGAACATCATTTAAGCTTTCGATGATAGCAATATATGCTCCATTGCTGCCACGTTCATTGCTTATAACATCCGAGTCTAAGGCACCATCCTGAATAAAAATGCTGATGTCTTATTTATTCACAATGGCAAGTATGAACAATTGTTTAGTAAAAGACTAAAGTTGTGAGAACATGTTGCAAAAGCTGCAAACAATGATAATTCTGATTAATAAAGCTAATTCCAACACCCATTTCATGAATGAAATTCTTAATTCTGAATCCATAAAATTCATTTGTGACTCAGTAATGTGACCTTCAAACTAAACTTAAAATGCATATTATAAACAGGATTTAGTATTATACTAATGCTCAGTATGTCATCAGAATCAGCTATAAACCCGTAATTTTTTTGCTTTCAGTTATGATGCTTGTATCAGAAAAATTACAATGAAGCATTGAATCATCAGATGTTGCACAAGAATCATAGTTTTTTACGAAAAAAATGTGGTAAATATGCATACTGTAGTAAAATAACATAATTCTTACCATGAAAACTTGGAAAAATAATGACGATTCTTCATTCAGCAATTCTGGAATTGACTTTAATGGTATCATCCTGTTGCTGATAATATTTTGGTCAGAGTCATCATCGTCATCTTCAATCCTAAGCAGAAAATATTGGAGAAGTGTACATGATATAAATAAGTGCATAAGGTTCAATTTTGGAATATTATTTATTTACTTCTATATTTTTAACATTGGAGAATTTAGAATTGCACATCAAAACTACGGCCAAAACAACTGAATCAAGCTGTTTAAACCAACTGGTAGTAAAGTTTACATTACAAATCCTGATAATTCATCAATGATCTGAAAAAAGCGTTTGATATAAGAAATGAAATCATTATAAGAAATCTAGATTTGGAACAGCTTGGATTTGTTGAGATGGTAGAACCTCCAACAAAAAGTGAGGGAAAATAAAAAAAAATGTTTCCAGCAAAAAAAATTACTAAAAATGAACATTTTAAATAGAAAAGACGAATTTCCTTTGAGGAGACGAGGCAAAAATAGAAGGTCATTATTTTGTTCCTGATTGATCAAAAATCGGGAGTAGACCTACCAAAGCTAAGTTTCTGATCATCTAATTTGGGCTCCTTCCAACTCTCCCACATGTTAATATGTATGATTGATTAATATTATTAAAAATAAGACTGGAGCATACCACTTCTGGCAAAACAATGGCCGGCCAAAGCTGCAATATTTCAGATACAAAACAGCATCGTTTCACATTCAAGTGGTCTTCAAATTCATCACCTACATCAGCTCAATGTAGCAAAAAGGTTGTTGCCATTATTTCCCGGATAATTTTCAGATTCCTCATTATTTTTTTCGCTATAAAATTTAATAAAAAATAATTGAAACTTAAAGTACTTTTTACTTTCAATAATAAGCCTATTTTGATGGACACGACAATTGTCAACATCTTCTCCATGTGAAAAGTTGGGTCTAAAATTCAATTTGCCACGAATTCCTTTTTTGATGTTTTTATGTGGGGGCTCACCTTCCTTATTATTAATTCTACTTCACTTATTGGAATTCACCTAAAGAAAATACAAATATACCATAAAATAAAAAGTAAGTACAAAATAATTTTCAGGACATTACTAGAACTCTATTCATCTTATTGAAGGTTTGGCTCCCTAAACCTCACACCTAGTAAAGGACAAATGGAGAATAGTCATGCCAAAAAGGGCATCATTATCAGAGCAGAAGACTCTCCAAAAATTCCCGAAAAAAATTCACACAATGCAGAAAAACCCTGCCTGGTGCTCTATTTATGCTATTTTAAGATGAAGTTTTCATTCAGAGCAGAAGACTCCAAAAATTCCCCAAAAAAATCTGGACAGTATGGAGAAAACCCTGCCTGGTGCTCTATTTATGCTATTCCAAGATGTTGAATCATTCTAATTTTTTAAGCTGGTAGTTTGCCAACAAATGAGAAAAATACAGTTTTTGGAATTTTAAATAGTGAGATAATCACTTTGAATGATCTAAAGCATGAAAATATCGATTAGAAAAAAGTTCATTAGCAGTTGCATCGCAGATATTTGTGTTGTTTTGCGATTATCTCTTTTCTCAAATATGTGTATCATTGAGGCCAGTGTGAAGAACGAGAAAATTTTTTTTGCATATTCATGAATCATTATACTGGAAATTCAATCTAACTTTTAAGTCTTTCCACAAATCTGGAAGAAAAATTTTGGGTTTTCATGTTGAAAAGATGCATTTTGGTGCATTTTAGGAAGTCCAAATCTCACAATTTTCCAGCGCTTCACACAGCAGTTATAATAATCATTATAATTTATTACCAAGCCCAGGTGCGGCTTTTGGCATGTCTGCCTTCACTTACCATTTAACCTCTTATAGTTTTCATCTTTATTTTATTTATTTCATTTTTAATTGGCAACCTTGCATATTATATCTTTATATTTGATGAAGATCCACATTTTTTCATCCATAGATTTTTCGAGAAAGATCAACATGTTAACTTTCTAAACATTTTGAAGCATTTGTTTCTTCTTTAATGTAAATTGAATTCAAAAGCTTCATGGAAGTATTTTTGAAAATTTTCTATGCTTCTGAATCATAGCTTTTCAGCCAAATTTATGAAAGGTTACGAACAAGTTAATGGTTCAAAATTTTTGGAATAATAAATTTCTAAAAATTACAAATTTTTGAACACAAAATTCAAATCTAATTTTCGAGATATATGATCAGAATGATTATCAGAATAATTAAAAAAATCCAAAAACACTTGAAGCATTTATGAGCATTTTCAAGCAAAAAAACGAGGATTTTAAGACCAAAAAAAATTTTTTTCACATGTGGAAAAAAATTTGACCCCTTTCCACATTTGTGAAAAAAACAGTAACAGCTGCACCGATAGAAAATAGTTATCATTATACCCATGGCCACCGTTTTTTTTCCTCGCAGATTTTCTCCACTTGAGAACCAGACCCAAAATTTTTTTCCTCAGATTCCAAAAATTTTCCACATTTTAAAAAATGTTTATGGGTGCTTTTTTATGCATTTCAGGAGCATCCCCAAACATTCCAGTGTATTTGGAGTTAGGAACCTGCAAAAATGAGGAAAAAATTGAGAAAATTCTGGTTATGTTAGTCAAAATCAGCTGATGAAGAATATATTGTATTGTACAGGAGCAGATAAAGCATTTAAACAATAGAGTTTTATGAATTTATTGGCTATTAGCATTTTTGTGGTTTCGATTAGAATTATTTAATTTAATTTAATTCTTGATCTGAAGCAGAGCGCCAGAAAAAATTTAGAATTTCACCTTCTAAAACGATGGAAAATGAACCCTCACAATGTTGATAAAAAAGATTAAAATCAAACTACTGAAGTGTTATTTGTTCTTCATTCTGGCGTGAAGCACCAAAAAAATTTTTGAGCTTTTATATTCTAAAATGCTGAAAAATACATCTCTCCAACAGATATTCGTGAACAGAGGTTCTAAAATCACAGAGTAGAATGATATCTTGAATTTCTATCATCAATAAATGCAAAAGTTCAAGTTGCAAACGTTCGAAAAATCCCAAGCATCGAGAGAAAAATTGATGAAAAATCGCTATTTTCGGTGAAATACTGTCTGTTAGAAAATGAGACAAGTCAATTCAATTAATAGAAACTGTTCAACATTTATTATTAAGTGGAAGTAGATATGCTAACGGCTGCGCCTGATAAAAAATAGTGATTATTATACCAATGAGCGGCATGGCGAAGCGCCCGAAAATTTTGAGATTTTGACCTTTTAAAGTCCACCGGACCGCATCTTTTTGAATTTCCATTCCCCAAAATTTTTTCCACAATGAGAACCATCCCCAAAATTTCTTTCCTCATTTCCAAATTTTTTTCCTCAAAAGACCCCATTTGAGGGAAAAAACAACTGTACCAATGTTCAATGATGGACAAATAAAAACTTGTTAATCAGAATTTTCATGTTGATCCAACATAAAAAAAATTGTTATGTCAGTTTTTTCACTCGCACATAAATCTTTCATGTTGACTCTACAGGACTTCTTCAAAACTTGCATTGTTGTTGCTTTAACATAAAAACATTATGTCATTTCAACAAGTATACATTTTTAAAATAAAAATCTGATGTAGATTCTACATTTCTTTTTTACAGGGGTTTTCGATTTACTATGATATAAACTTAAGAAACGCCGCTGCTCACAAAATATCACACACAAAAAATACAACTGCTCACTGCTACAGTAGCCACGCCTACTGGAATTCTTGACACGATCTTTTCAAATTGAACTTGCCGATCTTTTCGTAATCGAAACACGTTTACAGTTTTCGTCGTATAGCAAATAAAATCTGAAGCAAGTCAAAAAAGCATTGGCCACGTATAAATGTGTCAGAAATGGCGAATCATTTTGAAGCTCATTCTTTCATATGTCTCAATGAAAATTCTATAGTCTATTTTTCTTGAAATGCTTCCAAATAATGAAAGTGGAAAGCAAGTAGTATTTCACATTTTTGCGATTTTCTGATAAACAAAATATCATAAAGGACTGGAAATTTGTGAGCATACTGACCTAACCTTTAGCGATTTCTCGAGCGAAAAAATTTACAGTAAGACCGATATGTAAACGATTTCGACGACAGTACTGATTTGTGTCACTTTTGTATCTGGAAGCATTTTATAAAAAACTGACTATAGTCTCGTGATTCTCCTTTCCGAAATACTTCGCGTTTAACGTTTTCTCAGATAAGCAAATCGGTATTACTGCATTTCGCCTATGCCCACCCAAATCCACGT
This sequence comes from Romanomermis culicivorax, assembly GCA_963922205.1. Lineage (NCBI taxonomy): Eukaryota > Metazoa > Nematoda > Enoplea > Mermithida > Mermithidae > Romanomermis > Romanomermis culicivorax. Next base: position 788,646 of record CAWUHX010000029.1, on the reverse strand, counting down.
GGGAGGGGGCATGTCTGCCTCCCCCCAATTACAGGAATGGTTGGTAACCGAAAATCGCTTTTTCAAGGGGAATTCAAGTCAAATCAAAAGAAAACCTCTCACGTAAAGCAAACCCGTGTTGATTTGCATAGTTTCTACGCAAGATCACTAATATTCAAGTTTTATACAAAAAAGCGAATTAGCTCAGGATATCCTCTCATCACCAGTGTTTTTTTCAAATTCCGGAAAAATGACCTGGTGTCACGAGGAGTGACAAAAATGTAAAGTTATGAAAAATTATGTACTGTATATTTTCTGAAAATTTTACCATGTTTTCCTCCAAAAAATTCCGGTTAAAACCTGTTTTTGTACAGCTATTTTTCGTTCGTTAGAATTACGAGTTTTATGCACTCGAGCACTTTACATTGTAATTATGCACACTTCAACGGAAATGGTGGCGACATCTCAAAACACTAATTACGGACACTTGCATAACAGGGCTCATTGTGGCGCCCTGTAGATTTCAGAACCTACAGTAACTCAAGACCACTGTGGGTGTTTTTCATGTCTGAAATGTGGGTCAAGTGGGTCTGAGACGAGGAAGAAGACCTTGTTTTTGAAAAAGATGGCCAGTCTTGGTTTTTTTCGCATCAACCCGAATAGTTGAATCCTCCACCAGATTCCATTGGTTATTTTCCCTTACGCGAGTCTTTGGTTTTTATGTCGACCTCAGCAGTTGAATCCCGCGCCGGATTCTGTCAGTAATTTTGCCTTACGAGAATCGTCCCGCGACTGGACCGTTATTTCGTTTGTGCATTCTTGCGCCGAGTTTTACGTTTTGTAATTTCACACCCGTTTTACGTTTGCGTTTTTGCACCAGTTTTACATTTCGTGTTGAACCAACGTTTGTACGAAGGTTGTAAGTCGTAGATTAGTAATGTCGAAAACCCAAATTGCTTAAGTACACATCAACCCTTACAGTAACCCTGACATAAACGTGGTGACCTAATAATAGGGGAACCCAGAAACTTTTTCTTTAGCCTTATCCAAACAAAAATTTATATAATTCTTGGTCAAATCTTTTTTTTTCTCTTCCAAAAATTTCATCAAAACAGTCAGGTCGGTATACTGTAACTAAAGAAACGTTGTGTGACGTCTTTAAAGGCATCGAGCGTGAAACTAGGGAACAAACCCTCAACGAAAAAATGCCTCATCACAACCAAATTATAGACCCATTGGGACATGTAGTTCAGGACGCTCTCGCCACTGTTTTGGATGGGCGTCTGCGGGAGCTCGAAGCTCAAATTGCACAAAAAGTGTCCACTACTGAAGTGGGTCTGAATGAGTTAAGAATTGGACATCTTAGGAGCGAAATGTCCACGAAAAATCGCGATTTTCCACATTTCACTGGTAGGCCTTCTGAAAATTTTGAAGGATGGGCCAAGAAGCTTGAAAAACAAATGCTTTTAAAGGGGATTACAGCTGATGATGATGCCCTCAAGTTTATATCTTTGGAATTCCATTTGGATGGGGACGCCTTGGTGAAATTCGAAAATATTTCCAACTCCCCTAATCCTCCTCAGACCTACGATCAATTTAAACGGGCTCTGCTGGACGCCTTCCCTGTTGTTCAAGACACCCTGTTTCATCATCAAATCTTGGGGGATCGAAAACAAAAACGAACTGAAACAGTAATGGCTTTCTTTAAGGAACTCGAAAAATTGGGCTGGCTTGCCTATCCTAATTTTGAACTAGCTTTACGGAAGAATTTAATTGAACCCGTTTTCGGTGAGGGTCTGTTGAGTGATATTCAAAGTGTCATCAAGTACAAACAGTACCCTGATTTAGCTGCCCTCGTTTCTGAAGCCGTATTCATAGAATGACAAATGTTGCGGGACGAAGCCAAAGTCCCCTGTCCTATGTCATATCCCTCGTTTGTCAGGGAACCAGTTTTAGCGGTCCAACATGACGACCCTTTGAAAAATCAGGTCGATCAGCTGAGCCAAAAGTTTGACAAAATTTTGGATGAACTTCGAAATCATGGTAAAAATGAAAAACAGAGGCGTTCAGATCACAGTGTCACATGTTATGAATGTGGGAAAAAGGGGCATTATGCTAATACTTGCAAGAAAGCCTCTGACTCCCCTACGGTTTCTTCATGTTCTATTTGTAGTCGAGAAGGCCATGTGGCCTCTGAGTGTAAATCAAAATGTCGCTTTTGTAAAAAAGTGGGACATAAGCACAATAAGTGCCCTACCATAGAATTTAGGAAATGTAAACACAAAGGGCATTTGGAAAAATATTGCCCCCAAAAGTATGGTCAGAATCACAATAATGGGTTTTCTATCAATCTCCTGGATAGTGACGACCCTGGTATGACCACTTTAAATCATTGTTCTGTCACACGCCCGGTCATGTCACTAGCATAAGACCCCGACTGGAGTAACGACGAGACAGAAAATTGGGCATGGCCAGCATCCATTCCGCCAATGCCCGAACCGAATGAGCCTATGTCCAAAGGCTTGTTAAGCGAGGGTGAGATCGAACAGGTGGCTGCTGAAAAACTGACCTTGCCCAAAGACTATAAAATTCCGAAAAAGGGCAAAACCGATGTTGGCCCTGGATCCGACAGGCCCCCTGTCTTCGACAGACTTGGTGAGAGGCTTGAAGCTCAAGAAAGTTATCTGCCCCATAAAAGGGCTTTTTCTTCATTACAGGGTGTAATGGCAATCAACGGTAAGGGGTGCAGGCCCAAGGTGCAGGCGGGCTCGGACAGCCCGGAGGAGAAAACGTCGAAATCGCACTCGAAACCTCGTGGGCCAAGGAAACCAATCGACCGGCCCAAGAAGCCCTCAACAGGGCCATCGACAAAATGGGCCACGGTTCTTCTTTTCTTGTACAAACAGACACAACAAAAATCGTGGCCAGGGGAAAAGAACGTGTGGAAACCGTCGGAACTGGGGCTGACGCCCCTATTGAAAAGGCCACCACCGCCCATATGTTTTCTTTAAAATGCGTGTATATTTTTTTCACCATTTTTATGGGCATAAATAAAGTCTCTTCACTTCAAATTTGTGGAACCTCTCAAAGTGGTCACTCAATCGAAATTCCTAAAACTGTTTTGTTTGTTAGACCCATGGTGGGTGAGAAACCTCTGACAACTATGGGTAAGCTTTTCGTACCTCGTGGGCACCCTAAGCTATCTCCAGCATTCAAGTGTAGCATCAGAACTCGAACAATTTGTACAAATACGGGATTTTTCGGTTCCAAAGGTATTGTGGGTGATGATACGAAACTTGCAACACTCACCCCTTTTGAATGCAAAACTTTTTGGTATTCAAAACTTTACAAGGGCCAAACTTTGAACGAGACCCTTCCAAACTTTTGGTCAACTGCAAATATGCTCAGTGTCGAACATAGGTGATGTTGCAATGATCATTGCAGTTCTGTTGAGAATTTAATCATTGAGGAAGGGCAAGTGGCCTCCTGGGATAATTCGAATCTGCTAAGCACCCTTGGTGATCTTGGGGGCTGCAAACCCAGTTCAGGCCACTGTGTTGCATCAGACGGAGTGGTTGTTTGGAATGAAACAACCCTCGAATCTATATGCCCTTTTGAGTACAAAGACAGTTATATTGTGAAACAAACGGGTCATCATATCATCGTTAATGACTTGCAAGCTGCGTTTTTTGTTAAAAGATCAAATTTTTCTCACAAAAGTTGCCCTAATATCACAAATGGGCTACTCACCGAACAAAGTGTTGTGATCGAGATCAATCAAACCTTGTATAAATGGAGGGTCAGAATTCTCCACCTGTATTTGATCTAACAGATTCTGACCCCATCAATGCCAAACTAAACTATTTGGCGTTGAAAATGATTGATTTTGAAATGCAAAGTTTTCAAAACGTGTGGAGTGAACTATGTAGACAGGCCCAATGCCATTTGGATCTTATATGGCAATTTTTACATCTAGACCCTACTCTAGGAGCAAAGGCCTTCCTCCAACAAACCGACATTATTGCCCAGTTCACGGGTGAGGCCATAACAATTTGGTCCTGCAGGCAAGTGAATGCCTCTCGAATTTACAAGAATCATAAAATCAATGGCACCTGCTATGAATACATGCCGGTCTTACTGGGAAACGACTTGATGTTTGTTTCCCCAGGAGGTGTGGATCTCCTACCCTTTAGCCAAAGGGTGGATTGCAACCATCAGCCAATTCACCCTTACAAAATCAACCAAACTTGGCAAACAGAAATGGGTCCTATTCATGTCAGTAAGGTACCCTTAGAAGTCGTTTGGCAGGGAAACTTCTCAATCTTCAACTTCAAATCTCTGCCAATATTTCATGGTCAGTTGACAGCAGTTTCAACTAGCCTATTGTTTCTGAAGAGCTATATGTTTCGGACCCATGATTTGGAACTTGTGGTCAAAAGACTAGTCAATTATACCTCAGAAATGTCCCTTCACTCAGGGACAGTGTGCGAATTTCTGGCTGGGTCCGGACAAGCCATCGGTAATAGCATTTCAGGGGCTGGTCAAGCCCTTGAACACGTGATGGTTGGGTCACATCAAAGCATGCCCAAGGACTTAATAATTTGCTGAAAGGACCCTTGCAGATGTTGGTAAACTTGGCTGTCCTAATAGCTTTTGTGGTTGGAGTTATCTATGTTAGCTACTGGGTCTCTCGATGTGCTAAAAGACTCAGGCAATTGCCGAGGTATGAGCAGCCGAGGAATCGAATTCCTCCTCCCGTTACTCCTACCCTTGGGCAGGCCCTCTTGGAGTTGGCCAATCTGAGGAATTTGGAAGCCCAAAATAAATACATTATGGTGCCAAATCCACAGGCCTCTAGTGCCCCTTTGATGGAATGGGTGAATAATGCTACCCATGTGAGTGGCGAAAATTGAAGAACGCCCCATATTATGGTTAGAGTAAACAAAAACGTTACCGCCAATGCTATGGTAGACTGCGGGGCTACATTTACCTTAGTCGACAAATGAATCATTGATCAATTGGGTGATATTAAAATTGAACCCACGAATATGACCCCTATAGCTGCCAACAACATGAGCATTCATGTTTTGGGTGCAGTTTATCTCACGATTGAAATTGGTGCTATCAACGAAACAGTCACAGCACTCGTTCAAGAAAACTGTGCTGCGGACCTTTTACTGGGGTCAAATTTCTTGTTTCGCTTCAAACAGTGGGCTATAAACAACAAGAAATCATATGTGAAATTGGAAAATGAAATTGTACCCTGCACAAGAGTTAAATATCATTCGTTACGCCACCAAGGCGGCATTTACATGAATGAACGGCTCATTCTTACCCCAAGAAGTGTGACTGAATTTTCAGTCCCTGTTTCAAATCTTTACAGAAATGAGACTATGGACCAGTTCTCCCCAGAACTGAATGTGGCAGAAAAACTACATGTATGTTTTGCTGCCACTGTGAGTCCAGTCATTGACCACAACCTGGGGATTTCAGTAATGAACCCCTTGAACTCAGAAGTCACACTGTATCCGAACATGTGCATTGGTTCTGTGGTCTGTTACGTGGCAACCAGAAAAGAAGCATACAATGGTAATCTAGATGGGTCAGTCAAGGAGAAACCCATAAAAGAATGGTTGAACCAAACTGTAGATTTGTCCGGTTCTGACCTTACGGAAACGGAAAAGCAACTTCTTTTGGATCTGCTGGCTAAATATCCAAACTTATACGCCAAAACAAAAGCGGATGTTGGTCCTACAACACTGGTGGAACATTCAATTAAGACACAGGGTAGCACACCAGTGAAAAGACCCCTTTTTCGAACAGCCCCTAAAGAGAAGGCTTTGATTGAAGAAGAAATCAGAAAGCTGGAAAATAGTGGGATAATCTCAAAGAGCAGTTCCCCTTGGTGCACAAATACAGTCCTGGTTAAAAAGAAGGACGGCCGTTTTCGCCTCTGCATTGATTTTCGAGGCCTGAACAATGTGACCAAAAAGGATACATACCCCCTTCTGCGCATTGATGATATTTTTGATGCTTTGAGGGGTATGCGATATTTTACGACATTAGATCAAACGAACGCTTATTACAGCATACCAATTGCTGACCAGGATCGGGAAAAAACGGCGTTCAACTGCTCGTCTGGGCAGTACCACTTCAACTACCTGCCTTTTGGGCTTTGCAATGCCCCTGCAACCTTTCAACGCTTGATGGATGTTTTACTTTCGGGGTTACAGTGGTCGAATTGCCTTGTTTATTTGGATGATGTTTTGGTATTCGCACGGACCCATGCAGAAATGTTGGCTCGTCTAGACGTTGTTTTGAGCGGCATGGATAACGCTGGCTTAAAATTGAAGCTCGAAAAATGTAAGTTTTCGCAGACTAAAGTTCACTACCTGGGCCACATAATCTCTGAGAAAGGAATAGCTCCAGACCCTGGCAAAGTTGAAGCTATTTCCCAACTTCCTGCCCCGACTAATGTTAGGGAAGTCAAGTCATTTTTGAGTCTTCCATCATATTATCGAGGTTTCATAAAGGACTGCTCTATGCTTGCCGGCCCTTTGACAAAGTTATTGAAAAAGGATACCCCTTTCGCCTGGGGCACAGAGCAACAAGCAGCCTTCGAGACACTCAAAACTTGCCTCATTTGGGCCCCTCTTTTGGCTCATCCAGACTTTTCAAAAGCCTTCGTTTTACAAACAGACCCCTCTCTGCTTGGTATAGGTGCTGTTTTGAGTCAAATTGGGGATGATATGCTTGAGCATCCCATTGCTTTTGCAAGCCGTGGGCTAAAACCTGCTGAGAAAAATTATCCGATCACTGAACTAGAAGCCCTAGCAGTTGTCGAATTTGTCAAGTACTTCAGGGCTTATTTGTTTCAACAAGAAGTGATAGTCCATACTGACCACACTGCCGTCAAAGCGGTTCTCAGCAAAGAGAACCCCTCCCCTCGTATTGCACGTTGGGGTTTAGCCTTATCTGGCTTTCAGTTGGATATCAGGCCCCGCCGTGGTGTGGCCAACCAAAACGCTGATGCAGTTTCGCGTTTCCCTGATCCAAAATCTGAACCCACTTTTGATATCGATACCTTAGAGACTCATCCAGAGACTAATGTAGTTCAAGTAGACCTTGAAAAAACGGAAAGTAAGGGCTCAATAAACATTATCCAAGCCCCAATCCAAGGTCTAGAAAATGAGGCCACTGATGCGGAAGAATTGGCCAAAAACTTTGCAGAATTTCAACTGATAGATACGGACACCTGCAAACTCCTTACGGATCTTAGGAATGGAAATTCCGAACTCATAAAACACTATTGTGAGGAAAACGGGCTTCTCTACCGTCTCTCAAACGGGAAAAAGCGACTTTACATTCCCAAAGCCCTACGTCATGAGGTCATGAGGACCCATCACGACTCAAAATTCGCGGGCCATTTCGCCTTTGAAAAAACCTTACGTTTGATTGCAGACTGGTATTATTGGCTCCGAATGCACAATGATGTCAAATCATACTGTGAAACATGTTCAAAATGCCAAATGAACAAACCTGTCAGACATCGCATCAAGGCAAAGATGGTTCCTATCTTCAGTAGTGAACCATTTGAGGGGGTTGGGCTAGATTGCATTGGCCCTATCACCCCTTCAATCAATGGAAACTTGCACATTGTCGTCTTCGTCCACTATTTCACAAAATACATGGAGGCTTTCCCCGTACCAAATATAACCGCAAAGACTATAGCCTCTGTTTTGGTCAATCAAATCGTTTGTAAGCATGGTGCGCCCAAAATCATTCATTGTGATCGGGCCTCTGATTTCACATCAGAACTTTTCACAGAAATCACAAGATTATGCAGTACCAGAAAGGTACATACGACCCCCTAACACCCTTGCCCCAATGGTGAGGTCGAAAGAGGGAACCGAACCCTCGTCACACGTCTGCGAATGTTCGTCGATGATCATCACGACGATTGGGATGATTACATCCCTTTTTCAGTCTTCGCCATAAACACTCATGTGAATAAAACGACGGGTTTCTCCCCCTTCGAATTAATTTATGGCAGGAAGCCCCGATTGCCCTCAGAAACCCTTTTCCCGAGGTCTCCTTATCAGGTTGACCCAGACGATTACTTAACAAGGGTAAAAACTTATCTTTCATCCGCATTTGACAAAGTGAACAGAGCAACCAACGAAGCCCAATCGAATTACACTGCTCAATACAATAAAAACGCCAATGACACCCAATATGGAGTTGGAGGCTACGCTCTTCGGAAAACACATACAATGAAACGGTTAGAATGTCCAAAATTCATAACCAAACAACATGGACCATTTAAAATCGTTGGTATTTCATATCCAAATATCCTTCTCGAAAATGAAAAGGGTAAGCAATTCACGATCCACATCAACGAAACAGTACCCTTTCACTCAAGGGTCACATATCAGGAAAATCGACCCTCAACACCAAATTGTACAATTATCTCAACTCGTCCATCAATCAACAGTTCAAAATCGGCTGGCAACAAATGGTGCCATCTATACAACTGATTCACATCCAAAAATCGAGGCCTGGACTGCGAATGAGGACGTCCGCTTTTTGAAGGACGGGAATGTCACGAGGAGTGACAAAAATGTAAAGTTATGAAAAATTATGTACTGTATATTTTCTGAAAATTTTACCATGTTTTCCTCCAAAAAATTCCGGTTAAAACCTGTTTTTGTACAGCTATTTTTCATTCGTTAGAATTACGAGTTTTGTGCACTCGAGCACTTTTCATTGTAATTATGCACACTTCAACGGAAACAGTGGCCACATCTCAAAACACTAATTATGGACACTTGCATAACAGGGCTAATTGTGGCGCCCTGTAGATTTCAGAACCTACAGTAACTCAAGTATGGTCCGCGCCGACCACTGTGGGTGTTTTTCATGTCTGAAATATGGGTCAAGTGGGTCTGAGATGAGGAAGAAGACCCTGTTTTTGAAAAAGATGGCCAGTCTTGGTTTTTCGCATCAACCCAAATAGTTGAATCCCGCACCGGATTCCATCAGTTATTTTCCCTTACGCGAGTCTTTGGTTTTTACGTCGACCTCAGCAGTTGAATCCCGCGCCGGATTCTGTCAGTAATTTTGCCTTATGAGAATCGTCCCGCGACTGGACCGTTATTTCGTTTGTGCATTCTCGCGCCGAGTTTTACGTTGTGTAATTTCGCACCCGTTTTACGTTTGCGTTTTTGCACCAGTTTTACATTTCGTGTTGAACCAACGTTTGTACGAAGGTTGTAAGTTGTAGATTAGTAAAGTCGAAAACCCAACTTGCTTAAGTACACATCAACCCTTACAGTAACCCTGACACTGGAAAACCTGGTAAATTCAAGGAATTTCATTTTGAAAACCGCTGGACATCCTGCAGTTGGTTGGCGGGCCTATCTAGCTGACTAGAAACATCTATACATAGCTCAGGGGCCGGTTTCCGGTACGTAAGTTATAACTTAAGTCAGTTCTAGACTTAAGTTATAACTTACCAAGTTATAACTTGAGTCAGTTTCCGGTACGATTTAAGACATAACTCAGCGAAGTTATAACTTAAGACTGACTTAAGTTACATCTTGAATAACGTTTTACTCCCATTATCTTCACAATACGAAAAATCAATAAGTTAAGTTATAACTTAAGTTATATCTTAAATCGTATTATGGGGTTACGGCGAATCAAAAACGCCTACTCAGTTTACACAGCGCGTAAAAGTAGTCCGCAGCATTGTTGCATCATGCACAATATGTTTCATTTCACTTAAATAACGTCCACTCCTTCACTACGAATGCTAACATGAGTGAGAAAAAGCGAGGTAATAATTGGACCACGGCCCAAATTGAACGATTAAAGGACATGTGCATCGAAAAACGTGGAATTATAGAAGCCAAGCACAACGACGCTGATATGCGAGTGAAGAAGAAACGAACGTGGGAATTCATCATCAACGAAGTTAATTCTTGTTATCCTGCCAACAAAAGAAATGTCGACGAAGTGAAGAAAAAATGGATGAATTTGAAAAGTTTGGCAAAGAAAAAGAATGGTGTGGATAAAAAAGCTTTGCAAGGAACGGGAGGTGGGCCACTGTCGTCTCCAATGCCTCAGGTACTTGAGGACATCGTAGATGCCTACAAAAAATCCGATAGTTTCAACGGGATTCCGTCTGGGATTGATACCGAAGATACCACTATTACGTCAGATTTAGAGTGAGTACTTGCACGTATAATTTACTTAATAACGCGAATTATTTCTTGAAGAATGTTAAAACGATATCCTAATAACACTATCGAAAAATGAATGAGGTTGCACATTAAAGTAAAAGGAACTAGTATAGCCATTAGGCAACTGCCAATCACTAATGACATAGTGTTTAAATCAAAATAAATTTTGTAACCGACTTTATAAAACTATTTCGGTGACGACCGTCTAAACAAATTACGAATTTAACAGCGTAACATGAAAATCTTATTTAAGAAATGAAAATGAAATGTCGTAGCGATCATACATTGACAGTGGAAAAATTCTAGGGGATTCATACCTGAAAAGTCGGATGAAGTCGAAAAATGTGACAAATCTGCTGAAACGCTGTTTTTAGACGTTTCTCACCATGCTGAATCTTTTTGATCAATAGAACCAAGAATTTTTCCAGAAAATTTCAAACAATTAGCATAGAATTTGAAGCAAAAGAGTATTAATAGAGTATCACTTGATGCTGCTTGAGACATTATTTATGACCAATAGAAAAAATTACTTCATCGACAATATTGTCCACAAATTTTTTTAAAGGATATAGTGTTGAAACAATAGCCAATAAAAAGTGACTTTTAATTTAGAATCTGTCGAACATTGAGTGTGCTCTTTCAAACGTTATTTATTAATTTTCATATCAAAGGATCATATGTACTTTTTTCCCCTCAATAAATATCTCACTTTCGGTACTGCGTTGTTTTGATTAACAGCTTTAAAGATTTTTTAAGTTTTCATGATTAGGTAGTATAGTGAAATAAAAATTGAAAATATTCATTAATTAATTCCAGAAATGAATCCGATGTCGATTACGATATGGTCGGAAAAGGTCCAATTTCCACAGCTTCCAAAGTTCCGATAAAGGCTCCGAAAAATGCGGAGAATTCGGTCACACCGTCATTACTTGAAATCGAGAAAGCTCGACTCGATATCGAGAAAGAATCGTTGGAATTACAAAAGGAAACGTTTGCCATGAAAAAAGAACTGTTCGAAAAGAAAAAAGTGAAATTAGATTGGGAGATTCATGTGTTGAGACTGAAAGCTGATAAGTTGAAATCTAGTTACAACCTCACCGAGTTGAAATAAGTTTTATTATTATAAGAATCTGTTTGAATAAAATGTGAATCCGTTTTTCGGACCAGACTATAAATGGAAGTATGAATTCGCAATGTGTAATCTAAAAGTCTTTCCGTTTTCTGGACCCAGTGCGTCGTTGTAATCCGCAATCTCAATGCCTTCTAATTCGTCTTCAAACACATCATCAAAATCTCGTTGATTCCGATCAATCGCTAGATTATGCAATATACTAGTAGCAATGATGAGCTTTGTGACTTTAGATGGTTTGATACGAACTTCACCATGCATAATGTGGAAGCGTCGTTTCCATCTACCAAACGTTTGTTCAATGATGACTCGTGTGCGCCTTAAAGGAAGCACAATAATTTTTTTTATTCACTCAAAAAATTTTTTTGTGTGTCTAAACGTGCAGCAAAATTTTAACTATAGAAAAATTAATACTGCGGAAAGAATATATCAGGGTTTCAAGCCCCCCCTCCAAACCCCCACCACGCCCATTTATGGTCTCCAGTTTTTCATGGTGACTTCAGGAAAAAATTATTCAATATTGAAGCATAAAATTACATAATTTTAGCTGTATAAATATTATGACGCTTCCACATCCGAATATGTTATTTGTAAAGGTGAAAAAGAACAGAAATATGTTCTACAATTTGACATTATTGTTGTGCTGAAATTCTTTGAAAATTAAGGAGATATATTTATGCTTGATTAACATATTATCATGTTATTTCTGTTTTATTTCTTCAAATTTTGATCTATGAGATAACAAAGGGAATTTTCTGAATCAAGAAAGCAGTGAAATATGCCTACCTATGGGCTGCGTTAAAATTCAATTGATTACGATTTTCCGGGTTCCGGAAAGGCGTGAGTAACCATGGTTTGCAAGGGTACCCGCTATCGCCGAGTATGAATCCGTCTTCACGACCGGCTTCAAATTGCGCGTTTATCCGGCTTTGAGACCACACAAAAGCATCATGCGTTGACCCTGGCCACTTCGCGCAAACGTTCAAAAATCGTCCTTTACTATCACAAATACTTTGGACGTTGATAGAAGGAAAATATTTACGATTAATATAGTCGTTTTCATTTTCAGACGGTCGTTGAATGCGAATATGAGTACCATCAACTAATCCTAAAACGCCCGGGAAATTTGCAATTTTGTAAAAGTCCGATTTTATTTGATCGCAACGCCCTTCGACCGGAAACTGTATGCCGGAACTCATACGATTCAATATAGCGCTAGTTACTTTCCAAACTGTTTTGCATGCAGCACTTTTGGTTATACAAATATCGTCCCCACAAAAAATTTGAAACGTACCAGTAGCATAATATCGCAAGGTCATAAGAACTTGTTGCACTGGCAGCATGGCGTAATTCCTCTTCGTAGTATTTAGTTGATTAGCTAATAAGTCCGTGATATGCAAAATACTTGGACGATCGAAACGATATCTTTGATACAAATCCACGTCATTATATATATCTAGAGGATTAGATCGGTCACGAAATATTCTATTGATGCGAATGTTGTTTCGACGTTCCTCGTTCAGCAGCAATAAAAGTCGACCGACCATTTTTCGAAAACGCAAGAAATGATGTACGAGTGAAGTGTGAACAAACCGACATAATACACCTCGTCGTAACTTTAAGACACCTACCCACCAGTCTTAAATTTCACGGGAGTTAAGACATAACTTAAATAAGTCAAGACTAGTCTTAACGTACCGGAAACCCATTTTTTTAAGTCTTAACTTAAGTCATATGTTTAAGACATGTCTTAAAGTTGAGCAAAGTCTTCCGTACCGGAAACCGACTTAACGGTTTAAGTTAGAACTTAAGTCCGACTCCGACTTAAGTTGCTTTCCGGAAACCGGCAGCAGGTCTTCCACTGGTACACACACTTTTATCATTTTGTATGATAAATATAGATGATTTTTACTCCGGAAAAACCTGGGGCCAGTTTCATCAAAGGGACTTGAGCTGCAGCTGCTACTGATATAACACTGTCGTCAAGGCGTAGCTCAACTGCAGCCTAGCTTTCTTGATATGTTGTGTTTGAGTTGAGCTGCAGCTGAGCTGTACCTTAACGGCGATGGTATAACATGCAGAGCTAACTGCAGTTTAAGCTACAGCTCGGTAGGACCTTGTCTTTGATGAAGCCGACCCGTGTAAAATTGTAGAAAAATGACTTGGAAAATTTCATTTTGCAAATCCGCGGAACATCCTGACATGCAAGCAGTTAATATTTGCCTTGAAGTCATATAATCAAATAGACATCCGCATACATATGGCCGGTTACTTACAAAGTCATCTTGCGTGATCTGAATTGATTTTTTACGTTTATTCAAAATACAAAAATAATTAGTGGACCGACCAAGTTCATCCTTTTCCTTCGACATTCAAAAAGGAACAGTTTGTTTATTTAAGGCTGGGCTTGCGACTATCACATACGCAATGCCCTTGTGAAAATTCAAAACGGGTGTCAGTCGCGTGATTGATTATAGGTGTGCACAATCATTACTTTTGCATTTTCACTTCTCCGTTAGACATTTTCATGATGCGTAAATATTTCCCAAATGTGTATATCATTTGGCCTTCTATTACATAAGTGGCGTGCTAGTTGAATAAAATCACATTTTGGAAATTTTATTCACTGTTCGATGTGGCAAGTTTTCGCGGAGTGAAGTGAACAGTCGTTTATGGATATTGTGGTGTTGGTCAGCCGTGCAATATATATTGTACTAACTTGGGAAACGAAGGTAAGGAAAGAGAAATCTATTTGAGGGCGCACACTATTACTAACATTTATATATTTTTGTAGTAACTGTAGGGGGGATGAACGTCATATGGACTATCTTGCAGCGTGTTCTATTTTTCAGGATATAGTAAAAAAGAGGCCTTTTAGTATTCCTCGTTGACGACAAGAATGACATTCTTTTTGTGCTTGATGAAATTTTTTCCTGGCATTTTCGATACGTTCGTTTTACCCGGCAGGTAGTTCGCTTCCCGATAACGAACGAGAAGCAATGGACTTGGGCGAGCCGGACATTAATTAGTATAGAAAGCGTTTCGGTTATAATATCCAGTTTTCAGAGACTTGTCTTCGATCCAGAAGCAGTACTATTATTATTTGTGTTGGAAAAACAACATGAATATTTACAATTCGGTCGGATCTTACGGCGACGATAAACAGGAACTATCTTTAGTTGAAAAGAAAAAATTGCAATGGTCGCAGGAAAAGGGTAAGTAAACAATGATATGTGATTATTAGTCTAAATTTTGTGGCATATTTTAGTGCTTGTTCCAATATTAAATTTTGTTCCAAGTGTCGTCTGAATTAAATGCAAAAATCACTGTTTCCACACTGCTAACGTCTTGCAACTTACATTCATTCACTTGACAACGTCTACAATATTGTGATTGAAGCCTGCATTTTGACTCAATGTCGAGGATATTTTAAGTAAACGATAATTTTCTAGACCTAACATTTCATTTAGTTTTTGTTTGATTGTTGTACATTTTACTCTCCAATCCAATCAATACTACAAAGTAATCAAACTTTTGAATATTTATGGTCACATAGTTTGCCCTTTCAGTTTTCCTATATGTGTCCCTACTTTTTCTTATCTAGCCGATCAAAATGAATGGTTCCCATTCGGGAAAAAAAACGACTATCGTAGTCGAAAATCTAGCCAAATTGTCAATAATAACAATGAATCGACACCGGCGCTGGAAAATAAAAATCTTACTACGGTCGCTACGGCAAAAACAGCCATTAAAACTACAAAAGGCCAAATTATTTCGCCCAGTCTGCAGCAAACTCAAGACATCAATGGCATCGGCAGTGGCAGCGCCTTGCTGTCACAAAATGTAAGCCAGATAAATTACCAGTCCGGAACAAATTATTTGGTGTACAAAAATGTGGAATTTTTAGTATATAGTTAGTTTCGCAGCATTTTCTTTTGTTCGCTTGATTAAGAAGAAAAAATTTTGTAGCTGGAGTTCTTTTCCATCAAGAAAAGTTCAAAAGAAATATGCCACATGCTTCTAGACCCCGCTGACAAATAAAAGTTAAACTTGAGGACTATCTTTGTATCACATATTTTTCAGTTTAAAAATACTGTAACAACCGATATATAACTCGTTCTCAGTGAATTTTTACGAAAATTTTTTTAGATAAAGGCATAAGATAAGAGACATGCATAAAATCAACTCTAACTTTATTTTTCTTGTTCAGCTTGATCAAGTATTATTTAGTAGTACTGATAAGAAATTATCTGTTCAAATTAATCATGACCTCTTCAATCTGATCGGTGCTTTCGGAAAGACTTCTATTAATAATTTTAATATAAATGCGAGTGCAGTTATTGCGAATAATTATTTTCTTCACTTTTCTGAAGTAGTTTATATTCTAAAAGTTTTAAATTCTACCGATGAATTTTCCAGTATATGCTCGTTTATTTTGTATTTTTACCATTTTTTATCTCAAATCATAAATTTTGTCTTTTGACTAGATATATTCTCATCTATAAGTTTTAATTTCGATGTTCGCTCGTATCATTTCATACTTCTACATTTACATACATTCTTCTCATTAATCAAAATTGTGATAATTCGTATATAAAAGAGCCAAAAATAAAAAACCATTTCTCGTCCTGGTTCGGTTGCGTGGTTGCTCGTAAATTTTTACGTCTCTGAGAATAGCCATGGTTAGAAGTTTTTCCGCAAAACGTTCCTATTTTATTTCATTGCCATCAAAAAACTAGGATTTGTTTTTTTGAAAGCTCGATCGGTTGCGAATGCGTCTTCACTTGTATCAGTTTGCATTTTTATCAAGCGTGCGATCTGCTGGTTATTAATATTAAAAACTAGGGAGATGGGTGTACGGATCAAAAGACATTAGGGTTTATTTAACTAGGAGTTTTAAAAATATCACAATAAGGTAAATTGGGACAATCAGAGGGCGATGTGCTGATGTTTTCAATTAGCCAGATTGAAAAGCAAATAAATCTGCTAGAAATTAGTTATTTTTGATAAACTCTAGCAAAAGTCATATTAATTTCGGGCTGAAACCAAAAAATGAATTTTTTAACCGGTAAGCGATAAATTCTGCTATTGCCTAGAACTGGGTAGAAAATTAGAAAATAAAAGTCCAAAAAATGAGTTTGGATAGTGAATTAGAAGATAGTTTCCAAATTTGTATAGATGGATCATGTGTAAATGCTTGTTTTTCTAGAGATCGTAATTCTGAATGTAAGAAATCATCGTAAATTTTCTACATGTTTAACTATAGCACACATGTAACTGGGGGGAAGTGCTATGGGAACCCCCCCCCCAGAAATCGTCGACCATATGGCTAGCCATTGGGCGACCCCCCCAGTATTTTCCAACCCTATGGCTAGCCATATGGTAGCCCTAGGGACCCCCATAGTTTTAGTCGGAAAAATAGTGAAAAATGTCATTTTTTCCATGAAAAATGTCAATTTTTGAACAAAAAATGG
Organism: Romanomermis culicivorax; assembly: GCA_963922205.1. Taxonomy (NCBI): domain Eukaryota; kingdom Metazoa; phylum Nematoda; class Enoplea; order Mermithida; family Mermithidae; genus Romanomermis; species Romanomermis culicivorax. The sequence goes on along the minus strand of CAWUHX010000029.1, from coordinate 771,820 downwards.
TCGAAAACGTCGATTTTCTCGGCGCTTCGCGCCATAAGTACATATTTTATCATTTTTTAGACAAAAATTACTACTTTTTAAACCGTTTTTCGGACATTTTTCATGGGAAAAATCGAATTTTTTTTCCTTCAGGGACCCCTCCCCCCAAAATTTTGGGAATTACTGACCCCCGGCCCCAAAAAAGTGCTCCAACCCCCCCAGACCGGAGCTCCGTTACATGTATGAACTATAGTAATACCGCAACACTTTCTTGGCCAACCGGATGATGACTGTACCAGCAGAAAATTCGAGCTCTAGCATGTACTATAGGACATAAGCAGGTTCTTGTAATGGAAATGCTTGTGAGCAGAAATATAACTGATTGAAATTTTCGGGCATTCAAGATTGATCTGGAATCTGATAAAAAAAATCGCTGGACAATGTATCAAACAAAAAACCGTTCTTAAACTTGGATGGTGCTCTTGAAACTTACATTTTCATTTGATTTTTCGTCGTTTCTGCCGTGGAGAACTAAAAAAATAAAAGTCGATCTCGCCGTGAAGTTGAACGAATTCCAGATATTTACAGAAAATTTCGCAGTGTAAATAAGTCATAGTTCCGACAACGTCTGCTTCGCTACGTAGAGGGAACAACAAAACTTCGTGTAAGGGTCATACAACGATAACCGTAGTATTTCAAGCATAAAACACTATATATTCTGGAAGTGCATTCATTTTTGAATAAAAAAAGTCAGACAACTTTCCATATGCGTAATTGGAGGAAGTGTCATAAGGACCCCCAGAAATCGTCTGCCATTTGGCGATTCCCCCCCCCCAAGGTTTGCCAATCACATGGCTGAAATATATCAGTAAAAAGAATCCCATTCTTTTGGTCGAAAAAACTGTAAAATGTAAATGAAAATGATGGAAATGTAAATAAATGAAAACCGAAAATGTAAATAAATGCAAATGAAAAATGCAAAAATGTAGTATAGAAAATGATCATTATGCTCAAAGATGTCGATCTTTTCGGCGCTTCGCGCGATAAATACATATTTTGATGATTTTTAGACAAAAATTACAATTTTTAAACCGTTTCCGGACATGGCGAATGAATCGAAAACTTTTTTTCGATGACCCCTTTTTTAGCAATCGATGACCCCACCCACAAAAAATTGCTCTATCATCCTAGATCTCGAAGCTCCGTTACATGTATACTTGTGACTGTAATTGTTGATAAAGATAGAAGCAAAATGCAATAATATTGATATCATCGATTTTCTATGGCAACTAGTTCCGCATTTTTCATGTTTTTAAATCAGTCTCTCATTGGATGTTTCGAATTTTTGAATTAGTATTGTTCTGGATCTGCACGTCTATTCGATATTTGGTTTTGTCAGTTGGTCCGCCTGAAATCTATTAATTTTTTTATTCGCACACCATGCAATTCATACATGTAACGGAGCCCTGAGGTCTGGGGAGGGGGGGGGGTTTGGGCCACTTTTTTGGGGCCGGGGGTCAGTAATTCCCAAAATTTTGGGGGGAAAGGTCTCTGAAGGAAAAAAATTCGATTTTTTCACGAAAAAAGTTCGAAAAATGGTTCAAAAAATAGTAATTTTTGTCTAAAAAATGACAATAGAATGTATTTACGGCGCGAAGCGCAGAGAAAAATGATGTTTTCGACCATTTTTGTTCAAAAATTGACATTTTTCATCAAAAAATTAACATTTTTCAGTATTTTTCCGACCAAAAGTATGGGGGTCCCTAGGCATAGTTTTTTTAGCATTTTACAAGCCATGGCTTGTTGGACTGACAAAATGGCTTGTAGAATTTTTGTCCAACAAGCCAAAATGGCTTGCCAGAATTTTTTGAGTCATGTGTTTGATCATATCGGATACAGAAAAGATGCGTTTTGGTGCATTTTAGAAGGTCATAATCTCAAAATTTTCCGGCGCTTCGCGCCAGTTATAACTTAAATAAGCATTATTATTTATTTCCTAGCTCAGGCGCCGCTTCTAACATGTCCACCTTCACTTATCATTTAATCTTTAATGGTTTTAATCATCTTAAACGTATTATCTCATGTTTTAATTAGTAATCTTCAATATTTCATCTTGATATTTAATGAAGATTCAATTTTTCCCTTGACACATTTTTTGAGAAAGATCAATACGTCAAGTCTGTAATTTTTTTGAAGCGATTATTCCTTTCTTAACGTAAGATCAATTCGAAAGCTTCGTGGAAGTAGTTTTCGGTTATTTCTATTCTTCTTACTCATATCTTTTCGGCCAAGTTCATGAGGGTGTAAGAATAAATTAATGGTTTTAAAATTTTTCAAACATAAAATTCTAGAAATTACGACTTTTGAACAGAAAATTCGAATCTAATTCTTCAAATAAGTGTTTGGAGAATTGATTTTCCAACATCGCAGAATGTCAATACCCAAAAAAATTTTCCGGCGTTTCAGGCAGGAAAGATTAATAGCTTTTTTTCCATCAAAAAATTGACATTTTTCAGTATTTTTCCGACCAGAAGTATGGGGGTCCCTAGGGCTACCATATGGCTAGCCATAGGATTGGAAAATCCTGGGGGGGCGGTCGCCCAATGGCTAGCCATATGGTCGACGATTTCTGGGGGGGGGGGTTCCCATAGCACTTCCCCCCTAATTACATGTATGCATAGCATCACAGTTGATGAAATGCCTCTGTAAAACTTTTTTTGTGAATTTTTATCGGAAATTCCGTTGTATTTCACGTCAATAACCATGGAGAATGATGGTCCCACTTTATTGAAGCTGGCATTCCTGTTCGTCGGTGAGAAAAGATATTCCTCCATTTTGCAGCATATTTCGTAGAATAATGGTGATTTGTCTTTTTTTGACGTTGTTTTAAAACTTTTTCTGAAATTTGCTGATTTCGTCATTGGAGAATGTTCTTCGCCTGCTCTTTGCATATTACACATAAGTCACACTACTTCAAGTATATGCATTGCTGAGAGATTATAAGTTTGAAACCAGTTCTGCGTTGTGCATAACTTCAGTGAATTTTTTACTGGTGAAAACATTTTCTGTTGATTAAACCTGAGAACCAAACTCTAGCACAACTGAAATTTACACGTGTGCTATCGGTCAAAGGGTGCCATATCTTGCAGTTTTTATTCTAGTAAATGTCGACAGAAATATCGATTTTTAAAAATGGATGGGTGCTCTTTCGCCGTTGCCAGGTTGAATCGTTTGCAACCTGAAGAAAAGGAAAAAGAAGCATGAATTAGTTCTGGAACGTGCCTGTAAAATTAGTAGCACTATGATGATGAACATGATATAATAAAGAATGATTGGGAGTAGAAGCTAGAGAACAGAAGTAGACATGTGAAAAATAGTATTTATTTTATCTAAATCGTGCATTTTGCCGACCTTCTCGCGTTTAAGAAGATTTTTATGATCTTTGAGTCGGATCGCATTCCCACCTAAGTTAGAGCTATAGTAGCAAATACTCGTTATATACTAAATATTCGTGTAATACGAAAACTTGCTGTTTCATTTCAAATATGAATACTGGATATGATGTGCGAAACTAAACAGCTAAGCAGACCTGGGTAATTTGCTGATGTGCTGACGTATTCAATCATCTACATAATGCCATCAGCAGGGAGACGTTAAAAAAAGGCTGGAAAAAACCAACTATTTCTCAAAAATTCGAGAGAAATAAGAAAAGTCGTAGGTATTTCGGGCAACCAACCAACCAAAAAATTTGATTTTTAAACCAGTGGAAGTTTCTGACATTGCCCAGCACTGCGGCTAACACTCAAAAGGGTTCCTGTGCAGAAATGTATCTTACCTTAATTTGTTATTCGACCTTTTGGCATTGTAGGAAACAATCGAGAAGAATTACTGAAAAATGAATCTATTTTTAATTTATGATTTAAATTTTATTTTTCTGAAAAGTAGATAGACAGCAAAACCTTTTGGGAATTACGAATCCAAAATCCAAAAAATGCTGGCAAATTGAATAAAGGAAACATATGAAAATCCACGTTCCTGAAATGATTCTAAGTATGAAAATATTGACCTTGGAATGTGAATATCGGGAATTTCATAATTATTTCCATACTTTCGTGACAAATCGTGGATCCGGCACCGCCTGGAATGGTATACACCTTCGGTAACGAAAACATATATATTTGTTCTTGATAAGTTTTGATGTTACTGTTATAAAGATATGTAAAATTTTAGAATGATTTTCATGCATCAGTCTTCTGGCGTATGGTATAAAATCATATCTAATTGGCATTGAGCACTGCGCTTGAAAAATAGTGAAAGTCAAAAGGAGTGCGTTTTGGCTGACCATATTACTGCTTTACTATTTTTCATTTATTTGCTTCTGTGTTATTCGTGATATCTTGCTTCAGGCTGCTCATTATGCTCTTGCCAGCCAACCGATCGATAAGGTAATTCACGTGCATACAGGAAAATCGGCGCCCAACGCCTTCGTGCCTTCACAACCATCTTCATCTTCCATAACGACCACGATGCCTGTAGTCAATTTAAACAAAGGGTCGCCGCTACTCGTCGGTGAACAATTTTCGAGCGTTATAGCGGCCTTGAACTTGGATCACCAACAGCCAATTTTGATTCATCAAACGCCCTTCGTCAAGCAGAACATAGGTCAAAGTCCTACCAACAGTAGCTATTCGCCTTCCAATTTTTACGGATTTAGAGCCGGATACGTCGATTCGGTAAACCGAAGTTATTTCAGAAATACTCGCTAGTTTCACTAGAAAACACGTATTTTTTCATCATTTGGACTATTAATGAAAAGCGACGTTTTTATTTCATCCAGCTATAAATATTTTTTTCAACCCGCTAGAATTTCAAAAAATTAAGCTATAAATTCATAATTTTAGATAAATGCAAATAAAACAGAAAAATCATGTTAGCAGCCGTGCTTCTAAATTATAAAAGGGGAAAGTAAGTATACTGTTTACAGTTTTCTGATAAACCATATGACTGAAAATTTGTGGCCATACTCAATCAACCGTTAACAATTTTTGAAATGAAGAATCTCACTATAACAGCTGTATGTGAACGATTTCGACGACATAGCTGATTATTTTCGTTTTCCAAATTATGAGAATTTTATAAAAGACAAACTAGGTATATTCAACAATTTTGAAATTTACGGTAATTTCCAGATATTTAAATTTGGCTTTCCCTACATTATTTTAAACCAGACATGTTACGAAGCTCTGAGGTCTGACGGATTCAAACGACCTTTTTGGAACGGAGGCTCATCGATTTCCCTAAATTTTTTGAAGGATAAAAATCTATTTTTTTGTCAAACGGAAAACGGTTCAAAAAATAGCACTTTTGGCTAAAAACCCGTATGAGACGTATTTATGGCGCAAAGCGCCGAAAAAATTGACATTTTCAACTAAGTTTGTTTTATTAAAAAATGGACATTTGTTACCAAAAGTATGGAGCCTTTATGACTACCATATGCTATAGCCATTTGATTGGCAAATCTTGAGGCAGTCACTATATGGTTAGTCATATGACTGACGGTTTCTGTGAAGGTTCTTATGGCACTGACTAAACAAATTCGTTACATGCAAATCATAACCTAAAAATTAGAGTACCAATGGTCGAAGAATATCTCCATTGTCTTTGTTGATTTTACATTTTTTCTATACGGTTGACATTAGTTTCATATCAATACTCATAGCCGGTACAGAAGATAACGTTATCGTAGCTAGCACGTTAGTACTAGACTACAATATGTTTCGTTTTGGGCACGCCGATTTTCACGTTTAAGGCAAGATTTCTAAAAAACTATAAGAAATCCAAAGCTGAAATTTGGCAACAATATAGAACTCGATGCGGGCTACAATGTGGTACCACTTAGAATACTGTAGACATACTGTAGCTAAAGTTATGAGACAAACTAGAGTACTGTTTTGCCACCTTTTCATAACTAACGATTATTCTAACCGATTAGCTCGATTGTGGTATTAATATCTTCAGCAGGGTCATATCTCGGAACCACCATGAAATTTTTTCGAAATATGCAAATGCGACCTTATTTCAGTGTAAAGAAAAATCTCAAAACTCCTACCAGTAATAACTTTGCGAATATTTAGTCTTTCTAGACGATTCTTGTTCCATTGGAAGCAGCTCCTCGAGTTGTACAAGATACTGACTGGCGGTTTGAAAATTTGTAGTGTAAACTTAATTATCATAGAAAATATGCAAATTTGGCCGAGTTGGGGTAGATGACCGCACAAATATCTCGAGTTGTATGAGTCGTAGAAAGCTAATTCTTTTTTTGTTCGATAGCTGAGTAAAATGCCCAGAGTAAACCACCTTATCATCTAGTATGTGCAGTGTAAACAAAATTGTAAAAAAAGCGAAAATGTCCATTTAGAAAATTTTTTTGTGGTTTTCAGATCTTTTGTTGCACCATTGAAACGAGCTTCTTTGTCTACCCCCCAGTTTTGGTATTTGTTTTTTGTAAAAATGTATAGTACGTTAGAAATTTGCATAAACGTTGTCTACAAAAAATTTTTTCGATTCATCGATTTTAAGTAGCTCCGTTACAAAGAGCGTATTTTGTTGTCCCTGATGCATATGTTTGTTTTTCGAAATATCTCAACGTACGCTAAAAATTTGCATAAATGATATGCCAAAAAATGTAAAATTCGCCACATTTTAGTGGCGTTCGTACTATACTTCGAAAATACACTTTTTCAGTAAAGAATTTTTTACACCTTCCTTGCAGGAGCTTAAAAGTACGATATTTATCTGAAAATGCCAGGAAATGGCAAAAAGGAGAATATGTTAACCCTTTTTGCTTGTTTCACTGGCTTAAAAGGTCGATATTAGGCCTCCCCATCATTTCATTTCAGCAAAATTCTTACTGTAAAAAACTTTCCATTTTCTGAGAAACATATAAGCGCCCAGTTAGAACACACGTGATGCCTCTAACTGCATGTATAAAATCATACATGTAACGGAGCTCCGAGGTCTGGGGGGGGGGGGGTTGGAGCACTTTTTGGGCCGGGGGTCAGTAATTCTCCAAATTTTGGGGGGGAGGGGTCCCTGAGAGAAAAAAAATTCGATTTTTTCATGAGAAATGTCCAAAAAAACGGTTCAAAAAGTAAGTTTTGTCTAAATAATGATAAAAAATGTATTTATGGCGCGAAGCGCCGAGAAAATTGACGTTTTTGACCACTTTTTGTTCAAAAATTGACATTTTTCATGAAAAAAATACATTTTCAGTATTTTTCCGACTAAAACTATGGGGGTCCCTAGAGCTACCATATGGCTAGCCATAGGATTGGAAAAACCTGGGGGGGTCGCCCAATGGCTAGCCATATGGTCGACGATTTCTGGGGGGGGGGGGGGGTTCCCATAGCACTTCCCCCCCAATTACATGTATGTATAAAATTCATTACAGGTTGTACAAAAAAGTGCTATAATTGACAAAAACTATACAGAACAATAACCATTCTCTAATACTAGAAAGTGGCAAAAGATGAATATGTTTCTCCTTGTCCCATATTTCACTGAGCATAATACTATACTTCGTTTCCGAGAACCTGGTTATAAATTCACTGTATTCTTGATTCACACGTATTGTTCTTTCCGAGTTTAAAATGCGGGAATTTAAATTTCTAGTACGATTAATGCTAGTTTAAACTTATTTGAAACTATGCTTTAGCTAATTTTACTCAAATAATGTTCGCCAGTCTCCCAAGAATCGCCGTCAACAAAAATTTTGCTGTTTACCAGCAATTAATTTTTCGAATTTGTTTCAAATTGTGTAAATTCGTTGTCTTGCAAATCAGGAATACTGCGGGTTTACCACCTGCTTTTCGGAAACAAAGTATATACAACTGCATCGTATACAGTAATGAAAAGTTCTAACAAAGAATGGCACATAAGTAATTACAAAGATTTCGGGTTTTTCATTAAACCAAAGTTTTTTCTTCTGTAAGAATCAACTTTAATAACTGATACTGAAATTTTTCAAAGATTTGTCCATTTTCGCGCAGAGGCATTTTCAGAAATGACTAAGGAACTGGGCGCGTACATGTTTCTCAGAAAATGGAAAGTTTTTTTCAGTTAGAATTTTGCTGAAATGAAATGATGGGGAGGCCTAATATCGAACTTTTAAGCCAGTTAAACAAGCAAAAAGGGTTAACATATTCTCCTTTTTGCCATTTCCTGGCATTTTCAGATAAATAAGTATGGGGCAGACAAATTCCCCACGCACTGTGTTGGGTGATACAGGGCGTTTAAAGAGTACGATGGAGGCCTCAACGTGGCTTCCACATTACTGTAAAAGGTGTGGTGTAGGAGTGGGCCAACATCAAATCGTACGTTTTAGCGTGCAAAATTCCACTTGGGTAGAGCACGGCGAAGGTCGATGTCGACCAAGTTGGCAAGTAGTGATGTGCGTCGGATATCCCGACGGATATTTTGAAAAACGGACATCCGGATGTGAAAAAATATCCAGATATCCGAATATTTTTACTGTTCAAAAAAGAAGTAAAGATTACTGATAAGTTGCTGCTGAGGGTGCTACATTACTACACAAAGTTTCAGCAACAAAACCACAAAAGGTTCAAATTATAGAAGTGTATATACTGTTCATATACTATGCACTGCATCATATATTATTCACTGCAGGTTTTTTTGGCACGAGTCCTATCAGCATCTGTGCCAATGAAAAACTATTTCACATTAGACAAATAATACTCCGTTGGTGTCAAACTAGTGTGCGAGTTTGTTAATTCTGATAAAATGCTTTTATTGTATTGACTCATGAAATTATGCTTGATATTGTTACTTTTAAAAGGAATAAGACTCCCATCTGATTCTAATTAAATCTTTTCATTCCTACATTATGCACTTTATTGGTTTACCGAGAAGTAAATATTCAGTAGCTAATTTGACGGTAATACTTTTAGGAGTCCCTGAATTTGCAGTCTGTTTCAATAAACGTTTAGATTTTTTCATTGTATCTAAAACTATATGTGAAAACGGCGATTTTCGATTTTTCAGCACAATTTAGTGATATTTTTAAATTTCTTCTCGAACTTTTTTCGAAAATTTCTCCCTTCCAGTCGTTAGCACCGTGCTAGAAAGCCTACGATATACGTTAACAGGGTTCATACACAACCTGGAAAACCTGGAAAACCTGGAAAACACAGGGAATTTTTTTTCAGGTCTGGAAAACCTGGAAAACCTGGAAAACACAGGGAATTTTAAGGAAAAATGTTGAAAATTACAGGAAAATCGTCAAATTTTTTCGCCGCGCTGCGGCGAGTTTTCTTATTCGACTATGCACATTGAAAGTGAAATTGCTTAAAATCATCGAGTATTTGAGATCGTTTTTTTACTTTTCCAACTTCAACTTTCAATGTAGCCTTTAAATTATTATGTCAAAGTCAATGTTTCAATTGGATTGTAAGGGTAATATTCGAGAAAACATTCAAACTCCTCATTTATGCCAGAAAATCGGAGACTAATCAACAAAATGTTTTCGGCTATATAGAGCATTCATATTTGCGAGCAAAAAAAATCTAATCTGGTCAGGGTTTTTTTAGGTCAATTAGGAACCATGGCTTCTAAAAATTCTGATTGACTCCTAAAAATTTAGGGGCACAAGCCAACATGGCTTATAAAAATTAGAGCCTAACGACCCTTTTGATTGGGTGAGTTTCCTGTCCGGAGATGTATTCTTATGCGTTTTTAAGAAAAAATATTAGAAAATTGTCTGGCGCTTCGCGCCGGATTTCAAATCACTTATGATTCTTGTTATCATTTCTGTTGTGCAGTTGGAAAATGGGGGCCTAGCTTACGCTGGCTTATAGCTTTTAAACATCAGCATGTTATGGATGAATGTTTGACCTTGTATTGTTTTTTAACATATTTGACTAAAACCTAGATTTTTCTAAATTATTTCCACAAAATCATTTTGTGGTTCTTTAGAATTTTCGACTTTCGTGAAGATAACTTTGTGCATTTGGAAAATGATTAAGCGCGGGACAATAGCAGAGGTTCGTCTGTCTGAAAAAGTCTTTCAATTCATTGCTGCTTGCCTAATTTCTGAATTGTAGTTTGGCTGAGTGAAAACATGTTGAATTCACTGAAAAATTAGACTTTTCAGGCAGGAAATAGATATTAAAAATAATCATTTTCCAACGATATAGAATATCAAAATCTTAATTTTTTCCGATGCTCAGCACCGGCATTAATTACCGATATCCGAATCCGAAGTAAAATATCTATCACACTTTTTTATAGTTTATACGTTGGTTTATATATATCATAAATAATTATGATTGGTAAATTACTGGCTCTTGATATACGAAAACGTTAGAAAAATGTTTTAACGCTTCCACCAATCAAATGCTTAAAAGATCACGATTGATCATCGGTAGCTGCATAAGAATGTGCTGAAAAATTAATTTTCCGACGTTTTAGAGGCTTCAGAATCAAAATTTTTCGGCGCTAGGTTACGCACTAATTTGAAATAAATTTTTTGATTTAGTACTCTATTTTTGATGATACTTTAGCTCACACATGTTTCTATTATTCAGTATTTTTCTTCAGGATTTTAATATTTCATCATTATAAAAACCTGGAAAAATTTCATTTGTCAACCTGGAAAACCTGGAAAACACAGGGAATTTTTTTTCTCCAACTTTGTATGAACCCTGGAAGGTTCACGTTCCAAAATATTTGGAAAACTCCAAACGAAGTGGGAGAAAAAAATTTTAAAAGTGAAAAACCTCAATTATCAGCCAAATGTTGGCTCTTAACTAATAAAAGAAAAGATGAAGTAATTCAATTGATAGAAACTGACGAGGGTTAATTAGTAAGTGAAAGTAGATGTGCTAATGGCCGCGTCTGATACAAAACAGTGACAGTTATGCTCATGAGCGGCGCGAAGCGCCCGAAAATTTTGAGGTTTTGACCTTCTGAAGTTTACCAAAATGCATCGTTGCGGTTCTGAAATGAAAAAATATTTTTCCACGATGAGAACCATGCCCAACATTTTGACGTATGACTAATAAAAAAGCAGATGAGACTATTCAGTTGATTGAAACTACTGATGGTTAATTAGTAAGTGGGAGTAGATACGCCAATGGCCGCGCCTGATAGAGAACAATGACTATTATACTCATGAACGGCGCGAAGCGGCGGAAAATTTTCAGGTTTTGACCTTCTGAAGTTCACCAAAGGGCATCGTTTCGGTTTTGAAATCAAAAAATTGTTTACCATAGTGGGAACCATGCCGAAAATTTTGTCTTGTAACTTTTAAAAAAAGAGATGAGTTAATGCAGTTGATTGAAACTGTTGAAGGTTAATTAGTAAATGGAAGTAGGTATGCTAATGGCCGCGCCTGATAGAAAACAATGACTGTTATACTCATTGATAGACATAAAATCGACATATGACAAAGTCCCAAGCGGGGGGGGGCGGCCGCTCCCCTACCCCACCTAAGTACGGCGTTGAATACACGCATGCGTAAAAATTCTATAATTTTGAGACACACAAATTTTTGTAACTGTAGAATTATAGTCTGTTAATTTTCTTCCAAAGCTTTAAAGTTTTACGCAAGAGCTTCCCTCACTACCGCACTCAAAAGTTGACAGGCCGATAAAAATTTTGCAAATAGTCATATAATTTCAGAATTTTGAAGTTAAAAAATGCGTAAAACCGTAAAACTTGAGCTCGCCTTATTACCGTATTCAAAAGTTGCCAGAAAGGTTTCTAGACAAATTGACCAGTCGATAAAAATTATGTAAAGTAGAATTCTGAAATGCAAAAATTGTGTAAAACTGTTAAACCATGGCTTTTCTAATTCCTTCTAAAAATTTTCGATTTTCCGATCAAAAATTCCCTTACTTCCATACCATAAAGTAATTGCCTAGACAAAATGACCATTCAACACAATGTTTCAAATTTGCATAAAATTTCAGAATTTTGAAGCGCAAAAAATGTGTAAAATCATAAAATTATAGTATGTCCATTTTCTTCTAAAGTTGTTGTGGTTTTACGGTCTCAACACTTGTATAGGCAAAATTAATACACTCATGAAAATTTGTCAGTCAATAAGAATGCAGAAAATTTTACCAAAATACTGGCTTAAACCGACCGCCCCATAAACTGTAAAACAATCGAAATTACTAAATTTTGTTATGCGGGTATAGAATTTCCATTCAAGTTGAACTAAACCAGGTATAGCATGCAGAATTTCCATTCATGTTGAAGTAAACCAGGTTGGTGAGCTGGCATCATACTCTAAGTTGGCGAAAAGTTAGCTGGGCAAATAAACATGGATGACAATAAAGTTAACCGATCAATAAAAAATGTTGACTGATCAGTTAAAAATGTTGACCGGTCAATAAAAACGTTAGATAGTGTCCGTAAATCAGCACAATGTAAAACTGCAAAACACTAAAAATGAGTAGACTTCTTGCAAGTTATAATACGGTAATGTAAACTAGAAATACTGTATCATATCACAAGTCTGTCCATTAGCCACTAGGGTCGCGCAAATTTTATCAAACACAAAATACAAAGTTGGCCACTCAATAAGAATTTTTGTTGAATGCAAAATTATTGAAGCCATAAAATTTTTGAGAAATTTTGAAAAAGGAAAAATACCTAAAACCATAGAACAATACTATAGAAGAAAAATTGATAAATTTTTGGCAATGGCGTAAAATTCTAAAATCTTACAGTTTGAAAAACTTCATATTCTCAACAGCCTCCTCAATTGGCAGAGGAAGTCCCACAAAGATTGCATTACTCGGGCCCTTATATAGGAGAGATGCATGCCCGCGGGCGTAACGATGTTGCTGGCTTAAGGATCAGAGGCTCTAATTCTGTAATAATAGTCAGAACTTGGTCTGATTCGACACCAAAAATGTTCCAGGTTTATAATAAATGAAACACCATTTGTTTAATTTTTACTGGCCGCCCCGGGCGGCAATCTACGTAGAATTATACCTTTTGCATTCCCACCTGTACTCATTTCAAGACCAGCCAAAATTCTATAATAGCCACTAGCCATGTTGGTGTTCTTTTCTTCTAGTCTGTCTATGATATTCTGTTATGAGTGAGGAGTTGAAAGCCACCACTCGTTGTGCAAGTCTTTGATTAACCAGATGATGGATTTAGGTTTGAGTTTGGATTAGTTGAATCTTCTCTTTGCTGGTGCCTTGGTTATCGTGCACAGTCCTTGTCCAGACCTGACAACATACATTAAATAAATGGGCCCTTATAGGGCGAACCTACAAACCCCCAGAGGAAATGCTAATTCCATTGACTTGGAAAACGGGAAGCGATGTTACGGACGGTTTTTATGTGATCCGGCGTCAGCAACACACTAATGCAAGGGTCATTTGCTCACCTACCTTCTACCATGTGACAATCTTTATTCATATTAATATACAAATAAATATTATTAATGAAATAGAGCCGACTTTAGTAAAAATAATCTAGACAAGACGAAATAGGGAGACGGCTTCATTAGGCGCGGCGCGGTTCATATATCTTTCTACACTCCGTATCGTTCCACACTGTAACGCTGCCTTTGCCGGCCCTATACTTATAATGTAGTTATATTTTGTGTGGAGCCCATATCAAATTTATATCAAACTAAACTTAAAAATCTGAAATTTTTCCCATGCAATCATACATGTGCATGGTACCAGTTCCAGGCCGGGGATAAATCCCAAAATCGTTGGGTAGCAAATTTTTTTCCTAATTTTATAAAAGTGCAGTTTGTTTAGAATACCAACATGATGTTCAGTTATTTCTACTGACGGGCACTTTGATGTTCAGTGTGAATATCGATTTGTCAATAATGGAGTTGTTGCTTGCTGACATTTTATTTTGTTGTTTGCCGGCATTCTATTTTGAAGTAAAAAAATTACTATTCACCTGATTTCTGGAAAAAAATTACTAAAGGACCAATTTTGGTAATTTTCTATACCCCGGAACCCCTGACCGTGTGCATGTATGCAATCACTGATTGTACAGCTGAGGACTGGTTGGCCAAAATTGACTGACGGTAAATCCCTGACTTGGCTCCCTCCCCTATGCGCATATATGCATGGAATATTCTTTCTCGTTTATTTTATCTGAAAATCACATAATACGTCAGTTTATTTTGTTGTTGTACCCTATACAATGCTTGTCTCTTGTTAAAAGCTCTTTTGTCTGTGTTGCTTTTTGTTCTCTATTTTAATTCTAGTAAATCGCTTCGTTTTCTGCGTATTTAACACGCTTTGTTCAGGGTAGATTCTTGCTCAGCTGTCTTTCAGTTGCAAAGCCTTTTGAATTCAGTTATTCACTTATTCGCATTGTATCTAGCAGTGCCTTGATTCAATGACAGACCTCGGCACGTGAATAAGCCGTATCCTCAGAATTCTTGTCAAAAAGAACGGCTGTATTTGGCAAAAAACAACCTTATTTGACAGCAAATATGTCCTATTATCTTTTTTTGTCAAAACTATGGGAGTAACCATCCCAATAATCTATCGACTATTTACTTGGAATGTCTATCTCAGATTTCTTCGACAAATCGTTTACTGTCTAACTTGAAAATGTTGTTCTTGGAGTTCATATTTTCCCCTTCATTCTTTTATTTCTCCCTGAAATATTTTAGGCTTCATCAGGACCTGACTGCAGCTTCTCTAGTTATCTTGCGTTTCATTTGATGATTTTTTCACCAAATGTAATTCGTTCTCAGAATGATTCGTTGGTGAGAATCCAGCAAAATCCTCACGAGTATACCGAAGATTGGGCCAGCCAGCTAAATTATTGGCAAACATTACAATCGCCGGACGACAACGTCACAAACTTCATTATCGATAATCTTAATCAAAAAATTTTGTCGATGAGGGAAGAAAATCGAATTATAGCCGCTGCTGCGGCCTCTCAACATCCGTCCACATTTGTCTGTAGTACGCCAGTTCAACAACAAAACTTTCATCAACCGGACGCCGCTTACGCCTTAAATCCGCCCTTGCCTATGGCGTACGTAAGCCCGTTAATTTTCAATTCTGAAACGCAGCGGACGGCACCCGTCACCAGTCCGTTGGCTAGTAAGCCGTCGTCAATCAGTGGTCAAAAATTCGCTGAATCGGTTTATCAAGACTTTAATTGCTTTGCCCCGCATAAAATTAGCGGATTGGATGATAGCGTCGGGTATGAAAAACAGTTCAATCGCGAGTTAGAAGTCTAGCAGTCAGGTTAAAATTTGTGCAATCACTTTCATGATACTCGTTCTTTGCCAACTAAGAGGACTAAATCAAAATTTATGCAGTGCTAAACACAATTGAAACCATTTTCACGACTTGATTCACATTTAGAAAAGTATGAGTTTAGAATCAAGCAACGGCGATGAAGACGCACAAGCATTACCTACTGCTTAAGCACTCGTTAGCAGAAGCACCGCATTTTTTGTATGTTAGAACGTAATGTAATTGGGAGGAGTGCTATGGGAACCCCCCCCCCCAGAAATCCGTCGACCATATGGCAAGTCATTGGGCGATCACCCCCGAAGGATTTTCCAATCCAATGGCTACCCATATGGTAGCCGTAGGGATCCCCATACTTCTCCTCGGAAAAATGCTGAAAAATGTCAATTTTTGAACGAAAAATGGTAAAAAGTGTTAATTTTCTAAGCCCCTCGCGCTATGAATACATTTTTCGGTTTTTTATAAAAAAATTACTAATTTTTGACCTGTTTTTCGAACTTTTTCGTGAAAAATCGAATTTTTTCTCCTTGAAACTCCCCACAAAATTTTGGTTATTACTGACCCCCTGCCCAAAAAAGTCGCTCGACCACCCGCCCAGACCTCGGGGCCCCGTTACATGTATGATGTAATAGATACCTCGCAGTGTCCTATTTTTGAAGAAGTCGAAGGCAGACGATAGGAATTCTCCGATGTGACATAATGTAAGGCGACGCACTACTGAAAAGTAAACAACTACTAAATATTTCCAAAAACTAGCAATGCCATAGAGTATGACATCTCGTGCAGCAGATAATGTAGATAAACTTCTTAGCTATTATCATATTTGAAATGCAGTATGTTTTTTCTGTGTGTAAGTGGAAAAAAATCAAAAAGAAAATTCTTTCAGATAAAAATTTACAGTCACTAAAAATTATAACGCCGAAATTGTAGATCTTTTATTTGCTAGAATTCTCGCTTTAACGATTCCAAAATTTGTAACGATGCATCAACCTCAATCATATCGTACTGCAACGCTGGAAATTTTTTTCTTTATTTATAATCCTCTCTGTTATAGATGTATCGGGGAACCGGACCCGAAATGAGACCCTAAATTACCCGACCATTTTGCTAGACCCGGACCCGATATTCTTAAAATTTTGGACTCGGATCCGGAGAAATTGTTAAAATTCTGATTCGGGTCTGATGTATAACATAGTCGTTCGGCTGAAAACAAATGTCCATGTTAAAAGATGTGATGAAAACAGCAATTAACAGTTGGAATATGAAAAGTAACAGATCAACACTTTATTGCTTAGATAATTGTGAGACTGACTCAGATTTAAAATCTACAGCGACCAAGTTATATTTCAGACACAACAGTTTTTCGGCCATTCTAGATGGTTACTAAAAATATTAATCTGAGGATCAAAAATGAAATTATAGAGATGCTTAGTCACTAATATTTCATGAAAGATAGACCTGTAGGCAGGGGGTTGGAGCCATGCCTCGCCAAACGTTTGAAGTGTTGAAAAAAGCAAAAGTTGCGGTTTTTCAAGTCAAGCCAGAAATGCCACTTTTAAGGTAAATTGGGTGAAAAAATGTTCGCCCCCCCATAGTCTTTTTTTAGCATTTTACAAGCCATGGATTGTTGGACTGACAAAATGGCTTGTAGAATTTTAGTCCAACAAGCCAAAATGGCTTGCCAGAATTTTTTGAGTCATGTGTTTGATCATATCGGATACAGAAAAGATGCGTTTTGGTGCATTTTAGAAGGTCATAATCTCAAAATTTTCCGGCGCTTCGCGCCAGTTATAACTTAAATAAGCATTATTATTTATTTCCTAGCTCAGGCGCTGCTTCTAACATGTATACCTTCATTTATCACTTAATCTTTAATAGTTTCAATCATCTTAAACGTATTATCTCATGTTTTAATTGGTAATCTTCAAAATCTCATCTTGATACTTAATGAAGACTCACATTTTTCCCTTGACACATTTTTTGAGAAAGATCAATACGTCAAGTCTGTAAACTTTTTGAAGCGATTATTCTTTTCTTGACGTAAAATCAATCTAAAAGCTTCATGGACGTAGTTTTCGGAAATTTCTACTCTTCTTACTCATATCTTTTCGGCCAAGTTCATGAGAGCGTTTGAATAAATTGATGGTTTTAAAATTTTTCAAACATAAAATTCCAGAAATTACGACCTTTGAACAGAAAATTCTAAACTAATTTTTCAAATAAGTGGTTGAAAATTTGATTTTCCAGCATCGCAGAATGTCAATTACCCAAAAAATTTTTCCGGCGTTCCAGGCAGGAAAGATTAATAGCTTTTTTGGGCTCTCACTAGTCATCATAGAGGACTTAACCATCGATTTCTCATGTAATTCAAAGTCATTATGTTCTTGGATAGTTTGCTGGAAAATTTTTTCGACAATGCTTGTAGATTAGATATCGATCAAACTCAAAAAATTTCAAATGTTTCCTGAATTTTAATGAATTAACGGTTCTAAAATGTTATTGAAAAAATGTTGAATGACATCTCTTTTTTGATCGATTGCCATGATGCTCAATATAAACATTTATTTAAAAAATAACCTAGCATTGGAATTTATTCACGTATAAAATTGGCTTGTAAAAATTTGGAATGGCTTGTAAAATTTTAGGTCAACAAGCCACTTGGCTTGTGACTCGTCGGTCAAAAAAAACCCTGCCCCCCCCCCAAAGAAAATTCCTGGCAACAGGCTCTCAACTAAACCATGTGATTTTAAAGTGACGTTGTCTCTCTCTCAAATGCATTTAGAGATGCAGTTTCTTAGAAATTCGGTCTTGAATATGATAAGTTGAAAATGAATTTAATCAAGAATAGGGTATATATTGTGTGGTTTTACATACTGCATTTGGAAAATTTTTTCTAATGTTGGATGTTTTACACTTCTTGAGGTGTCCAGAAAAAAGTGGAAATAGCCGAAAACATTTGAATTACTTTCTGGACACTTTCCCATATAATGCCCCAGTATTTTTTAATCATTTTTGTAGGCACTAATGCCCATGCTAATTTCATCCAATTTGAGTTGCCATTTTCGGAGCTGTAACGATTGGCACACACTGCACTGCCATTCGAATGTCTTTTTGAATCTGAGTAAATCCCCAATCAATAAAGCTCAGTGAAAACAGGATTCGTCATTACCTCAGGCTTTTCTAGTCATTTTAGAGGCCTGGACCCCTAAGAATTTAGAAATGGCTCCCAAAATTTTGACCTATCTATCTATATTTTGGTGAATTATACATAGTTATTTTTACTCGATTTTAGATTCAAAGTGTTTTACAGGCTCTAAAATCATAAAACACAGAAAATTTGCGGCGCAAGCGCCGTATCTTATTCTATAATTTTTCGAATTAGGGGCCAACTATATGGCGCCGTATGGCACCGTACGGCACGCAAGTATAGCAGCTACTTATCATGCGCCGCGTGGCACCGTACAGCAGCTACTTATCATTTTCATTTACCTATTATCATTTACTACCGTACGGCGCCGTACGTCGTGAAGTTTAGCAGCCACTCATCAGGCGCCGTACGGCACCGCACGGCGCCTGCGGCGAAGTATAGCAGCTCAATGTGGTGCCGTACGGCGAAGTATAGTTGGCCTCTTAGTCTATTCACTGCTTTTCTACAAATCAAACTTTCTGGGAAAAAAATTCTCGAAAAAGGGAAAATAGGGCTTCGACAAGGAAAAGATGAATTTTGGTGCATTTAAGAGATCAAAGTCTCAATTTTTACATTTTTTGTAACTATTATTTTAAATATGGAGCTGAGTTTGAGTTCATAATCATAATGGTGATGATTTTCATAAATTTCAAGTTTAATTTGAATTTTTTTAAATTTATGAAAGTATGAACATATTTTTTAATTTGTAAAATGATATTTACATGTTTTCGAGTCTTATATGTTTATTGAACGAGTTATCCTTAAATTGATTTTCAAGCAT
Organism: Romanomermis culicivorax; assembly: GCA_963922205.1. Classification (NCBI taxonomy): domain Eukaryota; kingdom Metazoa; phylum Nematoda; class Enoplea; order Mermithida; family Mermithidae; genus Romanomermis; species Romanomermis culicivorax. The sequence goes on along the minus strand of CAWUHX010000029.1, from coordinate 752,595 downwards.
TTTAGAGTGTCAGAATCAAAAAAAATTTTTGGGGGGAGGGGTTCTTCAAGAAAAAAATCAATTTTTTCACGAAAAAAGTCCGAAAAATAGTTCAAAAAATCATATTTTTTCCAAAAAGACCGAAAAAATGTATCCATGGCGCGAAGCTCCCAGAAAATTCACATTTTTGACCATCTTTTGTTCGAAAATTGACATTTTTCAGTATGTTTTCGATCAAAAGTATGGGGGTTCCTGCGGCTACCATATGGCTAGCCATATGATCGGAAAATCCTGGGGGCGGTAGCCCAATGGCTAGCCATATGGTCGAAGATTTCTGGGGGGTTCCCATACCACTTCCCCCCCAATTACATGTATGGTCACACAGAATGGCTTAAGGAAAATATAACGGACCCGGACCCGAAATTACCCGACCATTTTGCTGGATGCGATATTCTCAAAATTTTGAACCCGGGCCCGATATTCTTGAAATTTTGGACTCGGACCCGATAATATCAAAATTTTGGACCCGGACCCGGACTCAATATTCTTAAAATTTTGGACCCAATACGTCCCTACTCACTATACACTAGTTCTCGGGCAATGCGCCCCCTGTAATTCTCCATCCGCCCTAGCGGTTGGTCTCTGCTGCAATCTGCCCCTGGTAATTTACCCCTCATGAAATCCGCCTCCGATATTCGTGGTATCCAGTGGCTTGTCGACTGCGTTAACACGTTTTGGTGCGGCCAGCTTAATGTGCTCTGACGTAGATGACAAAAAAATTATAGAGAGCACTAAAAAATGAAAAAGAAAAAGTATGATATGAACTACAAAAATTTGAGTGAGTACCAATCTTTTTACTAATTTTGGTGGAATATTCTACTTCATGAAGCGGAGTCATGGTAAACGTCTGCATTTTCATTCTGAACTGTATTTTTTTATTTCTTTTTGAAAATCAAGAAAATATCAAGCCAACTCATTGATCGCTTCAGGAAAATCGGAAATATCTATGCTTTCTCGTCGAAGCGTATGTTTTTTTGTTTACTGTAATATAAAACAAAAGTCGGCAATACACTAATGTAATTGTTCAAAATAAAAAAATTGTAGCTATCATTTAGGTAAAATTTACATATTGGAAGTGTAGTCTTCAACTTCTATGTTAACCAAAAGTTGTGGACTTGCAAAAAATGTGTGTAGTGGTGTTCTGCGCCAAAGAAAATATTTCGCCAAGATTGCTGCGCCGAAATGTCCGAATCTGTGAACACGAGTACTTTGCATCATGACGATTTCGCCCCAAAAATGACCTGTACCAAAATGACCGCGATAAAACAGTCGCAAACAACCGTCCAAGACTGCATGACGATAATACATAGACCAGACCCGATGTTCAAAAAATTGATTCATGCATTCATAGTGAAAGGATCACGGATCTATTTAGTACAGTTTATAGAGGACATAAAACAGAAGAAGCAAATAAATCGGAAAAATAGTTGTAAGCAACAAAAAATACAGAAGAGGAATTCAGGAATAGCAAGGATAATTTGAAAAAACAAGAAAAAGGGGCGATAAGTATAAAATTGTTCCATTAACAGGACATTTGGAGGAGGCTTGGTAGACAAAAACATTTCATTTTAAATGATTTATTTATAATAAATGGCACATGCGTAATGATATGCCTGTAAAATTCAGGGGCATGAGATGCAAATCGCGAGGGACGAATCGTGGTAGGGATAAATTGTCCGGCGGCGAACTGCAGCTGAGGCCAAACTGCTATTGTCGAATTACTTGCAGCACATTACTTGAAACCGTGCATGCACGGCATAAAAATTCTGCTGGGGGTCAGCCAGGACAGGGGGTGGAACAGTGGTTTTTTGTACTCGGTCCATTTGTACTGGTACAAACGACCTCACAAAAACCGTTTGTACTCCAAAATTTGCGAAAAATTACTGAAAAGAGCATTCATTGTTATAAAATGCAACAAACATGTTGTGGAATATGAATACGTTGGCTATTTCCACGAGACACATAAGAAGGCTACAAATTCAGACACATAAAACACTTGATCATGAGGCACATAACATGCACCAGTGAAATACTCCACAAAAAGCTTTTATTATTATGCCACAGCTGCTAGTTTGTCGTTTTCGATGTGGACGCATAACAAACAAGTCGTACAAAGTCCATTGATACTGAATACTGACAGCTGTTGAGTAACAAAAAAATTTTTTGTCCAAAAATTTTCGTTTGTACTGGTACAAACGAAGCCCAAATTTTCCTTTGTACTCTGGACCGTTTCATTTGTAAAGTACGAAAAAACACTGGGGTGGAATACAATTTTCTTGTTCTTGATAACGAAAAAAGATCTTAGATGGATCTTCTAACATCCAAGCAGCATATTCTGCATTTTATATTATTCAAATATGTGAAATTATTTGCGTAGACTACATTTTTTAAAGTTTTAATATTAGTTTTTTGGAACTCAATAGTGCTTTGTTTAGAAAAATTGTTCAACTACAGCATCATTTTAATTTTTATGACGACTTTCTCTTCTCTCTTACTCATTTTCCTTCGTCATCTTCTCGATCATTGCTGGGGTAGTCAAGTCTGCTGGGATCAATCAGTGTTTTTTTTGCCGGAGGCAAATGAAAATTTTTTTGGCAAACGAAATTGAGGTAGTCATTTGTACATGTACAAACGGTTCTTTCCCCGTTTAGGGAAGAAAATTTTGGGAATAAGGTACAGAAAATATGCATTTCGGTGCATTTTAGAAGTTCATAATCTCAAAATTTTCCAGCGCATCGCGCCGGTTTTAACTTTAATAATCATTATTATGTACTACCCACCTCAGACGCGGCTTTCAGAATGTCTACCCTCACCTAACATTTAATGTATAATAGTTTTCATCATCTCAAACGTATCATCTCATGTTGTAAGTGGTAATCTTCAATATTTTATCTTGATATTTGATGAAGATTCGCAGTTTTTCATTGGAACATTTCTTGAGAAAGATCAATACGTCAAGCCTCTAAAGTTTTTGAAGCGATTATTCCTTTCTTAGCGTAAAATCAATTCGGAAGCTTCATGGAAGTAGTTTTCGGAAATTTTCTACTCTTCCACTGATATCTTTTCGGCCAAGTTAATGAGAGTTAACGAATCAATTACTGGTTTAAAAATTTTTCAAATAAAATTCTAAAAATTACGGCTCTTGAACACTAAATTCGAATCTGATTCAAAAAAATTTTTCTGGCGCATTTTGGGCTTTCACTTGTCAGCATGAAGGAATTAACATCGGTTTATCATCTAATGCAAATTCATTATGCTATTGGATAGTTTTCCAGACAAATTGTTCCACAATGCTTGTAAATTAGACTTGAAACTCGAAAGTTTCGACTTTTTGCCCAATTTTCATGAATTTTTTGCAATTATAAATAAAATTTGAAAATTAGACTGATTTGGTTATTAGTCTTTGGCCATGACATAGAGGAACACAGGTTACTTATTTATATTTATTTTTGCTACGTACAAATTGTACAAATGAAATATTGGCTGGCGTTTGTACATGTGCAAATAATTCATGAACAACAAAAAACCCTAGGGTCAATCAATGTCTGCTGGGGGTCAAACCCCCCCCCCCGTGCATGTGTGTTTGAGACTAATTGTCCGCGTCCCATATACACAGGCTTTTTTTAGTCATTTTAGGGTCCTGGGCCCCTAAAAGTTTGGAAATGGCTCCTAAAATTTTAGGCTTAGGAGCCATTTTGGCTCCTAAAATTTTGACTTATTCATATATATTATGGTGAATTGTAGTTATTTTCATTCAATTTTAGATTTAAAGTATGTGTTTTACAGGTTCTAAAATCATTAAACACGGGTTCTAAAATTTACAGGTTCTAAAATCAATAAAATTTTCTGGCGCTTCGCGCCGGATCTCATTATATCATTTTTCAAATTACTCTATGCACTGTTTTCCTACAAATCAAACTTTCTGGGGAGAAAAATTCTCGACAAAGGGAAAAAATATGAGGGTTCGCTTCGCATTGAAAAGATGAATTTTCGTGCCTTTAAGAGATCAAAATCTCAATTTTTCCATTTTTTATAACTATTATTTTAAATATGGAGCAGAGTTTAAATTCATGATCATAATGGAGGTGATTTTCATAAAATTTGAATTTGTCAAACTCATAAAAGTATGAACATATTTTTTAGTTCGTAAATGATATATATATACATGTTTTCGAACCATGTATGTTTATCGAATAAGTTATCTTTAAATTGTTTTTCTAGCATTTTAGAGTGTCAAAAACTAAAAAGAATTTCGTCGCATAGTGCCGGAAAGATATAAACAACAAGAGAACAATAAGAACAGGATCTGCATTTTCAAAACCCTATACTTTCGATTCAGATGGAAATAAACTCAAGTGCTACCTTGGAAGGTTTGTGCAAAAATAAACGAAATATCGTGTTTTTTGCATAAAAATTTTCTTTGCACGAAGATTTCTCGGCCGATCGTTGTACATGCAGAAAGAAGGCTGTAACCGAAAACGCGAGTTGTAAAACAAGTTTTGAACAGTAATTTTTTTCTTACTCGTAACAACTGATTGAATATCTATATAATTTAATTATTTAGTACGTTCTACAGTGTGTTACATGTCCGTTTTTCGATATTCTTCAGTTAAAAATTTCTGGCTCCCAAAATTTCAATTTGGCCCCTAAAAATTTAGGCCTAGGAGCCATTTGGCTCCTGGTTTTCAAACCAAAAAAAAGCCTGCATATACACTATCGCAAGGCACTTTTTTCACCCAGTTGTCAATAATCACTTTTTAACACGTGCAAAAACTTTCACCTTCTAAACTATTCTTCGAAGAACATTTAACGCTCTCTGTTTTTTTAATTTCTTCATTTTCCAGGGGTCGGTTTCTCAAAGAAACTGAAGCTCCAGCTGAGCTGCAGCTTAAGCTGTAGCTTCACTCTATATGTTATACCATTGCCATTAAGCACACAAAACATATCGGGAAAGTTAAGCTGCAGCAGCTGACCTGCACCTTAACGACAATGTTACAACATACAGAGTTATGCTACAGCTCAGCTGCAGCTTAACTTTCTCGATATGTCTTATGTGTATGAGTTGAGCTTAATCTTCAGTTTATGTGGAATCATTAAGGTAAAAGCTAAAAAAATCATTAAGGTTAGTCTAGATACACAATTAGTTCGTATGAAATGGCGCCTTTTTCTTGGTAGCGCTCCTGCACAATACATAAAAACGGTAGATTCAAAGAAAATGTTTTTACTGTTTTTCGGAGAAATTTTCATTAGGTAATAATAATGTAATAATGATAAAATGCGAAAGTAGTTCCAAAAGTTAGTTTTTCATTTTGATTGCAAATTTAGTCCTTTACCGTATATGCTTTCTCGGAATATTCGAATCATTAGGTATTCAAAATTAGCATCTTCTCAGCTGAGTTCCACAGCTAGTTCGTTATTTTCTGAAAATGGTATCCATCACATTACTTGTCGTCTTTGGGTTCTGAATTTTTTGTTGCCAGTGTTGTGCTTCGGTTTGCCTTCTGACCCTTCATGCCTAGAAAAAATTGGCTAGACGCCGACTAATGGCTTATTAATTATTCTAATTATTCACCTACCTACATAGTCTTTCGAGCTCCGAGGCCATGTTCTTGTACCTTTCAGTGCTAAGCTTGCTCTTTCACGTGAAAAAAAAACATTTCTGGCTGATGAAACGATTATTTTTCCTTTCTAACTTGAATAGCTACCTTGACAATGCGATCAAGATTAACGGCGAAGAATTAACGGCCGAACAAAAGCAAAAAATCATGGAGAATAAGGTAAATATTTTTCTGGAGTATAATATTTTTATTACCATTATCACATTTTGCGCTTATGGTTCTTGGCCTTTTTCTCCACATCAATTTTTGTAAGACGGCGGTTGAGAAACAAATCACAGAAAAACAGCGCCTCAAAGCTCTGGAAGCTGAACGCGAACAAATGGAAAATGAACGACTTGAAAAAGAAAGGCATTTAATCGAGTTGAAAGAAAAGTTGGAAAATCAAAAAGAATTGACACGCTGGAAAGAATTGCAGGTTAGGTTATTTTTACGTTTTCCTCCGTTGGCTATTTTTTGCCTTAATGACGCTCTATCCCCTTAGACGATCAGTAACTGTCATTTTTCCATTGTAATCGTTTAAAATAAGCGTTGTTCCACGCTCTTTCATTTCGATAAGAATCATTCAGTTTTGTAATAAGTTGAATCACGGTCATACCGCAAAATTTGGCAAACTTTAACCCGGGGAATCATTCGCATCCATATCAAGTTGTCACTTTCGCTTCTTGCATTCTGCATAGTTCATCTGCTTCATTTCTAATATTCAATTCTCACAGAACTTCATGATTCCAGGGAGCAAAATTACTGCCGGCAAACAAGGTAGCTTTTTTTATCGATTTCTACTCTTTGACAGAAACCTAACGTTGAGTTTTCTGATAATGGGAATCAATACTAGAATAAAGTTTGTTTGCTAAGCGAACATTGGCCAAAAATTCGTCCACGATTTTCAAACGGGTGATTGAATTGAAATTTGAAGTAGTTCATCATTACTGTGATTCTTGGATAGGGCGTTATGGTTTTCAGTTTTATTGGTTCTGGGGTAACCGAAAAGTTTACGTACAAATCGAAAATGCTTTTTAGAAAACACAATATCAATACAAAAACTGGTTTTAGCTGTTGAAACAAAATAAAGGCGTTTTCGAATTTTTTATTGGTTGCTTAATATACTACAGGGTTTTTTAGCACAAGTCCCATTAGCACAATTGCCAACTTTGTTTAGTAGGTATTACTTTTTCTCGGCACGACTAAAATTTTCATTAGCAGCACACTCTCAACTCTATTAGCACCGTGCTAAAAAATCCTACTGTATTGTTTTTCTTGGCTGTTATTTAGCATTGATTTTTCGTGAAACGCATCTTGAAGTTTCGAGTGTGGTGGAAGAAAAATTACTCATTGGTAACACCAAATTTTAGGAAGTGTTCTACTGGATATGCCACCAATTTTAAGGAAATCCGTCAATGCGTATTTTTTCAAAAAATGGCAATTGGTGGGTGCGTTTAGGATGTCCACAATTTCGAAAACTTGACAACTTCAAAGCACAGAAGGAATGTACATTTTTATTTTACTTCGCGCTTGCTTTGCTCATGGTATAATTGACAGAAAGAAGAAAGTTGTGACACTTAAGGACGCAAGGGCTACTGATGGCCCCATCCCCATATATATATGCATATGTATACAGTGACAGAAAGAGAAAACGAGTAGTATAGCAGCATACATGTAAGGGGGCCCCGAGGTCTGGGGGGTCGGAGGACTTTTTTTGGGCCGGGGTCAGTAATTCCCAAAATTTTGGGGGGAGGGGTCTTTCAAGGATAACAATTCGATTTTTCCCGAAAAAGGTCCGATAAATAGTTCAAAAAATAGTAATTTTTTTCTAAAAAGACCGAAAAAATGTATTTATTGCGCGAAGCGCAAGGAAAATTCACATTTCTTACCATTTTTTGTTCAAAAATTGATATTTTTCATTTAAAAAATTGGAATTTTTCAGTATTTTTCTGACCAAAAGTATGGTGGTTCCTACGGCTACCATATGGCTAACCATTGGATTGGAAAAACCCGTGGGGGCGGTTGCCCAATGGCTAGCCATATGGTCGACGATTTCTGGGGGGGGTGCCATAACACTCCCCAACCCCGATTACATTTATGTATAGCAGAACAGCACGGAAAACCACTGATTATACAGCACCCTCGACGTGACAAAGTCAACAAAAAAATAAATGCACAGCATGGAAACTACTGGGGTCAATCAGAACAGGGGGCGGGGCATAGAGTGTTTTCTCATAACGAAAACAAAGGTCTTCTAACATCCATGTAGCATATTTCTCAACCTATATTACTCAAATATGTGAAATTATTTGCTTGGTCAACACTTCCATAAGCTTTAATGTTACTTCTTTAGAATCAAGTCAGCATCATTTTTATTCCTAGATTTCTCTTATCTCTTGCTCATTTTTCTTCATCGTCTTCCCCATCATAATTGGGGGATTGCATCTGCTGAAGGTAAATACCCGCAAATCTCCACGTGCATGTATGGCCTTCACCATATGGGATTTTACCCCTACATAATTTGGGGATGTCTGCTTGAAATTTAATGTCGAATATCCTAAAATTCATCTCTGTTTGGAATTTATATATTCGTAATTGAGCGTTCTTTTTTTACACCCAATTTAACTTCAGGTTTTACTGATCTTGATAGCGCTACAACAATTAACAATCTATTTACGTATCTACTGCAGTAAATTATGGACTAAAGTCTAGCAAATTTGCTTTTACCTTCATGAACAATCTTTCTGAAAGTATCGTTATTTTGTCCTCGTTTTTGCGATAAAAATAGCTCTTCTAATAATAGTTGTTTCTCTTGTTACTACCAGCGGGAAGAAGAACGTCGTGAAGCTTTAGTGAAAGAAGCTTTGGAAAAAGCGCGTTTGGAAGCGCAAATACATCGCAAGCAAAAGTTGCACAAACATGCAAATTCCAGTCGATCGATCGATAATTCCGATCATTCGATCAACAACGAAATAGAACTGATTACTTCAACCAATAGTTCTGATATTCTATCCGATAGCGCAATTTCTGCGTCACTTCTAAATTTGTCAACTTTTATGAACTCTGCGATAGGCCGCGCGAGAGAAAATTTAATGGTCGAGACGAAAAACTTGCCTTTTCTGCCGTCTTCAGCGAATTTTATTCGTGATTCTTCCGATTATAGTGTTTTTCAAACTTCGGCCATCATGACGAATGACTCACGATCGCAAAGTTTACCGCCGTCTCAAAACGACGAACATCTTAGGCGATCGCCGAAAACAAATAATGCTCACATTTGCAATGTAGTCTCGCCAACTTTAAACATCCGTAGTGCGGCCGACGAAAGGCCTATCAAACCGATGGACGAAAACGCCTACAACGATTGGCAAAAGTTAGCCGCGGAAGATGCCTCTGAGGAACATAATAGTGAAGTGCCGACTACGATCCGTAGACCAAAAGTTAAAAAAGTTGCGACCAAAGATACAATCAGGAAATCTAGGAGCGTAGTCGCACCGAAGGCTCCAAATACTCGTAGATCCGAAAGTTTAGATAATCAAAGTAAGCTTTTCACGAATGTGTATAAGAAACAGTTGCTGTTTTTAGAATTTGAATCTAGATTTATTCAGATTACTACTTGAATATAATGTCAAATTCAAATTTTTTCTCTTTATTTGAAATTCTGCCCAGTTCTCGGTAGAGCTTTTTAAACTATTCTTATGTCTCGGACTTGATCCAATATGGAATCGGTTTAGAATCTTATCATAGCTAAAAATTCAGAATAATTCAAAACATTTCAAAAAACGACGTATCAAACATTTTTCTATTTGCTCTATAAAAGAATTTGCATAAAAATGACTAGTTGACCTATAGGAAAATTGCAGAGTTTAGTTGATTCTATATTAGAATTTTGCCTTTTTACCGTAAAAATATTTTACTGTCTAGTAAAAGGCCCTTTACTTCAAAACCTAAAGTAGCGACGACTTGTAGAATGCGCTGCGATAAGACGTGCTTTCAAACTTCAAACGAATACTTTGCAAAGAGGTTTGAATTGGGCAAAGGCAGTTTTATCTACTGTGTTTCATTCAACTCGTAATTGAAAATTTCAAAGTCAGAGTTCTAGGTGCTTCTGGAAATTTTAAACTTGTGTCTGAACCGCGTTTATTGCCGTGCATGCACGGTGCCTAAAAACGATTTTAGGCAATTATCATTACGAATACAGTTTGTGTTTTCAGCTAGCGTTGACCTTCATCGTGAAAAACCTTATGCTATCAAAAAAAAAAATTTTTGCCTCCATTTCATCTTTTTAAATGTTCAGAGTCAAAATCATGATGTAATTTGGAATTCTACAATAGAATTAAGAATGTAAAAACGCAAATCGAAATTTTTATCGCATGTAATATATCGTTACAACCAAAGTGCAAATTGAAGACGAATCTTTTAAATATAATTCAATAAGATTTTCCGTTTCGAGCAACAGTTTTCGAAAAGTTCGTCTAAACAGTATTTTCAGCTCCTAAAAACGGCTTTCAATTCTTGTGTATTTTGCTAGAAATCATAATTTGGATGTATACAGTGAAAATTTTTACACTCACTCCACGAATTTGATAAAAGTCCCGAACAGAAGTCCGAATTAAAAAAACAAAACACAAAATTTGGGAAAATCGTTTTTTAAACCGATATGATGATTGGACTTTCATTCTTAAGAGATATTCCTCATAAAATCTAGTCGAACGAAAAATGCTTAACCGTCTCTTTTTAAGAAAATTTAATGCCTAAGATTTCCAATTATTCAGATCCCTCAAAGCAACCCGTAAAACAACTTCAAGATTCAAAAATTGTTACGGAGAAAGTAGAAAAATTGGAGGGAACAGTGAAAACGGAATCCAGATTGCCATCGGCGGCTACTTATATCATTAGTCGGGGTGCTATTTTCGATCCGAAAGAGCAACCAAAAGAGAAGTAAGTTCCACTGCTTATGAACTATTTGCGAACTGCGACGGAAACGTGGCATTATGTACATATACTTTTTGGAAATTCAAAAATTTCCCGAAAAAGCTTTGTAGATAAAATCGAATCAAAATTAGTCACATGATTTTTGCACTATCTAACACTCAAAAATTGAATGACCATTCTTTTTTAGACCGATCTTTGCTTTTAGTTTTCGATATTTTTATTGTATATAACCGGTGCTCGTTCAACTTGTAAATTTTTGGAATGTCTTTAGCCGAATTTGGTTCTCATTAATGGTTTAGCAACGTGATTTGAGGGCTTAAATTTGGCGTTTCAATCTATTCTCGTTCAGTATCGAGGAATGTCACAAAAAATGCAGCATCTATCGAAATATCGAAATAGTTGAGAATTTTGGTTGCATTGTCATTGTGTTTCGTTTGAAAATATTCATCCTTTCAGAACAACTGGTACTACAAAAACGCTTTCGCCGAGAAAGAATGTATCTGTTGCGGAACCTTTTACGGTTAGCAAACTAGTCAAGAGTAAATCCGAAAGTGCCTTCAAAACCCTGCTGATCAAAAAGTCTAATATCGATATCCCTGCCAATAAAGAGTGTACGCTCAAAACTGACTATTCCAACGATTCGAGAAATATCGCAGCACCGGATCTTGTCAACAGAGATGATATTTCAAACTCAAATCCTTGGGGAGATCAATTTGGTGGTCTAGTAAGTTCATCGGTCAGAAATAAGATTTTACTTAGCTAATACTGCAATTTATTATACGTTCTCGTTTTAAATTTAGAAAATTTTAGAAGTCTGGAAAAACTCAGTTTTTTTATCACCTATTATTGCATAGAAAGCGTTGTTTTCATCTGTGAACATTTTCTCTAGTCAATCTTTCCCTCATTTTCACATTTTCCGTGTCATGAATAAGAATTCATATATAATTCACTAATGATACATTTTCATGTCGATCAACTTTTCAGAAAAATTTTCTTATCGCTCTTTAGAACCCGTTGTTGCATCGGCTTAGCACGCGCAAAAAGCTTCGGCAGATTCAACTCCAGCAACATTTAGACTCTAACTTCAATTCGTCTTCGTCATTGCAACCGACTAAAGTTTTATCCAAAACTCAACTTTCTGGTACGCCCAGCCCTCAAAAAGAACCAACTGTTAAAGTCGCTAATAACTCGAATACAACACCCAAATTTCCCAATCAAACGCCGGAAAAATGCTCTCAATCATTAAAAGGAGAAAAGAAAAGCTATCAATCGTTTTCTAATAATAACGATAATGCCAGTAATCCCCTATTACAAAAAATCAGTACAAGAAAAAAATTGGCGGCAAATTCGATGCAGGACGTGAAATTTTTCAGTGAGGGATCAGGGAACAATAAAGACACTGTTGTTTTAGCTAAAAGTGTGGCTAACGAAAGTGTCAAAGACGACAATAGTTTGCGATTGTCCAAAAATGACGTCGGTGACGTCGACGGCGGTGACAGTTTTTCTAAAAAGGCAAGCACTCATTCATAAGCTGCGACTCACTTGTGCAGATCAATTGGTCTTTACAATTTTTCATGTGTAGTCGAACTTCGTTAGTTGCGTACCAATTGACATGGTCCCCGATAAGTTTACGTAGTTTAGCATACTACTTCTTAGGAAGGGAACGAGTACCCGGATGCGGACCTGTGGAGATCCGCCTAAATTTTTAGATCCGGGTCCGATCCGAATCCGCTGAACCAATTTTTTGAATCCGAGTTCGCTGAATCAAATTTTTTGGATATGGATCCGGATCCTCTACTGTCAAAGATTAAGATCCGGTGATAATCAGATCTTTATTTATTTCTGCATTAAGCCTCACAAAAATTTTAAGCCAATGGTTGCTAAATTATACTTCAGAAAAAGCAATTTTTCAACAGTATCACCCTTCAAATAATTTCTAGTAGGATCGTAAATTTGACTAGCGGCGCTGAATAATTGTTCAGAGGGAGACCAAAATTTTTTGGCTATCAATGACAAGTTTGGGAGCAAACTTTGATTTTCTGCATGACGAAATTGTCTGAAGACGTTTCAGATTTGATTTCATGCTTTAATTTTTGAATCACTTGACGCACTTTTTTGGCTATCATAAAATAAAAATACAGTAGTTAGTTATTTGAAATCACTGGTAACAATATGTTCTTGAATTACTTTTATTTTTAGTATATTCTTTTTCTTTAGCCACAAGCTATTTATATATTGTTGGGTGTTTCCTCACCAGATGTTTTCGTGACCTCCAGTATCATGGACTTTTCTGAATAGCTGTATTCCGCATTCATTGCACATAGCTCTTCTTCATCTTCTGGGGACACTGTGAAGTAATCCCACACTCTGCTAGTCAATGCACTTGAATTCGTAATTTCAGAAAAATCAGAGTTCTGATTTTTATTCATTTTCTTTCTGATGAAACAAACAGTAGGTAACTAAAACATGAATACAATTTAATGAATGAAAATAATTATTAAATGTGAACTATTTCAATAAGCAAACACCTCAATAGGGAGTATCATAAATAATTTATTGACACAGAAAAAATGTAGATTCATACAACCCCCGGCCGGATCTATCATTCAGGATCCAGTTCCGATATCATCAAAAAAGTCGATCCGTCCCATACTACTTTTATCAGTTTAAGACGCATTTGGTTAGTGCCTAAAACGTACAGTTAAAAAAAATTGCTCAGTATTTACGAACAACGGTTAATACGAGCACGGTTAGGATTTACGTAGATTTACGTAATTTTTATCACGTGATTTATGTCAATGCGAATGTGTTGCACTAAAGAATCGTTTTTGTGTTAGGGTAGTTGTAAACCCACGCATGACATAGTACTGTTCCCTGAATGGTCATTTATACTTATGTTTTTCTTCGGAACGGAACGGAAATAAATCGATACAGCGTTACTAAACGAAAGGGAAATTTTCGTTCCGTTCGATTCGGTTGGAGGTTACCGTCGGTCATTTTCTATAAAATTTAAGTTATCCTTTCCGATCGAAAGTGGATTTTCAGGCTGAACGTTTCAAACTGTTGGTGGTCGGTTCCGTTCCGTCGAAAAAGGCATGTATAAATGACCCTTAAGAAGTACTTACTGTCCGAGTTCGACTTCACTAAATTATCTAAACATAATTTCCAAAACTTTCGATTGTAAACGTTATAATAGAATTTAGCCTGTTTTTCAAATTTTATTGCTTTCCTTCACACGTGCAAAATTTCGGTGCATCCTCGGAACGTGAGAAATCCTGTTGGATCAACTAAAATTCCGAAATATGAGAATATTTTTCGAAAATTTCGGTTAACGTTATAAAACTTTTTCGGAATTTGCTTAACTTTGTTGATTAGACCTTTCATTTCAGAATACAGTGTATCGCTCGTTCGCAATGCGTTCAAAGCAGGCGAGTGAAAAACAGTCCGATATGTTGAAGCAGTTGAGCTCATTGAAAGAGGTATAATTTTTTACCCACTTTCAAATGTACGCGTGCTCAAGCTGACATCAGTCAATGGAATTATTCTCTAGAAATATGCCGAACTTGAGGTTAAACAAGGAAATGAGGTTACGGATCACATTTCTAGTCATACATTTTTGCGGAGTGTCGTTGCTCTGAGTTTTGTTTCTCTTCTTCAACTTTAAGGGGAAAATTTTTTCCATTTTAAGATTGTGAGCCTGTCAATTTGCGGGAATAGGTGCCGTAAACAGGTTGTTTTTCTTGCCTGAGCATCGTACGTAAGTCTCATTGGAAAAAAGCTGGGAACCATGATTGTCGAGTTTACAGTGAAGTTTGCTGTAGATTCAGAATCGGATTGAAAATTATTCCTAATTTTTAGCAACTGAAAATGAGTCAACGAGTCGTCGAAAATAGCCTGCGAACAAAAGCTCCGTTGTCGAAACCGGAAGCAGTCGTTGCACCGAATACCAGGATTTGTAAACAAGTGTAAATTTTTGTTCCTTTGTATCTTATTCGGGTAATTAACGTCCGAGGATTACACTCCTTATTTGTATTTATCGTTCTCCACAGATTATCTTATTACTCTGTATTGTAAAAAGGAGCTTTATTCGCTTTTGGTTTATCCCGGATGCCAAGAGTAAACTGATATATGGTTTTCAAATGTTTACGTGCGTTGTCGCGTTGCGACGGCAAGCAACTTCACTCTGCATTTAAATCTTTGTTTCACTCGAAGCCGCTCTGTATCGGTTCAAAGTACATATCATCAAACAGTGTCCCCATTCAATTAGTGTTTGAAAATGATCAAACTTCGGGAGTTCGAAACTGACATCATCACAAGTTGTAGCACCAAAAAGTGCCCCTGGTCAACATGTGGCGCAGACGCCTCACGCGCCCCAAAAACATGCGCCAACACCTATACAACGGCATGCCCCCAATACAGCGAAACTCCAAACAGCGATTCTCGTTATAGCGAATAGTAAAAAGTTCTGTGCATTAGAGTAAACGCACACTCATTTTTATAATTAATATGCAAATTAGGTGTATTAAAACCCTTTTTGCTAGTTGAGATAGTCTATTGTTAGTTTCATTTGGTGATCTAAGTTTCAAATGCTTTTATGCTTCTGTTGTGGTAAGTATGCATGAACGGACCATTCTAAAATCACAAAAAATACCTGTCAGAAAAACATTTTTGCAAAACCTTTAAAAAAACAAACAAAAAATTACCATAAGGATTCCCGATTAAAATTGCTTTGTATGGAGCTTAATTGCAAAAAAATTAAATTAATCAAATAATAAAAAAATTAAATGAGCCAATAAAATAAAATCAACAAAATAATCAAGCAGTAAAGGCAGAACAAAAAACTAATAATAAAGAAACGAAAAGCAAAGTAATGCAATAAAGAGTAGGTAAAATAATAGAACAAAAGTACACATCCTGAAAAAATGGCTCAAAATAAGAGGAATATAAAACGGAACTAGTCAATAAATGAAAAAGGAACAAAAAACAGCAGGCATGTGATAATAAACATATTGTTATTGATTTGATAATAAACATATTGATAATAAACAAACCTGAATAAAAAGCTGCAAATATCGTGAAAAAAAACATGCTATAGAGCCATAATGTGAGAAATCTGGCGATTTGTGCCAAAATGTGTTACAACCAGCATCGACCAAATCGAAATGGAGGACCAAATAGGCCATGCGCCAAAACGTCCACTGCGCCCAATCTCCATTTTCCTTTCTGGAAGATAACTTTTTTAAAAATTCGCCATTTTGAGAATCATCCTATTGAGACTTCGCTGTATTGAGTCTCGCTATTTTGAGTTTCGCTGTTGTGTGTTTCGCTGAACAGGGCTGAAACTCTTGCTTTCAACTTTTTAATTTACAAGCATAAAGAAATACAAACTATAATACTGTTTTGTTTTTTTGAGAATTTATATTAAGCCGAATGTCACGTCGGGACATGACGCGGTGATAATGCTACCGTCATACGCACGAAATCAATAAAAAAACTCTATGGTTACAGTAAAAGCTATCTATACTGACTTTCTTCACACTTTTGATCAAAACTAACGACTTTTAATCTAAAAATCAACACTTTTTATTTTTGATCCAATATTCGAACCTGATTTTCTTATGTTTTGCTCCTGTCGGTTTATACTACCCACATTTTTCGTCTTATAAAATCTCATTAAGATCTTACATTTTCTTATAGAATATGCTAAAAGCTAGTAAATTCTGAGATTTTATAAATTTTTCCTGCATCTTATAAGTTTCTTCTCCAAATTGTTTCAGATCATGCAACATCTTGCAAGAACAACTTCCAACTTATAGATCAGAATGTATCTTGTAAAACATTTCCAGACATAACCTAATCTTACAAGAAATCTTATAAGATAACGTATCATCTTGAAAGATATATGTTGTATGATATACACAATCAACTCTACTTGAAAGATTTGGAAGGATCTTACAAGACCCATCTGAGATTATCCAAGATTCATTGAGGTTGCACAGGATATCTTGCGGAATCATGTATAATTTTGAAAGATATCTTATAAGACAGACTGTTCTAAGACATCTTATGAGAGTCGTCAAGCTTTTTTGGATATGCCACATGAATTTGCATGTACAGGCAGTATTATTGAGGCTTTCGACTTCGAAATTGCATTTTCGCACAACATTTGTGTTATATTGCTCAAGCTATTATAGATACAAGTTCCGTCTGATACAGGAACTGTTTTCCCCAGAGTCTCAAAAAATCAATCTCAAAAAATGATTATTGATTTAAGAAATTGATGTATGTATAGCGCTTGAGTAAATAAGAATCATATTCACCATGATTTATAGCCCATTTTTCTTTAGATGCTTCTGAATAACAAAATTGTCAAGTATGTGCTTGTTTCAAATTTTTGTAAAAATGTAGGCAAATCCTATTTCATATTTCTATAATTTCCAGCGAAATCATGAGTAACATAGGACTTAAAATTTGCAAAAACTTAATCAACTAACTGTCACATTAAACAGAGTGGGAGCCATGTCACATTAACTGAATTGGTGATCAGTCACATTGATGGGAAACTCCATACCATATTCCATAGGAAATACGGTCATGACACTGTAAGTGACATGCTGTGACCCCGTGGGGTGGCTCTGTTATATTTCTCTGTTTCGGGAACCTAACCCAGCTGGTACTACCACAGGTAAACCTATGATGTACCTCGGCCTTGTCCTAGGGTTATGCTGTAGAATAACGGACAACGCGGCCGGGTCAGGGGTGCCAATCCCTAGTCCTCACTCACTGGGAATGAGGGACAGTGCCATTCGGAGAATGGCATACTGTAGGGGTCCCGATTGTTAACCTAAATCCCCTTATTGACCCTGACCTTAAGGGTCTGAGGGCTTTCTTAACTGAGGGTAATTCCGAGGAAAACTGGCTTAGGGGAGACTCCCACAAATAAACCCTCAACAATAATAACCCCTGAGAAGACTTACTAATCCTCTTCTCAACCTACTCGGCGATGAGCGACAGGTTCTGGGGCCAAAGCTGGGGTCCTATGGATGGCGATGAACGGGTACGGGAATCCGAGCAATTCGGCGTGGGGTAATGTGGCTGCGGATCAGCAGGCTGCGGTGACAAATGTTTCCTCGGTGAGGGCGACGGGATTCCTGGTTAACGGCGACAGGGATGAGTTCCTAGGGTCGGGTTACTGTAGTAGTAACATATGAGAAAGGCCGGAGGCGAGAATATGCAAATTTTATTTGACGAGCGGCGAACGCAGTTGACAATAAAATGATACAATAATAACAATGACAGCAAAATGCAAGATGCAAGGCTAAAAAGACGCAAAACCAGTTAGGCCCAATAATGAGTGACAAACTAACGAAACATGCCCTTTTAAAGGGCTCCATAAACTACAGTATGCCTTGGGCAGAGTTAACACTCCCCCAAGCTAACTTCTGCAGCGGAAATCGTTGCAGAAGATGCCTATGGTCACATAGACATTTTCCAGTTCACAACGTTAAGCATTGGGGCGAGTTTTCACTCTCCATGCTTAACATAGGAACATCACTAGCCAGAATTTCCAACTAGTCGTTTCATGTTGCAAAACGTCACTAGTTTTTACTGATAAGAGGTGCACGTTGTGCTCCAATTACAGGGATGAGCTCGGAGAGCTTATCTCTAACAGAAATTCTTGACTAGCGGGTACATACCTTAGTCTACGTGTATAACAAAATAATAATTCGAAACAGAAATAAAATGTGCGCAAAAGCAACAGAAATAAAACATGAAAAGTACACACATAAATTGCATGTAAAAACTATAAAAACAAAATGCAAAATTGATGCGAATTACTGTAACACAATAGGTAATGAAAAACATAACGAAAAATTGTGATGTGAATCACGTGATGTTCGACGAAATTCTTCGGCACATGACACAGCAGTCCTTCGAAAAAGGGCGTCCTCGTCCTTGTGCAGCATGTCCATGGAGGTCAAACATTCAGGTGATGGTGACGGCAGGGGGTCGATGGTCCAGTGGTTTTTCGGTGCGTTTTGGCTTGTGGAGTTATGTCAATGGTGCGTGGAGTTGCTGACGTCAATGGAAGATGCGTGGAGTTGCTGACGTCAATTGATCTGTTTGGTGAAGTTGCCAATTGTCGATTGATTTGTGAAATCTGAAATGAGACTAAAAGAAAAATTTTAGGGGTGAGATATAGGCTATCGCAGAAATGGGCCTGTGATATGAGGCAATACCCTAATTTAGATGCATTGATCACTGCTCATTCTCTTTTTTACACTGCTATTCCAGCATGGAACAGGAGTGGGTATTCTGTGAGAGGCACGGCGGTCCTTCCAAAAAGGACGACCCTGTCCATAAGTAAAGAAGAGGAGAGCCGTTGATTATGGGTCCGAGACCTTGGCATCAAGATGTGGGTCAATGAGATCTTGTGTAAAATCTGGGTTTGTTGATGGAATCAACAGTGGTGCTGTCTCGATGACCTGGGAAGTGGAGGGTACCTCCTCTGCTTCAGTAGGCTGAGCAGGTGACATGTAGCGTCTGAGCTGATTGACATGCACAGTATCTTCTTGGTCAGTCTCAAGTCGAATGGTGACATTGGGATATACCACATTCGTGACAAAGTAGGGCCCATCATAAATGGGCAGCAATTTAGGCGTTAGACCACGTTTGCTGGTGGTGCCCAGTTTGAGCACCTGATCCCCAACCTTGTATGAGACATCTCGTGCCATGTGGTCGTAGGACCTGGCATAAGCCCCCTGTGACCTCTCGATTTGGCTCTGGATCAAGGTCAAGGCATTCGTAAAGTGCCTTTTGACCTCCATATCATAAGTGGAAACATCTATGATATGGGCCGGAGGGTTGAATGAGAGTGCCGCATCAGCAGGTAGCATGGGTGTACGACCATACATGAGCTCAAAGGGTGAATACCCTGTGGACTCATTCATGCTAATGTTGACGGCCAACACAGAATACGGCAGGTGTTCATATCTCAATCACTCTGACCTTGGTGGACATACATAGGTAACTGTGTAGCTAGGGTTTGATTAGCTCTTTCCACTTCTCCGTTTGTCATCGGTTGATAAGCGGTGGAGTGGATCTTCTTAGTTGAAGAAATGGCAGTGATTTCAGTCATCAGTTTGGATGTGAAATCAGTACCACAGTCAGACTGAAGAATCTGGGGTGCCCCATGTCTGCAGACAATTTGTGTAACAAAAAGTCGTGCTATGGTTTGCACAGTAATGTCCAGAGTAGCGAAAGCTTCGACCCATTTAGTAAAGTAGTCTATAAAGACTACAATAAAACGGTTTCCACATTCACTAGTGGTCATTGGTCCCATACAGTCGACACCGACACGATGAAATGGCCCAGTAATGGTAATCCATTTCAGAGATGCATGGGTCTTTTGTCTCGTGGGTTTATTCCATTGGCAAATATCACACCGCTGACAAAAGGACTTCACATCTGCACTGAGGGAAGGCCAGTGGTACCTGCGTGCTATAAGCCTCGCGGTACGTTTCGCACCAAAGTGTCCAGCAAGAATGTCGTTATGGTGAGCCTCAATAATGGTAGTAGCCATTGATGGAGGGACGACAATCTTGTTGAACTCGCCTGTCCACTTCCGAAGGATGTTATATAACAGGTGATAGCCATTAACATCATTCTGATCATCGTAGGGTTTTAGTGACCTAAGAATGGAGGCTAATTCCGGATCCTCAAATTGAGTTGCGAGAAGGTCATGGTGCTGGGCATCCTGTGATATCTCTGCATAAGACTCAGACCTCGCCAGGTGCTGCACACCATTGGTGGTCCTTTGGGATGATCTCGCCAGGCGCTGTGCACCATCGGAGACCATTTGAGATGTCCTCGCCAGGTGCTGAGCACCATCGGAGATCATCATAACTTCTCCCTCAGGTCTATATAGGGGAGTGTCGTCGATACTCTCCCTGGCAAGGGAATTAGGATCAGGAAGGCGTGATAATGCATCAGCATTACCATTAGACCGACCTTTCCCCGGCCGAATTGTCAGTTTGAATTCAGCTAACGCGAGGCCCCACCAAGCTATCCAGGATGAAGGGTTCGGTTTCTCGAACACAGCCTGAACAGCAGTGTGATCCATCTGAACGACCACCTCATGTTGAAAGAGGTAAGGTGGAAAGTGCTTGAGGAAATGGACAACAGCGAGAGTCTCTTACTCCATAATAGTGTAGTTTTTCTCAGCTGCTGTTAACCCTCTACTGGCGTACGCAACAGGATGGTCGTATCCATTTTCATCTAACTGGCTGAGAGCTGCTCCTATCCCCAAAATACTTGCATCAGTTTGAAGTATGAAGGATTTCGTAAAGTCGGGATGGCGCAGAACAGGAGGGTTCATCAACAGCCTTCGGAGTTCGTCGAATGCCGCTTGCTGAGGTTTCGACCACAGGAAGGTAACTTCCTTCCGTAAGAGCTTGGCCAGTGGCTCGCTGAGCCGGGCACAACCAGGGATGAAATGCCTGTAATAAGACACAAGATCAAGAAAAGACTTGATGTCTTTGGTGTTTTCTGGAATGGCTAGATCCTGGACAGCAGCCAATTTGACTTTATCAGGCTCTAGACCGTTTTGTGAGATATGGTAGCCTAGATATTCTACCTCAGAGTGCGAAAACTTGCACTTGCTCAGTCTGAGCTTTATTCGACCCTGAGGGAGACGCGTAAACACATCCATTAGGTGCTCAAGTATCTGGGTGTGAGAGTTCTGAACACCAAGATGTCATCGAGATAGGTCAGTGCCATGCACCACTGCAATCCTGTGAGAAGCAGGTCCATGAGACGTTGAAACATCCCAGGTGCATTGCAAAGACCAAAGGGCGGATAGTTGAACTTGTAAAGTCCAATAGGTGTATTAAACGCCATTTTCTCCTTGTCTGCCTTGGCAATAGGTATAGACCAGTATGCGTTAGCCTGATCAAGGGTAGTAAAGTATTTCATACCCTTGAGTGTGTCGAGGATATCATCAATCTGTGGGAGAGGATAAGCATCCTTTTTCGTGACCTCGTTAAGACCAAGAAAGTCCAGACACATCCGGTGTGACCCATTTTTCTTGCGAACCAGGACGTGTTAGTAGCCCAGGGTGAGGTACTAGGCCGAATAATGCCTTTGTCCTGGAGCGCTTTGACTTCCTGTATGATGAGATCCTTTTCCTTGGGCGTGGTGCGGTAAGGGAAATGGCGGACTGGTTGAGCGTCACCCGTGCTGATCTCGTGGTGCACGAGGTCAGTGGAACCTGTGTCCTTTTCATCAATAGCATGTAGGTCAGTAAATGCAACCAGTAGGTCGAGCAATGCCATTTTATCCTGTGAGGAGATATCTGATGATATCACAGCATTTGCCTCAACCCACTTACGGTCAAGAATGGTATCAGACTTGACCGCGGATACCTGTAAGGAATCAGTGTGCATCTCCACATGACCGAGGGTCGTATGCGGATAGAGAACCACTGAGTGTGTACTTGGGTTGACTACCTGTAGGGGTATGCGACCATTAGTCACAGTAATCAGAGTACCAGCAAAGTACACACTACGTTGTTGGCCCAAAAGAGGCTTAGGAAAGAAAGCTACTTCGGGTACAGTTGCGTATAATGCAGGTACAGGTGCAGTGAATTGTGTCAACGAGCGAGGCTCAAGGACAATCAACTCCTGCAAGGGTAGTGCCTCACAAGCAGAAGGAGGATTGTGAATGAGGCCCTCACACGGAACCCGAAGCTCCTTAAACTGAAGAAAGGATTTCTCCCAGTTCAAGCTGACACAATTGAACCGTCCGAGGAAGTTTGTCCCCAAGACTAGTTCAGCCGAACAATTCTCTTGAATTTGGAGCTGAATCCTTTCAGAGACATCAGCCACTGTCACCCTGACATAGGCGGCACCGAGCAGTAGAATCAGAGACCCATTGGCTGCTATGGGGTGAGCCCTAGTCTCTGTGAGTATCAAGTTGGGTAACTGAACCACTAACTCACGGCGTTTTCACTATGTACTTTACCTTGCCATTTATGTGTTTGACGTCATCCAATAGAAAACATATAACGTTTTTGCATTAGAATTTTCTCGATAACTGTGTGTAAAAATTCGATGAAAATATAGCAATCGAAAGCTCTCGTGATGCTCTACAATCGTGTCAGAACAGATTTCGATGAAATTTTGTTTGGAAAAAGTGTCTCCCTCATCAAACTTCAAACAGGGTACTAGCTGTTGGGCCCCGCGCCGGAGCGATGATTACTGTAGTTCAACATGTTTTTTTCGGCCGGCCGCACTGTTTTTCCACAAGAATCGTGCTTTTTATCGAGGAAAAATTCGAAAAAAGGAAAAAAATTTTGGGCTGTTTCTCTATTAGGGGTACAAAATTTTATGGATCAAATACATATGCATTTCAGAAGGTCCTAATCTCAAAATTTGTATAGGATCCCCATTTAACTTTAATTATATCAATATTATTTATTACCTAGCTCCGGCCTCTCCTCAGCAGGGGTTTTTTTGCACAGGTCAGGTTGCAACTTGCAATGTGCAACTTGGGGAAAAATTTTGGTTGCACAGATAAGTTTTTAGTTGCCCACTCCAAAATCGATAAATTTGCTTGAATTTATCGGAAAAACCATCGCAAATTATTTCATTCGATCCGCGTCGGTCGGTTTTAGGCATTGAAAACCCAGTTTTCTGAATGGGGAAATGAAAAGATTAATAAGACAACACTAGAGTAATTTGTTGGGCGCATAGCGCCGAAAGTTTTTTCTGAATTCCAATATTCTAGAACGCTGGAAAATGAATTTTTCCACCTTTTATTTTCCAGACAGAAGGTTTGATTTTTCAGTGAATTCAATAAATTTTCAGTCATACAAACTAAAATTCAAAAACTAGGCAAGCAACTAAGAATTGGGATCTTTCAACCGGCAAGAATTTCTAGCATTGTCTTACTCACAAAATGTTTAAATCACATGAAGATCAAAATTTGTTTGAAGATCGCACAAAATTTAGGGAAAATGACCGAAAAATGTTAGTTTTCAATCAAGTTCGTCAAAAAACAATTACGGGATCAAACATTTTGGATAATTAGAACCTATAGCGCTAACTAGAATGACATTTTCTAACCGCGCACTAGAATAATACAAAAAATTTGAAACCCGGCGCGAAGCGCCCGAAAATTTTCACTTTTTTCCGTTTTAAAACGTTTAAAAATGCATCTCCGGAGGGAAAACCCTATAACCTAATCAAAAGAGCAGTCAGGCCTCAAGTTGCACTGTGCAACCTGGCAGAAAAAATTTGGTTGCACAGCCCGAAATTTGGTTGCTGAATGCTGTGTGCAAAAAAAAATCCTGCTCCTCAGACCCGGCTTTTAGCCTTTTAGCATTTAACCCTTAATAGTTTTCATCAATTTAAACTTATTATCTCGTGTTTTTATTGGTAATCTTCAATATTTGGTCTTGATGAAGATGAAGATTCACATTTTTTCCTTGACACATTTTTTAAGAATGATCAACACATCAACTCTAAACTTTTCGAACCGATTATTCCTCTCTTAGTTTAAAATGAATTCAAAAGCTTCATGGAAGTAGTTTTTGAAAATTTTGTACTCTTACATCTTTTCGGCTAAATTCACGAAAGTTCAAGAATAAATTATACTGGTGTTGAAATTTTCGAATAAATTCTAAAAATTACGACTTTTAAACAGAAAATTCGAATCCCTCGAAAAATTGACTTTCAAGCACTGCAGAATGTCAAAACCCTAAAAAAATTTCCAACGCTCAGCGCCGAAAAGATCAACATCTTTTTTTAGGCTCTCGCTTGTCATCATAGAGGACTTAACTGTCGATTTTTCATGTAATTCAAAGTCATTTTGCTCTTGGATAGTTTGATGGAAAAATTGTACCACAATGCTTGTAAATTAGACTTCGGAAATTTCAATTACTCAATTTTAATGAATTAACAGCTTAATTAATACCACAAAGTTTGAAAAGGCTCAAAAACACATGACTTGAGTAATGAGTGACCTACTTACGCATTTGGAGATATGCATTTATGTACATTTTTTGTTTCTTTGTTAAACTGCTTTTTAATTGAAAATATGTAAGATCTGTGCGAGTTCTTGGTGGTGTCGTATGAATCAAATCAAACAAAGTCTTCTAAAATTCCCATCACCGTCTTTTTGCTAAATCAGTGTTTCAATGAGAACAACTTCAAGTGCGAAAAATGTTGTTGCGCTCTTTTGCTAAATCGCGAGAAAATGTTGTAAGTTAGATCTTACAAAGATGCATCTTGGTGCATTTCAGAAGGCCAAAAGTCCTTCGCTTTCCACTGCTTCTAATTGTTATAATAATCGCTCTTTTTGCTATAAACCAGCTGAGGCGCGACTGGTAGCACATTCATTCCGCTCACTACTTAACATTTCAGTTGTCACCATCTAGAATTTTAAAGAATCCTCCTGTGGTCCTTCATAATTTTTAAATTTTGTGGACATAAACTCTGCATTTGGAAAATGATCATTGTCATATGGCACAGTGAGTGAATTTTTGCCGGTTGGAAGCATACCTGTAATTAGGGTTATTTGGAGGACCCCCAACTTAGTTGAATCGTATACCCAAATGTCGGGACTGCCCAACTGGAGAAAACTCGGAAGAAGTTACTTTTTTTGTTTTTTTTGGATAACATATTTGAAATTTCCGACTTTTTTGGGAATTTTGGAACCACCATCTCAAAATTTTGGGTTTATCCCCCCCCACTACAGGTATTCCCAGCTCTCGATTACAGGTATGTTGAAGAATACGAAAAATTGATTGCTTCTTTGATTTTCCAATTTTTAGTCCTATGCTTTAGATATAATTTTTGCATTTTGCATGAATATGGAAAATAATTGAATTGTCAGAAAAATTAAGCCATCCAGAAAATAAATGTTGAAAGGATTCATTTTATTAGCATTCCGAAGTATTAAAATAAAGAAAATTGCACTCCACGCCAGAATCATTTTTATAATTTTTTCTATTTGGCCCGAATTTATGAAACAGCATTGACTTAAGTTGATTTTCTAGCTGGTTAACTGACTAAAAATATCATCAGTACTATAAGTTCTAGTTATCTGGGCTTTTTTCTGCTTCATCTTTTTGTTATTTTTTGCTATTGCCAATTTGCATATATTCTCATACCTGTAATTGGGGGGTTGGGGGGCACACCAACTTGGCCAACCCTGTACCCACCCCCCAGACTTGAAAAAATAAGAAAAAATCGCAAAAAAGGACCCTTTTTGGCCTTTTTTGAGAAAATTTCGACTTTTTCCGACCCCCCTCAAATTTCGGGTTTAACCCCCACCCAAATTTCGGGTTTAACCCGCTACCCAACTGGTCGGACCTCTTACGGGTATGTATATTCGCATCATAGTCTGACATGACTTGAAAATTTTGACTTTTTAATTTGTTGTAAATAACTGACAGTAACAGCATAAAAATGTATAAACAAGCTCTGAAAAGCATAAATCGAGCATACATATAGATATTTTTAAGCGAAAAAATACTTGGGAAAAATGGCTGAAAGAAAGAAAAAAATGGTTGAAAGAAAGAAAAAAATGGGTGAAAAAACTATATACAGTCTAACTCGGATATAAGACACCCCCTGGGGACTGTGGCCTGCTGTGTGTTATAGCCGAGTGTGTGTTATAACCGAAAACATTTTATTTTTAGACAGCGAGATTTTAGCGCAAATTAACACATTTTTATTGGTGTTTTATAGCCAAACAGCCGTGTTTTATAGCCGAGGTTCTTTTTTTAGTCATGTAATTCGAGCAGTGTTTTATAGCCAAACAGCCGTGTTTTATAGCCCATGTTGTTTTAACACACAAGTATAACAAAGGGACTTTCCCAGCTGTGTCTTATAGCTAATATCCGAGTGTGTAATAGGCGAGTTTTCCTTATATGTTAATACACTAAACGTGGCCGGGACCAACAACCTAGGTGTCTTATAGCCAGGAAAGTGTTATAGCCAGGGTGTCTTATAGCGAAGTTTGACTGTATTTGAAAAATTCGTATTTTCAATGAGTCTTATTTTTTGATGTTATTATTAATCATATCTGAATTGAATTCCGACTTTTGAAATATGCAAGTTCTGGAACTTGATTTTTTTCTGACGTCAAAAACTATAGACTGGCCGCATTTGGCGTCTGGTGAACTTTTTTGCAGGATAAAATTGATGAAATCGATAGGGTCTGAATGAAAATACATACAATTGCACGATTTTGAAAAATTGATATTTTTCAAACTTTCTGATGTTGAAAAGTATTGACTCGACTCAACTGAATTCAACCTATAGCAAGAACTTTATTTCGACATGAAAATCGGCCTCTGTGACTTTGTCTAAGAAATCCAGGTTCAAAAAGTTTCATAGTTTTGAAAATCCGTTTTTTCGACCACCATGCAGAGTGCCTGCATGTTTCAATTGAAAGGAACTTTATTTACCAGCTTAAAAATCTTCTTCCTGGAATCGACTTTGCCGAAATGAATGATTTTCAACCAGAAATTCGTATGCCTAATTATTTTGGAGATATGAAAACTACTCTTTACACTTAAACTGTTGTTAAAGTGCGAGATTTGCATATTCATGGGAATTTTAATAATTAAAGTGCGAGATTTGCATATTCATAGGAATTTTATTTCTTTTTGATGTCAAAAACTTCATGTGTAGCCAAACTCGGTGTGTTAAAATTCAGGAAGCATTTTATTCTGAAGTTTGAATCCACTCTTACCAAATGAAAATTGAGGCAATCGCAAGTTTTACACCAAAGTTGCCAAATATTCTTGAGGTCTAAAAAATCTGTTTCGGAAGTTTTAGATAATTGCAGAATCTGGCGCCTAATGTGTTTATCCTCATCTATTTTTTTGTGCGTAATATAATCATGTTCTTGTAACTTGTGTATTTTTTATTGTGGTTTCTATGGCTTATTTATTCTATTAATTTTTGCTATATGGTGGTTTCCACAGCTTAATTTTCGGCGGTGACGGCAATGGCAAATGAGGTCACATACGCTTACTGGCTGATTTTCATTTAAATATGTGTGGAAAATTATCAGCTAGTTTGCGTCTGTAGCCTGTTAAGCCCCGTTTATAAATTTTTGGACATCGTCATAAAGAATGTAGATTGATTAATATCTTATTCATTATTTGATCGATAACTTGAATGAGTAAGTTATGGTAAGTCATGTTACTGTTTGAATCAGGACATTTCCTAGATTATAGTCCGTTTATTCTGAAATCATACAGGCGAATAGAGATGCTGCAATGTCTCCTATTCAAATTCCTGAGTTCTAATTATCAGATCTGAGAAATTTTTTGTCGTTAATCGTGATTGAACTTCGTGCGATGCTGGCCAATTGCAGAAGATCTTGCAGATTGATAAAATTCAAATTTTTGATTGGTCTGCTGTTTTCAGCTCAGAGTTGATATAAGTAGAAGCAGAGTTCTTTTTTTAGCAGGAGTCCCATTAGCACAACTGCTAAGTTTCCTTAATTTGTATTACTTTTTCTTAGCACAACCATACCTGGACAAATCCTGTCGTTTCATCTGATACTACTCAGATCAAAAAGTTGGTTAGTTCTCGAATCGTTCTGGTGGTTGGAATGCCAAACAGGGTTGGGAACCAGATGCATAGTAGAGTCATCTTATAGAAAATTTACAGAATGCTACCAAAGTTAATTTTCTAGTTTATTTCTAAGTCTACTGACTTTTAAACACATAACAGCATACCCAGTGAATAAACCTGTAGAGTCAGAAGAAGAAAAATTATGCCTAGGAAATATGGAAAAGTCTTAGAAGTTGAAAAAGTGCATTTCAGGTTCGAAGATCGAAATTTCCAAATTTACGGTGCATCACATCAATTAATTCGTGTATTGTTTAGTTGACTCCCCGATCGATTGATTGATTTCCTTATTTCCAATTACATGATTGATTCTCTAGTTGGATTGGATCATTGGTGGATTTCATAATCTGTTAGTTGATTTCATGATTGGTGAGTTGATACCATGATTGGTTTCCTGATTGGCTGTTCGATTCTCTGTTTGAATAACTGGTTAGTTGATTCTTTGATTGATTGATTGATTCCCATCCCCGATTAGCTTTGACTGGTTGATTCCCTGATTGTTTGGTTGATTTACTGGTTTGTGCAATGATTCCCTGGTTGGATTAGATGGTTGATTGATTTTCAGGTTGGTTAGTTCATTGATTTCATGATTTTTTAGTTGATTTCCTGATTGGTTGATTCCATTAGTTGTGGGTTGATCTCTCGTCTGGCTGGTGTGTTTCTTTGTGGATTGTTTTGTGGAATCCAAGAACAGAATCGATATAACGAGGAGGATGGAACTACTTTTCGAGTCAACGAAATTTCTTTGCATGGTGTCAGAATTACCCCAAAGTTGTGAACAGTCGATGTCGTTTCTAAACTTATAAATGTTATTCCACAGTTAGAAATGGAAAAAATTAAGACCTCCTTATGTTACTGGAAGAAGAAAAACATTTCGTCAGTTGTCAACACTTTCTGAGACTCCTGAAGAAAATATATTTTATCCAATCTATATCTACCTGGGGTCAGTTGCACCAATGTTCAGTAGTTAAGTGGTTCAGTAGTTCAGTGGACCAGTATTTTTTGGTTGCACCGACGATGAATAGAATGGTCGATTTTCTGGGAAGTCAGTAGTTGTTTTTAGTAGTAGTTCAGTAGTTCGGTAGCAATCGATATGGGAATTTGATGTGCATTTAAAATTTTTCACAGAATCTTTTGCTTTTACTTTTTTCTTTCTTTAACTTTGGAACTGGACATTGTTTGCAAAACTTTTTGACTTTAGACTATTGATAATTTTTTTCGTTTTCTCAAATTTTTGTCTATTTTTTGTTATTACTCCTATTCCCTGGTAGTTTGTACATAGGAAGTAAATTAGCAATTTTCTTACTGCACCATTGCTACAGAAAAATAAGTGTGAGATCACATAAAATGGTTCAGAATGATTTTATTTCATCAAGTTTCTTCTTCATCCCTGGCTTCCCTGTCTTCTGTATCATCCGCTTTTAACCATTCTGAGTCATCATCAGGCGTAGTGTCCTCATCGGGCTCATTTTGAGAATCAAATTCTGCAAAATGCAACATGCCATAACAATATTTGCAGCATATAAGGGATCGACACTTTTGTAATGGGACCAGTCTTATGTAAGTTCTGAGATTTCTGAAAAAAAAATTCAGCTCTGGGACTTCAGTGACGCCAATGGATTTTTTAAAGCTACTGAAGTTCAGCCAAGTGCGGATTTAGGGGGAGGCAAGGGGGCGACCGCCCCCGAAACTTTTGAAATACGATTTTTTTTCTGTATACCTATGGGCAAATTTGAAAAATTTTTGAATTTTTTTGGTAAAATACTTAATTTTGAGCATCGCCCACCCCCTGAAAAAAATTTCTGGATCCGCCACTGAGTTCAGCTCCAATGAAAAGGTCAAAATAATGGTCAATTAACAATTCTGTATTTTTTCAACTTTTCTCGAAATCATCAACCTACGCAACGGTACCAAAAAATCAAGCAGCCAAAAGTAATGATTCTTAAGGACTGGGGGAACATTTGGATCTGTGTCATAGCTTAGTTCAAATCTTGACACGAGATCATCCAAATCAAAATTAATATGTGGTCCGATAAGTCGTTTTTAGGAGGAATTTCCAGATTATCATTACCTTCGTCCTCACTACAACTCCACAACATTATTAACTCGAAAGGAATTATTCAAATTTACAAAAATGACTCTAATTACCGTTCATCAAAAATCTTTTTCGACTAACTGTAAAACCTAATGTTAACGATTACTGAACTACGGAACATCTAGATTTTTGATGCAACCGGAGCTTTCCTAGTAGTCGTTTTCGACTATTAGAAAGGCTTATTGCACTACTGAACTTCTAATAGAATAGTTCAGTAGAAAACGTGTTGGTGCATCCGAATTTTTCCACTACTGAACATCAGTAGTCTTTCAGTAGTTCAGTAGTCGTTGGTGCAACTGGCCCCTGGTCAGATTTGTCTTGCATTGGGCAGAAAAGTTATTCATCATGGTCAATGGGGAGCTCGATAATTTCAAGAAAACTATTAAACCCATATCAAATCAGGCAAGAAGCAAAACTTAACTACATTGTTTTATATCTGGCGTTATTCAAGAAACAGTTCTTGATTGTCTTAAAGTCATAATAAAAGACCCCTACAGTTTTTTTTTTCACTGGCTCTATGTCCTACATCAATTAGGTGCATTTTTTCCATGTTTGTTTATTTTTAGTATCCATTTTTCTGTCGTCTCTTACTGCTCATTTTTTCGCATCCTTTATTCTGTCCTCTCTTCTGGGCATTCTCATGTTAACTTTATGGATGATTTTTTCACCGCACGCTTTTTCACTGCCCACGCAAAAACACATTTTTTGGGCAGTGGAAAAAATTTTGCCTAATGCACCCGTCTACGATGTTATTTTCAAGACAGGCCCTTCACTACACGTTTATTGATTATTTCGTACCTGCCATTTAGTGCATCACTTCTACATGCGTTTTTGGGGCCGCTGCATTTTCATTTTAAGTTTATGGACTTTTTCATCAGCTCATTTTTCTCTGCCTGCTGCCATTCACTTTTATTTTCAAGATGGGCCTTATCTTTTCCAATGTTTGAAATTTTTCTGACTATTCCCATTTCCCTGTCTATATGCTGCTTATTTTATTTTCCCATAGGTTTATCATCTTGCATTATCGATTTTTTCGCTGGTTTTATTGTTTTTATCCAGTGGTTTTAGTTTTCAGATGATTCATTTCCCGTGTTGGGCCTTTTTTCTCCATTGTTTTTCTGCTTGTTCAACGTCTTGAATGCTTCTTAAGGATCAACACGAATGTCAGCGAACAGAATCAGAACAGACAAAAATGTACATTGTATATATTAATTTTTTTGTAAAAAACTATTGTATCAAATAGGTCTCATATTTGACCAGATGAATAATCATGTTGAGATCAAAAATTATCTAAGACTAATCGATTTGTGACAGCATTGCACAAAACAATTGAAATTAAACCTCATGTTTTGAGCTGAAAGTAGCAACTATAGTTCAGAATTGTAGATGTTATCAAGGAGACCCTTAACTGTTACCATCGAGATCAAGATGTTGACCCTTAACTTCTGCCATTAAGATGTTGACCTTTAACTCTTGCCATATCTAGCTTTGTTTTGAACTTTCAGCACAATGAGCTCGGATTTAATAACTGAGTGATAAACTAGTCACCGATTAATGAAAACTTATTTTCGTCTCATGCAACATGATTCGAAAAATTTTACAATGAAAATAAGCAAAAATAAAAAAAATGAAATGACATGCTAATTAACTAAAGAGTAGAAATATATATTTACGTAATTTTAGAATTCCTGAAAAAATTCAATCGTGAGTCTATTCAAAATTTGGACTAGGTATACAGCTTTAAGTTGTTTTATCAAAGCGAAAATAACCAAGAGCTCTAGCAGAGCGATCGAATTTGATAACTGCAACTGTGATGTAGAAACCATATTCACTAGTCAAATGGCGCTCAGACTTACCAGAAAAGTGAAAAATGCATCTTTTCACTGACCCTTAAATAAAAACAACTTTAACATCTGCAACTTCCAAAATTTTTGAATCGACAAACTCACACATTATTCGCAGAATTTGGACCAACGAAGTATCATTTATTAACGATGCTAACTGTGATAATGAAATATATTTTTATGAGCACACGTGCTAAGTACCTTGGTTCTAATAAATGACTGATTAACTAGTCATCGATCAATACAAAATTATTTTTGTCTATTGCAACATGATTCGGAAAATTCTACAATGAAAATCACACTTACCTTTCATGCTATTTAGCTACTCAAAATTTAAAGATCAGAAATACATACCTATTTACGTTATTTTAGGTGAAGAATTTCAATTGCGAGTGTATTCAAAATTTCGACTAATTATAGGGCTCTAAGTTATTTTATTAAAGTGAAAATGACCAAGAGCCCCAGCAGAGTCAGCGAACTTGCCAACTGCAACCATGATCCATAACAAATGACGCTTAGATTTACCAAAACACAGAAAAATGCATCTTCTCATTGATCTTAAAATAAGAACAACTTTAACATTGGCAACTTTTCAGTCCCAAATTTCCGTTCATCGCCTAGAATTCTCGAAAAGTTTTTATTAAGGACATACTCATCACTGAAGTGAAAACAAGAATAGTTGAGAACCGCAGATCTTCTTTCAAAATATGGAACAATTCAAGCGCTAGCGAAGTTTAGATATATATAATATATGAAAATCGTTTTCGGCAGAAAAAAGTTACTCATTCTTTGCTTCCACTGGCCTGTCCACTAATAAAAAAAAATTCACAAGACCGTTCTGCCAAATTTGAATCAGAAAGAACACCCACTTTTTGAAATATTATTTCATCATCTATTTCAAACCAAGAAGGACTTCTTTCCAGGAGAATCTTCTCAAAGTAAACTGGGGGCACACATTAAACATAATACACGAATGCGACATAACATGCATTTCACGTAAATTATAAAGCAACATAACTCGGAGCAGTCATATGGGTCTTGTTAACCAGAACACAAAAAATTGCTGAACCAAATGATCAACAGCAACAAGATGTGTACATAGTAACATAGAACCCGAAAATAATCGCGGTGGATCTAATACGGCGTAAACAACAATAAAAAGCTCGACCGAACGCAATATTGTGCAAATTTGCATCGTCTATAAATCTGAATCTCTCAGAATTTAAGTTTTAATTCAAACTGTCTCATTAAATGACTAACAAAATATATACTAGCATAGCACATTATTACATTTTTTGCACGATTTTTTTCCCAGCTTCTCCGTACACTTTCACATTTAGTTCAACAGTGAGATTAAATGCTCAACTCAACAACCTTCCATTTTCAAGACAACTAATTCCGCAAAAATCAGTGGAAAATGAAATTTTTTCAACTTAAAATTGAATCTCGATAAATGCTCAAAATTGAGTCACAATAAATGCTACAAAATGCACATTGAACAAATCAAAGAATTTGATTATGCAGTGACTAATTTGACATGAAGTGCTTGCAAACTTTCAGGTTTCAACATTCTAAAATGCTAAGAAATTGAACTTTTGACCATTATTCAGAAGGGATAATTCAAATTTTAAAACTCATAAAAGTATACTTATTTTACTTGTATAATGATAGATATGTTTCTGAATAGAAACTCGGAATCTTATGTCTGTCAAATAAGTGGTTGAGAAATTTATTTTCCAGAATTTTAAAGTCTCAGAATCTAAAAATTTTCCCAGCGTTAAAAAAGAACAGAAAAAATACAAGCAGGAACTGAATTTGCAAAAATACACTCAAAACTGTGGATTTTTAGTGTAAAAAAAATTCCAGGTAAAACGATTTGATAGATTTTTTACATGTATACAAAAAAACACTAGTACCGAAATTGGCTCTGACTGAGTTGAAGGGTCTCTCTCAATTACAGCTATGTAAACATTATTTTATGGTCCAATTTTTGCTCAGATCACAGACAAAATAATCATTGATGATCTAGAATTCGGTCAATTTAATGGATTATCAAATCTTTTTCCGCTGGAGAACATTTTTTCATATACATATTTCCCAAGCAGTTTCAGAATTGACGAATCTTTTCCCTACGAAATGCCTGAAGTTCGTAAGCTTCATGCTTTTGAATCGGAAAAAATTAACTACAATAAACAAATTTGTAACAATTCATTTTGTTTCAATAATCAAATAAACAAAACATTCTTGATTAAGAAGTGGAAAGTATTTTTGACAACAAAAGAAATCGAGGTTCAAATGAAGGAAGAAAGTTCAGTAGATGTCATACCTGTACTTGGGGGGTTGGGGGGGGGGGGGACCCCCCACGTCGGCCAACCCTGTACCCAAAATCATTTTCCCCCCAACCCCCCCCCCCCAGTTTGGAAAAAATTAAAAAAATTTTCAAAAAAGTGTATGTTTTTTGGCCTTTTTTGGGAAAAATTTCGACTTTTTCCTACCCCCCCCCCCCCAACTGGTCGGAGGTCTTACAGGTATGGTAAATGTGGAAGAGTACAGATGAGCCCTTCGCCTGCCTTTTTTCGCAAATGGGGAACAAACAAAAATGAAAAGTTTTGAGCTTTAAGTTAGAATTTTGAGAAGCACATAGTGAAATTTTTAAACAAGCAATCCAAAGGCATAAATCACTTTGAATTAGCTTAAGATATCGACCAAATTGATTTTCTGAATCTTTAACATTTTGAAACAGTGGAAAATCTATTTCCAAACATTCATTTCGAGAAATAGATTACCTAATCAATATGAAGTTTTAGTTCAACGAATGGGCATTTATTATTTTGAACATCTTAAAAATCGTATTTACATACCCTCATGAGATATGATTCAAAAAGTATGACTTGGGAAGAGCAAAATTTCTAAAGATTACTTGACAAAGTTTTTGACTTCAAATCATGTCAAAAAAACTATCGTGTGACGTTGCAAAAGTTCATGTGTTCATTTTTCTCAAATAATTTGTCAAAGGAGAAATACGAATCTCCATTGAATATCAAAAAGTATAGCGGACCAAAATACCTGTAAGAGGTCCGATCAGTTGGGGGCTGGGTGGGGGTACCAAGTTTCCCTAAAAGGATGGGGGGTGTCCCAAAAAAAAGAGAAAACCGAAATTTTTTCAAAAAAAGACCAGAAAAAGTTCGCACAATTTTCTCAACATTTGTGTACTAGGTCCCACCAAGTTGGAGGGAGCCACCAAGTTAGGAGGAGAGTTCTCCACTTACAGATATGAAGATCAACAATCAAAACATGGAATAATGATACGTTTTTGATGTTGAAAATTATTAGGATAATTTGATAATGGTGCTCAAGCATGGCTTTTTCTGCCAAAAAACACCTTACTTAAATTCTTTTCAGGTAGCCGTAGGGACCCCATACTTTTAGTTAATAAATACTGAAAAATGTCAATTTTTTAATGAGAAAAGTCAATTTTTGAACAAAAAATAGTCAAAAATGGGAATTTTTTCGGCGCTTGACGCCATGAATAAATTTTTTCAGTCTTTTTAGAAAAAAATTCCTATTTTTTGAACTACTTCTTGGACTTTTTTTGTGAAAAAATTGATTTTTTTCCTTGAGAGACCCCTCCCGCAAAAATTACTGACCCCGGTCCAAAAAAGTCGCCCAACCATACATGTAACGGAGCCCCGAGGTCTGGAGGGGGTTGGGTTGGGCGACTTTTTTGGGGCCGGGGGTCAGTAATTCCCAAGATTTGGGGGGGGGGGGGGGGTCTCTCAAGGAAAAAAATTCGATTTTTTCACGAAAAAGGTCTGAAAATAGTTCAAAAAATTTGTAATTTTTCCCTAAAAAGACCAAAAAAATGTATCTATGGCGCGAAGCGCCAATGAAATTCACATTTTTTATCATTTTTCGTTCAAAAATTGACATTTTTAATCAAAAATTGACAGTTTTCAGTATTTTTCGGACCAAAAGTATGGGGGTCACAACGGCTACCA
Organism: Romanomermis culicivorax; assembly: GCA_963922205.1. Classification (NCBI taxonomy): domain Eukaryota; kingdom Metazoa; phylum Nematoda; class Enoplea; order Mermithida; family Mermithidae; genus Romanomermis; species Romanomermis culicivorax. The sequence continues at coordinate 716,439 of CAWUHX010000029.1, read as the reverse complement.
TATGGCTAGCCATTGGATTGGACTGGGGGGCGGTCGCCCAATGGCTAGCCATATGGTCGACGATTTCTGAGGGGGGTTGCCATAGCACTTCCCCCCAAATTACATGTATGCGCCCAACCCTCCAGACCTCGGGGCCCTGTTATATGTATGATTAGGATATAGGGTAAGACGAACTTGGAGCGCATACCTGTAATTGGGGTCAACCCTGTACCTAAACCCCTCAGACTTGAAAAAATGTACGATAAATAATTTTTGTCTGCCCAAAAAAACGCCTGTGATGTGGTGAGCAGAGGTTGACCTGTTAAAAGCTGCTCCTGAACATACGACCTGTAATTGGGGGGAAATTGAGGGGAGACGCCCCCCCCAACTTGGCCAGACCCTTTACCCAAGTGTTGGAACCCCAACACGGCCCCATACTTGGTCCACCCTATACCCAACCCCCCTCCCCCCCAAACTCGGAAAATTGCATAAATATAGGAAAAAATTGGTTTTTTGGGGAAATATTGGAAATTTTTCCGGCCTTTTTGGACGTTTTTCGACCCCCCTCCCCAAATTTCGGAAATGTTGGGACCCCCATTACAAAATTTTGGGTTTACCCTCCCCCCAACTGTTCGGAGCTCTTACAGGTATGCTCTTGAACTAATGATTAAGAATACTAATTATTAAAGTTCGGCCAAAAATATTAATATTCAGCATTGTTTTATGAACTAAATATTTCTTCTCTCTTGTAAAAATTTTCTTCTCCAAATGGCAACATCCTCTAAAACGCTTTAGCTTATCTGAAATGTTTTCGACAAAAAGCACGATTTGAGGGATCAGCTCTCAGCAGTGACCATGTGGAAAAAAATTAAAGCGAACGCACCGAGAAATTTCGATACCTGAATTATCCTAGAAAAAAAGAGTTGTTTCTCTACCTCAAATATTCACGAATTTCAAACAAAATAATGGCAGAACAGCCTAAAATTTTTCTCCACCATAGGCTGTATTTGACGGAATGAAAAAAACGGGGGATAAGAACACTATTAAGAAATAAATAAGCACATTTAAATTATAAAACACAGTGAGAAATCCCAATTCCCATTTCCCAAAACAAAATAAGGTTAGAAATGCCCGGCGCTCGAATTCGGCAGTGTCTATTAGTCGGATACGGCGAATATAATATTTTATATTTGCAGTATACTGTTAATAGTGCCTGCTGACCTACTATTAGCCGTACGAAAAGTACAGTATATCTCATCTTACTAATTTTTTATTGATATTTACATCTAGCGGCTCAGATTGCATATTTGTCAGCTGTTACCTATTCAGCCTGGCACATTGCATACAGTTTATATTTTCATAATTATCCTAATTTGTGTACAAATTTGTTAAAATCCATTCGATTTACATGATAAACTGGTCGATATCAATACATGAGGAAACTTTTGTGCACAATATAGCATAATTTTTCAATGATTTTCAGGATGGATTGTTATGTACAAGCCATTGAACTTCATAATTTGCACAAAATGCTGCAGCCGAAGATTATTGACCTGTTCACTGTAGATGCTTCGAAAGCTTTAGTAGCTGATTCGGTTTTTGGTTGCTTCCAAGATCTCGCCAAAGCCATCGAACGGCTAGAAAGTGAAACTTTTCAGTCATTTTCAATCGAGTCCAGTAAACGTTTTCATAACGATGAAAAGAAATTTGTTTTTTCAAAGCTTGTTCTAGTTTGCAGGAATGGTATTCGTTGTAGGGCAACTGGCATAGGCCTACGACCCAATCAAAGTTATTTCGGAGCTGTGGGGTGTAGCTGTCGTTTAAATATTAATTTCAGTAATGCAGAAAATAAACTGAAAGTCACCCGCTCGAATTTTAAACATAATCACGAAGTTTCTGAAGAATTATTGTCTCATTCCCCACATAAAAGAAGATTAGACGGAGATGCAAGAGATTTCATTGTAAAAGCAGCCCAGTTGGGAGCTAATGTAAAATTAATTGCTGAGGAAATTCGCTCCACTGAAGGTAAACAAGTGACTAATCATAATATTAGAAACATCATAGATGCTGCTCGCAGTTCTGAGAAAGCCAACGAAGTTTCCAAAACCATTTATTTTCTTGAAAATGTGAAAAAGACTGATCCAGGCTCGTATCTCAAAGTTATATCAGACCCACAATCGAATGTTGTGGATATAATCTTTTTTCAAACTAGTCTCATATCGAATTTCCAGAATTAGTTGAAGTAGATGGAACTTAACGTTTAAACAATATCAACTATGTTCTTTTTTTATTCAGTGCGCTAGATAAGAATCGTATCAGTCGCATTGTTGCTGCAGCATTTTTGAGCTCGGAGACTGAATATCTAGTGACATCTTGTTTCGAACAGTTTAAAATCAGTAATCAGGATAGCGTAGACAAAACTAAAATTGTTGTTTTGGACAAAGATTTTGAGTCCGTTAAGGCGGCTCAGAATACTTTCCAGAACTTACTGTTTTACTATGTATGGTTCATGTCGAGCGAAATTTTCAGAAAATTGTTCGGGAAATGAAGTTTACCCCTAGAGAGTCATGTGAGATAGGCAAGTCTAATTTGACTTTACAGAATATCAAAGAACGTGCATTCACGTTGCTGAAAAGACTATTACACGCAAGAAAGTTTGACGTCTTTGATGACAGTTGGACTGAGCTCCTGAATGATAAATTAATCCCATGTCATTTCAAAGAAATTTTCACATCCAACTGGATGAGTTGTAAGGAAATGTGGGCTTATGTCTTTCGGAAAAATCTCACGAATTTTGGAATTAATGATACTAATCAGATTGAAGCACAAAATAAACATATCAAAGACGTAATAAATCCGTATTCGCTGATGTCGTTATGCATCGAAAATCTGATAAAATTTATTTCTATGCATACGTTCAATGTAAAGCATCGGGAATACGTGGAAAAATGTAAAGGCAAAATTATTCCCAACATTCCTTCATTAGAACAAAAAGAATTTCTGTTCAAACATTTCACCGATTTTGCTGCTTCTAAGCTCAGTGCAAAATATATTTTGTTTCAGAGAGACCTTCGAAAATTTCAGATCATCAACAATGATGGAGCAACTAATGTTTCCAAAACGGATTCTGACTCCAAATATACCATTATACAGGATCCCAAATGTTCTTGTGAATTTTTCTGCCATTTTGAGTTGCCTTGTCGTCACATTATGGCTGTTAGAAATTCGGAAAATTTAGAAATATTTGATTTGAACCTTATTTCACAACGTTTCCAACGGTTTAAATTCGTTACGTCTGTTCCTGATAACTTCAGTCATGATCCATTGTTGGAAAAAATTCCCGAAAATTCTATCGCAATAGATAGTTCAAAAAATAGAATTTTGTCTGTAAATGAAAAATACAACAAAATGTTGAAACTAGCCAAGCGAGTTTGTGACGTCTGCAGCAAATTAAGTTTCACAGAATTTGAAAAGCAATATGAACAGTTAAAAAATCTTTCAATAGCCTGAATACATCTCAGCCTATGTCGATGGTTATTTCAAAAACTGATGAACTGGTGGAAAAAAGCCTCGATTTGGAAACAGCAAATGCTGAAACTGATGTTAACATGTCGAAAACTGGAAGCATCGTGAGCGATCTTTTACCATCAGTGTCAAACCACAATGTTGAGACGAGATCTGATGATTTTAGTGAGGCTTCCGAGTTCAAAAATGACCAAGACTCACCAGATCAGTTACTTTCTTTTAGAAAACAGCGTAAGATCATGGGTAATGTAAAGGGTTTGACAGAGAGGCAAAGGTGTTTTCGGATTTGATCCCACTATTTTTCAACAGCGATTATCCATCTCCACCAACCCAACGTTTGAAAGAACAAAATGGCCGTTTTGTGCAAATTATGAAGTTCAATGGCTTGTACACAACAATCCATCCTGAAAATCATCGAAAAATTAAGCTATATTGTGCACAAAAGTTTCCTCATATATTGATATCGACCAGTTTATCATGTAAATCGAATGGATTTTAATAAATTTGTGCACAAATTAGGATAATTATGAAAATATAAACTGTATGCAATGTGCCAGCCTGAATAGGTAACAGCTGACAAATATGCAATCTGATCCGCAAGATGGAAATATCAGTGAAAAATTAGTGAGATGAGATATACTGTACTTTTCGTACGGCTAATAGTAGGTCTTATATAGCAGGCACTATTAACAGTATACTGCAAATATAAAATATTATATTCGCCGTATCCGGCTAATAGACACTGCCCTCGAATTCCCCAACATTTCCTTGCTACAGTATATTCTAGAAGATATTCGAACAGATCCGAAGGAATTAATACAGGTGAAAATTCATCGATTTTCTGACAGGCAGTGTTGTCAAGCCCAAATGGCATCAGTGAAAACGCTGTGAACTTGTGATCAAGGAGCGAGAAGACGGCTCCTGTATCAATTAGAGCTTTGGCTTCCACCCAATTGTTCAGTTGAACTCTGATATGAGGGGTCCTCATTTCAGTGGGGTGGAAAGCTGACACCACATGACCTGGGTCAGGCACCGAGTCGTCAAAACTCGACTCTGGCACATCGGTTCGCCTGGGTATTGGCAAACCAGTGCAGCGGAGTAATCCCACCAGAGCATAACCAACTGAGGCTTCCGAATTGGTCCCACGAGTGGGATGAACCTGAACAGTAAGTACATGATCCGATCTTTCTCCTGAGCTCTGAGTAGCTCCCAATGATTCGACCTCAGTGTCAGAGAGTGGTGGCACCTCTAGGATGGGGGATGCAGGGGCATCAGAATCACTAGGCTGGCAAAAATGGCCTTTCTCTAGTGTAACCAGAGAATTTCCAGGCAGGGGTCGAGGGCAGTTTGACCCTGACCTGGCCATAAAGTGACCGCTGGCCAGTCTAGAAGAGGTCGGACTACCTCTGGTTGACCCACTGGATGAGGCAACTGAGGGCGCTCGCGAGGGTGGCCGAGAAATGGATGAAGTCCTTGATCCGGATCGGGACCCGGACCTGTGGGAGGCCTTTGATAGTGAACGCATGTTCTCCCACCAGAGTTCCACCTGATCAATGTCAGCCGCTGTCGAAAGAAGTGACAGTTCTACCGTGTTCAATCGACAGACTTGTTGTTGGTAATCAAACATGATATTCTGGAATTGTTCTAGCAAGTCCAATCTGAGAATCAGATCGACCGGTGCCAAGAAAGGTGACGTAGTCTTACACACATGGAGATGTATATCCACTCTAGTGTGTGGCTGACGGGTTCCAGGCAACATGATCTCATACCGTCCTGATAGGAGGGTATGGACAGCTTTCCCATTGATACTCATTAATGGGTTAAAGTCATGATGTTGCTGGAAAGCCATCGCCGCCTTTAGACTTTCTTTAATCAAGGCTTTGTGAAGGCGTTGACTAATGATGGTCCGTGGACAACCAGTGTCAAGGAAAGCAGGAGTTTCCTTGTGGTCAACCAGTACGACAAAACACGGAGTGATCCTGTCTAACTGAGTTGGCACATCGTTCTGTACGTAATGAAAACCTACCCAATGCTGCACTTTCCGGAGGAAGTTCAGCGGAGAGTACTGGCTAACAAACCGAACCTGTCTTTTCGGCAGGCAGTAACTGAGGTAATAGGAGCCTCAACGTAGATGAGAAATCCTGTACTGGCCAGTACTGCCAGAGTGATGAGTGTGTTAAAGATCAACTGCACTAGCCCACTCAAAAGAGACTGTAAGCCCTGTATGAGGTTGTGCTGCTGACCAGTAATCACGTGGTTTGCAGCCAGACCAACACCTTCCAGTGAGGCTTTGATGTCAGTCCCTACCCTTGCAACCGCTTGATAAATAGTATCTGGTTGCAGGGATAGACCAGCGGTATAATTGACCAACTGGTTTAAGACTGCTTCAATTTGCTCAGTCTTGTAAACGTATTGTTTAAAGAAAGCAAACCTTGAAGGGGTCATCTCCAACTGATCGTGAAACAGTGCAGGAGCCTCAAAGGGAGTGACGTTGAAGGGCTGTTTGCAGAACGGTTCAAGCGGAATTTGGCTCACATGGACCGTGCCAGAGTCAGTAAACCTGCCCGAGTGATTTCGGAAAATCCCGGTAAAGTGATGGTCACACGGCACTTTTGGGCTGAATTTAGTGAGATCTGGGCCACCGGGGGTGGCAAAATAAATGGTACCGCCAACCTGTATGGGTAGATACTTGTAACAGGTGTCCCCCACCCGGTACGAATGGTAGACATAAGTGGCGTTGACCTTTTGGCACCGCCATATCCTCAGTGCTTCACCCATAAATTCCACCGTCAGATCATTCCTTTGCAGGAATGCCCGGGCTCCTAATGTAGGGTCAAAGCGAAGCAACTGCCGAGTCAGATCAAGGTAGCGTTGAGCGTGAGAACACAACTCAAGCCACATGAACCGAAAATTGTTAATTTCCGATTCTTTGATCTGCTGAGCCAGGTAGTTCAGTTTGGCATTGACGGGGTCAGGGATGGAGTCCTTTGCCAATCCGAACAACCTCTGGGTCAAATTAAATCTTCCATGGATGCATAGAAGAAGACCCTGATCCGTTTGTACTGTGTTCAACCCGAGGTCAGGACACAACCGAAACACGCGAGAGTTTCCTGGGATCTTCAGGGCAACCTGCAAATCATCAATGATGATATGGTTCCCTGATACACACGCAGTGTAATTACCCTGAGGTGGATAATGACACTGTGCTGTAAAGTTTGTGGCAGGCCAAACAATTACCCCATCAAGAGTAGTGCATTGACCTGCAGTGGGACTGCATCCACCTACATCCCCTAAGGTACTTAGAGCTGTAGTGCCATCCCACGAAGCAACCTGTCCCTCCTCGATGAAGAGGTTAGTCACTGTCTTGCAGACGTCATTGCAGCACCATGAGTACATCACCTCCAGTGTTTGGTTAGTGCCATAAAAGCCAGGAGGTATCTCCACAAGCTTTTGTAAACCAAACACCTTAGTGCGATGTGCCAGTGTACATGCCCCAGGTGCTAGATGCTGAGTGGTAATGACGTCTGCCGTAATGCCCCTAGATCCGAAAAAACCAATGTTAGTACATACCTTACAGTTTCACAAAGTACATTTCCATGCTAGAGTAGTGATTGGATCAGAAATAGGTACATATACTGTAACATTCATGCGTCGTGGACTCCACGAAGATTTTGGTGGTTCGCATTCAACTTTCTGAGGTAACTCAAGTGGATGACCACTTCTTGAAAGACCACAAAATTGGTATTGAGTAGCATGTGTTGTGGAGCTCATTCCTAAGAACAGTAGTGTCACAAAGGCCCAATTTATTACATGCAAAATATTTACAAACGGTGCTCGTAAATATGCACCAAAATGTACAGTTTTCACCCGTCAGGCGGCTTCATTCTTCATCATCATCGTCGTCGGACGATATCGGGTCCTCTCCGGGGAAGTCTTCGCATGGGTGGACTTCGCGAAGAATGCCAATCTTTGGGGGCCGCAGGATGGTTGCCGTCGGAAATGGCGACGCCTCAGTGACGCTGATGTCGTCGTTAACGGCGCGGAACAGTTCTCCAAAGGCGTTGGCGACCGGTTGCTGTTGAGCAATTGCCGCCAGTGGTTGGGCTCCCATTGTCGTTGTAGTCGGTGACGTGGCAACAACTGCTGTGGGCTGCACGCTGCGACTGGCTTCCTCCACAGCGCGGCGGATGGCGTCCACTGCCGGGGACGACAGTTCACCATCCAACAGGATCTTGTCCACTGGGGTGGCGTGAATAGTTCCGTCGGCAATAAACTCGAGCGCCCATCGAGTGACGTCGGGTCCCAATATCGGCAATGCTGCTGGCGCCGATAGCACCACGTTGGCGGCTGTAAGCGCCTCAACCTTGAACGGCTCGTTGAGTAGCGCCCATGGGAGATGTGGATATTTCTTGGCCAAATCCGTTGACCATACGGCCCGCATCGCGTCAGTGATGGATGAGGAATCTGTAAACGAGAAATCATTAAAGCCGGTGACTTATAAGGATATCTGATTTTCAGACCTGAAATGCCAGAAACAGAAGGTAGTTTACCTATCAGATTCATTGATTCCAATTGACCGACGACCTCCAATGCCGAGTCCGTAGGAATGCCGGGCCGCAGTCCTTGGGCCATAGCATGTGCCGGGGGCGCCGGTGTACCTTCTGTCGGTTGATAGGACACAATTATGCTGATGTTGACAGTCATTTTCAGTGTTGTTGACAGGTTTACATTGACCGGCATTGCATATTTCGGTGGTGGTGGTGGAAAGGCTGATGACGGAGTCGACGCCGAAACCACTGCGGCAGCTGAAAACCCAATACTGATTACACAGACAGGATAACACAGTTGTGAGTGATCAGCCAAATGTTCAGCCAGAACTTCATCATCCAGATCAAACAGATTTGGATGAGGAAGATCCTCGGTAGCTCCTACAGCATTATTTTGCCGTGGGGGTGACCGATATTGGTTCCCTGTCCCGTGAGGAGTTGGATTAGCATAACGCCGAAAATTTCCACTTGCCGCCTGAGGAGAGTAACCAGAATTACCAAAGTTAGTCTCACCAGGCAATGTTGAAATCCTATTTGGGCAGGCCGAAGCCCTGTGCACTCGTATCTTTCGGCAATGCAGGCAGGGTCTGTCGCATCTGTTGGTCGGGTGTGCCCTGGTTTGACGAAAATAGCAATGGCTGGTGCCGGTGGCGGTGGCGGTGCTAGGGCCGGTGCAATCCGGATGTTGGGCCCGGCAGTTAGCGTCATTGTGGGTGCAGCGTCCATGGTAGGAGCACATCTGTAAATGTGCCCCTGATGGGCGATCGCCAGCGGTCTGGACAAGTGTTGACAGCGTCGTTGACGGCGTCGAATTTCTCGGAGGTGGCACCCTTTGCTGATCTGTAAGTCGGGCAACGTGAGCCATAAGCCGGGCCATCTCCGATTGTAAACGTCGAATTTTGTTGGACGGCATTGCTGACGGACGTTGAGCCGTGCCCCTTTGATTCGACATTGACCTGACGTTGTTGGCGGTCCTTTGTTCTGGAGAGAAAACAGCATTAGATGGGGCAGTATACCTAATCTCATTCCGAAAAATTTGCGATTCCGCATAACAGGCTGCTTTGAGAGTCTCTTCAAGAGTTGTGAACTCCCTGAACTTAATACTATCACGAAGGACTGGTTTCAACCCTCTCAGAAAGATAGGTTTTACAATTGAATCCCTAACATCAGTCACGAGATCCGGATAAGCCACCCTGGACAGTCTCTTAAGGTGCTCAAGATAAACTATTCCGGACTCATTCGGCTTCTGCAGGCGATCCTGGATCAACTGCTGGTGCAGATCTGAGTCACGCCCTACTGGAAAGTCTTTCCTCAGAAAAGCCGTGAACTCTTCGTAGTGGGTAGGCGGCGGGGTACCACTGCTAAAGTCCTGGTAGGATGCGAGAGCAGGACCTGTTAGGCAAGACTCCAGAAACGCGATTTTATATGCATGATCCGTTTCTGTTACCCCTTGAAGTGTAAAGAAACGGGTCAAGTGAGATATAAAATCTGTTATGGACTCAGCAAAAGCACCTGAAAAGGCAGGAGGGGCCATGGAGCTGGACACTGGAGGGTGCCTTTTGCCATTCATAGCCTCCAGCTTTTGGTTGAGCGGTCCAAGGGCATTCTCAAATGCAGCTTGGACCTTATTCTCTATCTGTGAAGGTAAATCAACTTCTGACTTCATAGATGAGAATTCGTCTTCCTGTAAGGTATCTAAGACTGATGATCGTGCCTGTGAAGCTATTCGATCAAACTGAATAGAGAGGGGCTCACTTGTCTGCTTAAGCTTAGTACTAAGGCGACAGGAATGTCTAGGTGTCTCTATTTTGTGAAAGTGAAGTAAGTGTTACTTTTGTGGTCGTGTGGTGAAGAGGCCCGGGAATTAGGAGATCATTTAGGCGATGGCGTTTTTGAGACTTTAACTCTTGTTCTTTACAATAACTAGCGGCCACTCAAGGATGGGGCTAGAAAAGAACAAGGTTTTAGCTCTCAGAACAGCCAGAAGGTAAGATAGGTTGACTCAGAAGGGAATTTATCTGGTCACCAATGTACTTAGAGAGGGGCTAACCCATGTGTAAAGAGAGGGGAAGTTATACCCAAACTTTAGAAATTAATGGGGCTAGACCTGGTTATTTGAACCAAAAGTAAATAAATTTGAATGAAATGGTGGATTTCCAACCATAAAAGAAAGGATGACATGAGGACGTACGGATAAACCCGCTCAAAAAGGAATTTTAATTGGAGGTTAAGTCCGTTGTGCTAGTTTACAAACTTTGGATATGGGAGGGCTCCTAACGGACAAAGTCCTACTCACCAGGAGTAGCGCATGGAGTAGCTTAAGAATTAATAAGTAAAGGGGGATAACTTAAAGTAAACTTAATGGGTGTAAATAGATAGGGACAAAATTAGTTTACACACCAGATTACACAAAGGGGAATGCGCTATTACGCAATCGGCCTCACTCACTAGGAGCAAGTGTGAACTCTGAAAAGTGTGATAACTAGACAGGAGGATCCTGGGAGGACGTCATTCGCATATATTCTACAACCGTGCCCAAAACGGGAATGGGCGTCTTGAACAGAGCAGGAACTCTCCAGGAGTATTATATACAGCTGGGGGCCGGGTTTCCAATCACTGAGATGAAGTGAGGATCCCAGGTCACCATTTGGAGATAAAGAGCACCAGGTACTAAGGTGCTATTCTGACATAGTCAGTAAATGGGTGGCATGAGGGTCCTTGGCCCAGCTGTGCCTAAATGGAGGTGGGGAAATGCAGGCTTCCTCCTATGAATCGAGGCTAGGCTCAACCCATCTTGAGATCAGGGGTACAGTCTGTCTCTAATGAATGAGTGTAAAGTGAGGGGCTAAGGCCGACTTAGTTGTAACATGTTTAGGCGGACTCAAACACCTTCGCTTAGGCAGGCTAGCGGCATATTATGCTAAGGGACAAACCAACGAAGGCGGACTCAGGATCAAGGGCGACTCCAGTGCGGACATTATTAGGCCAGCTAATGAAGGCGTTTGAGTGTAAAGAAATGATTACAGGGGGGCCTTTTACACTTTAGGCCCAGCCAGTGGCTGTGCCGTAATTCCTGAGGAATTATTCTGGTGGGGACACTAAAGAAGATCATAGATGAGAAAGAAATGCGAGAATTTAGATAAGAAATTTACAGGAAGGTTGTCAACCCTGGCGATTGTTAGACACATGCAGTACTGACTGCAAATGCCCAACGGTTGCGTATGTTGAACAACGGACCCAGCTGAGACCGAGTGTAAACCCATTCCAACCTGCAGTTAAAGCTTAGAAGGTAGTCACGTGCTGATCCATCAGTGCTGCTACCCTGGTGGACAACCTGATCAGTATCACAGACCGAGTGCATCTCAGGTTGAGTGAGCATGTATACTGATGTTTCCCAGGCACCAGTGACACACAGACACAACCCTTAGACAAGAGCCGTAGGTGAGAAGGTAATACGCCAATCATCACCTAAGACTCAAGTGGCATCTTGGAAACCCACAGTAACCCGGTGCTGACGTCAAAAGATGTGATATACACCACCACATACTCGGTGCTGACCTCAGGTGACTGGGATGTAGGTGCCATAATCTCATATTGCAGTATGTACGCCAAAAAGTATGAGCCTACGGCTACAGACTTCCTACAGCAATACAGAGCATCGCCATTGCTGACGCCAGAATAAGACTGTAAAGTCTTAATTCTGATACTGGAATAGAGACTTATCATTGTGGACATCAGTAGATAGGGCTCTAGGCCAGCAACCCTGCTATGACAACACGGAGCATCGCCGTTGCTGACGTCAAAAGGTAATAGCTGAGTCTCAGTTATCCTACAACAATGATATGAGATGCAGTTGTTGCAGACGCCAGATGTGCAGTTTGTAAGGCCTCACATCTACGAACAACAGTGTGGTGCATTGTTGTTGCTGATGTCAAGGACTGAAGCCGGAATAGCCGACCAACCCTAGTGCAACAACACGAGCCTCTGCTGTTGCAGATGTCAGAGAGACAGTGCCATATGGTCACTATCCTGCAATAACAACCCGTTACGTTGCCAATGCTGACGTCAGAGGTAGAGCCGGAGGGACATAGAACTATCAACCCCTTAAATAGCCACATGCTATGCGGCCATTGCTGATGTCAGAGGCATGACCCCGCTAGTCATGCCTCAGTGCAACAGCAGCATGTGAGGTAGTTGCGGATGTCAGAGGTAGGGTCGCCAAGACACATCACCTCAGAACAACAACCCAATAAGTAGTTGTTGCTGAAGTCAGTGGTCAAGATCGGTAAGATCGTCACCACGTGCAACTACCAAGAGAGAGAAGAAAAGAAAGGAGAAGACCGTACAGTAGTGGAAAAAATAATAAAATGACCTACTGAACAGTTGCCAACTATAAGGTATGTGTGACCAGTAAAAGAGAAAGTTTTTTTTTTGATAAATTTGAATAGATGTGAAAGAAAATGTTTTTTTTTGTTTTTGGTAAGAAGGAAAAAGAAGGGATAAATTTTCTCTTTTACTGGTCACACAGAGAGAAGAAAAGTTAGAAAAGAGAGAAAATGGGTTATTACTTTTTATTTGAGTTGATTTTTGAGATAAGAAAATTTATTGGGTGAAAAAGTTATTATAATTGGGTCACATGTTACACATAGAAGACCGAGAAAATAAAAAGTAAAGTAAATAAAATAAAATTTGAGGCCCAAGAGATAAGCGATGTGATCTGCTAAGTACGGTGTTATATGTGTCAACAGTAAAATTTTGGCTTGTTTGGCCGGAAAATGAGCAACTTGGCTAGTGCTCAGTGAAGATAAGAAAAGCTTTGAAAAAGTGTGTTGACACACATACCAGACACAGATAACGAATCACGACCACACTTGATGTCCAGAATCAAGAGTGGAAGGTGTACTGTACCTCGTGATCAGAGATCCCGAAACTCTCAGGGGCTGTGAAAACCTCATGGGCTGTGATACTCAAGTATACAGTAGTTAGAGTATGTGCAAATCGCAGTTGTGCTGTAACCAAAGAGCCATACGGCGTTACAGTAACCTATCCGATCACATGCAGTGAATGGAGCCCAAAAAAGGGAGAAAATAGAAAAAAGAAAAAAAATGAAGCTCAGAGGAGATTTACGGCAGAATACTCTATTTACTCGACTCTGGGAATTTATGACTCTTGGGAACCAACTCTGGGGAAAAATCTGACACCAGGGGATATATTAAAGCTTACAGGCGTTACTATACTCATAAGGCATTAATTTACACACAAGAATCATTAATTGAACCACACGTTAGGCAAATCCCCACCTACAGTAATTAAACTCTACTCAAATGCGGTGCTATCTGAGTGGGGGTTAAACTCGAACATAAGGGCCTATTCCGACCTAAGGGGTAGTGTACCTTCTTATGGGCGTATCTGCTTACATGAGGGCATAAATTTCATCCTAAGGGTCAGTAATCCCACTTTGAATGCGAATCAGCAGACCTGACAGAGGTTTCCCCACTCAAGTGGCAATTCTCATGATCTGAGAGAGGTTTCCCCACTTAAACCGAAATTTTACCTAATTGGAAGAGGTATCTCACTCAAAAGGGTAAAAGGTTGTGAAGTCAGACTTAAATGTCGATTTACCAGCCTCGCCATGTCACATTAAACAGAGTGGGAGCCATGTCACATTAACTGAATTGGTGATCAGTCACAATGATGGGAAACCCCATACCATATTCCATAGGAAATACGGTCATCACACTCTGAGTAACATGCTGTGACCCTGTGCCATGGCTCCGTTATATTTCTCTGTTTCGGTAACCTAACCCAGCTGGTACTACCACAGGTAAACCTATGGTGTACCTCCGCCTTGTCCTAGGGTTATGCTGTAGAATAGTGGCCAACGCAGCTGGGTCAGAGGTGCCAATCCCTAGTCCTCACTCACTGGGAATGAGGGACAGTGCCATTTGGAGAATGGCATACTGTAGGGGACCCGATTGTTAACCTAAATCCCCTTGTTGGCCCTGACCTTAAGGGTCTGAGGGCTTTCTAAACTGAGGGTAATTCCGAGGAAAACTGGCTTAGGGGAGACTCCCACAAATAAACCCTCAACAATAATAACCCCTGAGAAGACTTACTAATCCTCTTCTCAACCTACTCGGCGATGAGCGACAGGTTCTGGGGCCAAAGCTGGGGTCCTATGGATGGCGATGAACGGGTACGGGAATCCGAGCAATTCAGCGTGGGGTAATGTGGCTGCGGATCAGCAGGCTGCGGTGACAAACGTTTCCCCGGCGAGGGCGACCGGATTCCTGGTTAACAGCGACAGGGACGAGTTCCTATGGTCGGGTTACTGTAGTGGTAACGTATGAGAAAAGCCAGAGGCGAGAATATGCAAATTTTATTCGACAAGCGGCCAACGCAGTTGACAATAAAATGATACAATAATAATGACGCCGGCAAAACGCAAGACGCAAGGCTAAAAAGACGCAACACCAGTTAGGCCCAATAATGAGTGACAAACTAACCAAACATGCCCTTTTAAAGGGCTCCATAAACTACAGTATGCCTTGGGCGGAGTTAACACTCCCCCAAGCTAACTTCTGCAGCAGAAATTGTTGCAGAAGATGCCTATGGTCACATAGACATTTTCCAGTTCACAACGTTAAGCATTGGGGCGAGTTTTCACTCTCCATGCTTAACATAGGAATGTCACTAGTGAGAATTTCCAACTAGTCGTTTCATGTTGCGAAACGTCACTAGTTTTTACTGATTAGAGGTGCACGTTGTGCTCCAATTACAGGGATGAGCTCGGAGAGCTTATCTCTAACAGAAATTCTTGACTAGCGGGTACATACCTTAGTCTACGTGTATAACAAAATAATAATTCGAAACAGAAATAAAATGTGCGCAAAAGCAACAGAAATAAAACATGAAAAGTACACACATAAATTGCATGTAAAAACTATAAAAACAAAACGCAAAATTGATGCGAATTACTGTAACACAATAGGTAATGAAAAACATAACGAAAAATTGTGATGTGAATCACGTGATGTTCGACGAAATTCTTCGGCACATGACACGGCAGTCCTTCGAAAAAGGGCGTCCTCGTCCTTGTGCGGCATGTCTATGGAGGTCAAACGTTCAAGAGCACGTAAAAAGCATGGAAGGCGTGGTTAAGCGTACAGTATACAAAAGCAAAAGAAGCAGGAAGCAACGGTTGGTGGAAAGTGATTTTGGAACTGGACCCCCCAGGTATCAAGGGAGTGGCCAAAGCGGAAGCCGTATAAAAAGCAGAGAGAAGCGTGAAATCATCAGATTTTAATCCATGTTTGTTATTTATGCAAATCATGTTTTGAAGCAGAAACCATTTCTTTTATTGTTGTGCGTCGATGCAAAAGAAGCTGTCGGTGAGCCATTTATTTTTGTGACATTATCGTTATCATTCATTTTTATCATTCCCATCCCCATGGACCGTAGAGAAGCACAGGCGTTTTACATTCAAGTAAATGTATAGATAAATCTGGGCCTTACATATTTTGGTGACCGTACCCTGCCATAACCATTGGAACTTCTTGCCCCATTAAGGTGCATTCTTTTCCAGGCAACCCTATGAAGTAATCACACCCATAAGAACTATCCCCTACAGAAGGACATTTAATTCGTAAATATCAAACTGGAAAGTACCTTTAACGGAACATTAAGTGATACATTTTTATGAATCAAACGTGAAACAAAAACTGAGACCTCAAGGCAAAAATCCCAACATAAATGGAGAGTGACATACCAAACTCAGGATCACTTAAGAGAAATTGTTAGAGAACAAATAAACGAACTATTTTCCGAGCATTTTCGAACCATCCGAACACAATTGAATCAAAATACAGTAAACCCCACACTAATTGATGACTTAAGAACAGCCAACATCCGCAATAACATGGCAAATAATTTTTACAGGAAACCTACAGTATTCACAGGTGGAGTGACCAAAAATTTTGGGGAATGGAGTAAACGTCTAGAGCAATTCATGGTACTTCAAGGCATGAAGGATAGCAACAGACAATTAAATTTAGCATGTTTAGAAATTCATTTGAGCGGGGCAGCGTTAGCAAAATTCAAAAGTTTAGCAAATTCCGAAAACCCGCCCTAAACATACGAGCAGTACAATATTGCATTACAGGCTTGCTTCCCAAATAATAGAGACACTGAGTTGCATCAACAATTTTTAAGTGAAAGAAAACAAAAATGATCAGAAACAGTAACAGAATTTTTGTTCTACCTTGAGCATTTAGCAACCCTTGCCTATCCCAATTTTAATTCGGAGGCATGGGAAATGATCATTAAACCTCTTTTTGTTGAAGGCATGCAGAATGAAATTAGAGAAGCACTTAAGTATATAAGGTTCATAACCCTAAAAGAAATATCTGATGAAGCAGCTTACATCAAACAGCAAATTCTTAGAAATGAACTAAAATCCAACAACCTACCATTCATACCTCCCAAACCCGAACCCATCTTTTCATTAACAAACAACACTAACCAACAAGGCATTTTGCATCAGTTAGAACAGCAAGTAAAAGATTTATACAATTGCAGATCAAACAAAATTCACAACCCCCACCACAGAGTAACAACAATAGTTTTAATAACAACAACGGTTTCAGAAAAAACAGCAGTTTCAGGCAGCCCACATGTTTTCAATGCGGACAAATTGGTCATGTAGCTCGAAATTGTAATTCATCAGGAACACAAAAATCATGTGAAATCTTTTTTTGCAATAACCGTGTTACCCGGGACTGCAAGAGCTGATGTATCCATTGTTACCAAACAGGCCACAGATCCGACCACTGCATATCTAAAAGTTATTCTAATGTTCAGTGTTTTCTATGTAAACAGAGAGGCCACACAAGCAGGTATTGCCCCAACCAACAGAGTCATAATGTACAAAACTGTATCAAAGACAGACAACCTCAACTCCTAATGAACATTGATGACCCGGTCCTTTATTCCACACTGCCCACCATATATAGCAGCCCCCAGCATACTCTAGGAACCATCATGCCGGCCTACCACCAATGCAGCGACGAGAAATACATCCTCGATCTCACCCTATCGGACTGGTACAACATGTCGCCACCTTTGCCCCCAACAATGGACGTCATCCCCAAGCTGTTACCAACCATACGGCCTGCCTACAAAATCCCCTGAAAACGTCCATGCCCCTCGCCCACCACTCTCAAACTACCAACCAAGAAAGGCAGCAATCTCCTCTCCTTATTCCATGGGCTAACCAAAGAACCATACCAATTTCACCCTCGTGAAACCCTCCTCCCCACCCCCAAAAGTAAGAACATTCAGACCTGATCATGCAACCCAACTTCTCAAATTTTACAAACTGTTCAGAGATCAACCCAACCAACCTCACCACCGATTTGCACCAACACTGATGCGGCGCCCATACAATTGCCCCATCCACCAACACAAACACGCCGCCCCCAATAAAAATCATAATTGGTTTCTTTGTTGTATTATACTTAGTATAATAATTCCATCATCTTGTCATGCGCAATTTCAGCTGTGTGGAACCTCATTGAGGGGTCATTTGGTCAGCATACCAAAAACTGTATCATGCATGCCCCCTTCTACAATAGACAAACCCCTACAGACATTCCGAAAAATCTATATTCCCTCCACCAAACCTCACATAACAGACGCATACAAGTGTAGTATTCGCAAAAAGAAAATTTGTACCAATATTGGATTTTTTGGGTCGAGAGGCATCGTTTTCGACCAAACTGAAATGAAAAATCTAACCCCACATGTTTGCAAGGCAATCATTATAGACGAAGAGCACAATAGTTAAAAACTGTATGAAACGAAACCAGGATTTTGGTCCACAAACAACTCACTAAGCATAGAATACACATGGTGTTGCACCAACTATTGTACGTCTGCCGCTAATGTCATTGTAGAAACTGGACAAGTAGCATCATGGAACAGAAAATCAATAACAGGTACATTATGTTGAGAGTGGTCACAGCAACCACCTCAACTACGAACTGTTGCAAAAAAAGAGAGCGCCTTTTGCGCTGCTCCGTTGGCTCAGTTGGTTCGAGTGTGCAGACGGTAGCCGCAAGGTCCTGGGTTCAAGTCCCAGACCGAGCCTAACTTTTACTGAAGCCCCAAGTAGCGGGAAAAGGTTGCCTCAACACTGGTGGCCCTTGACGGTCTGTCAAACTCGACAGCGGAGAGATGTTGAGAGTGGCCACAGCAACCACCTCAACTACAAATTGTTGCAAAAAAAGAGAGTACCTTTCCCGCTGCTCGGTTGGCTCAGTTGGTTAGAGCATGCGGATGGTAGCCGCAAGGTCCAGGTTCAAGTCCGGGACCGAGCCTAACTTTTACTGAAGCCCTGAGTAGTGGGAAAAGGTTGTCTCAACAATTATGTGACCTGGGTTCATGCAAGCCATCAGGTTGTTGTGTAACAGCCGATGGAGCCATTATCTGGAATGAGACCACATTTGAAAACCTATGCCCCTTTGAATACAAAAATACTTACCCCATAAAACTAACCAAAACTCACATGATCATGGAGGAACTACAAGGTGCCTTCTCTATCAAAAATGCCCTCTTTTCCAACCCCTTTTACCCCCAAGCAGCTCCTACGGAAATTACCCTGACCACTTCTCACCCTTGAACCCCTTGAATGAGGATGTTCAACTTCGGAAGGAGGGAAATGTAATGCAGATGCTAGCACATGGTTGTAAATTCATAATGTGCACTATGTGTTATTTAGTATTGCATATAAATTTATTCTATAATTCATCGTCTCAAGGATGTCTGGGTTTCACATGTTGACATTCCTATAAATTTATTTGAAGTGTTCTGTTTTGAATGTCTCGCACCCAGAAGCCCTTATTGACCCAATTAAAGACATTCTAATTAATTTGCACATCAACACCTGGCCCCCAGAACTCACATGAAAACACACATTCCGTAGCTAAACTAATTCTCCCCAAAATCGTAAATACACCTGCACCCATAATAGAAAGTAGAAGCCCCAACCCAGACACCAGTCTCAAGTGGAACAGTAGCCGCAGTTCATAGAGAAGCATTTATATATACACGAGTAATAAATACAGAAGCACATAGGTGTGGTTAAGTCCATCGTAAGCAAGGAAGCAAGTGTAATATAAAAAGCGTGGAAAGCATACGATACCTAATAAGCATGGAATGTGTGGTTAGGTAAGCGTACAGTATATGAAAGCAAAAGAAGCAGGAAGCAATGATTGGTGGAAAGCGATTTTGGAAGTGGACCCCCACATATCAAGGGAGTGGCCAAAGCAGAAGGGGTGTAAAAAGCAGAGAGAAGCGTGAAATAATCAGATTTTAATCCGTGTTCATGTTTTATGCAAATCGCGTTTTGAAGCAGAAACCGTTTTTTTTATTGTTGTGCATCGACGCAAAAGAAGCCATTGGCGAGCTGTTTATTTTTGTGACATTATCGTTATCATTCATTTTTATCGTTCACGTCCCCGTGGACAGTAGAGAAGCACAGGCGTTTTGGATTCAAGTAAAAGTATAGATAAATCTATGCGTTACACTTGTTTTCATCATTTTCTAGCATGTTATAGACAAAATACAAGTTCATTTTATAAAGGGCGCCTAGCAGACGCCGAATTTTATGAATAAATTAAGGTTGTCGGACCAGCAACATAGTTTAAAAATGTCTATTTCATACACGTTTTCAGGTATTTTTGAGGTAGTAGTGCATAAAGATGCTTTTTCCAATATTTTCTATGTCATTTTGTCTGTTACATTACGTTTAACTGGTGAAGGAATAGATCTGAATCTCTATATGTAACCTAATATATCTTTAATGAAAATTATCAATAATTATTTCAATTATGAAATATCTCACTGCTGAATTTCAGTTTAACAATTTATCAATTTGTTTCACAGTTCAGGAATATCAGCTTCTGCTAAAATAAAATATTTTGCTAGGCCATAGGCCGAAGTGAAATAATTATTCTCCTATAATGCTGAGACTTAACTAATTGCACGTTCATTCGTAATATGATAAGTGATAGCTCGATTTTTTCAAAGCTCCACCCCAAAAACTTTACCGTTAGCATGATACCTGTCTCTTTCCTTCATTGTTCATGAGAGCTGTAATTGACTCTTTATTAAAAGATTAAACATAATTAGACATTAAACTAACTCAAAATATGAAAGTTGAATATGAATATGAATATGAAATACGCAAACTCGAACGACTTGCGAAAAATTAGACAAAAGACAACAAGAAAAGGCTATACCAAAAGGCATCTAAAACTATAACCAACAAAACCGTATGCAAAAAATAACGTCCAAATCAACGTTGGAAATTGTTTCCGGATCGAGAAAACCCGCGCCACGGACGGCGATTATTGCCTCGCGGCCTAAAATACGAGTATTTCAGTATTATAGGGCGGGAAGGGAGGGCCTAGTTAAGTCTCAGCATTATAGGAGAAATTTCACTTCGGCCTATGGCCTAGCAAAATATTTTATTCTCCTATAATGCTTCGACTTAACTAATTGCACCTGTTCAAAGCTTACATTTTTATCAAAAACGAAATTAGTATAATTAGTTTCATCAATTATGTCTTTTTGATAAAAACGTTTGAAAGTCAAGGAATTTTGACTCCAATTAGCATGATTTAAGATGAAAGCTAACGGACAACCTGATGTCCAGGCCTTGGATGCGGAAGCCGAGCGCGTAGAATGTGCTGTGAATACGTTAGTATCTATCCCGGAAAGAAAAAGCACAGCCTTGAGCCATCTAGAAATGGTAGTAGACGAAACGGACTTGTAAGGACGCACAAAAGAAAGAAAACATTTTGTTTCTGAATTCCTATCATTTTTCGTAAATTCTAAATATTTTTTTAGGTAAGTGTACGGACAAAGGATTTCTTCCGAATATTTAAAAACTTTAAAGGAAATCGGCGGACCACTTCTCCTGGTTTTAGTAACATCTGGAATTGATAGCAAAACATAATTTTCGAAAAATTTAATAAAATTTATGTCCAATTTTTGTATTTCTGAAGCTCTTTTTGAACAACTTAATGCTAATAACATGACCGTTTTGAAAGTTAGTAATTTTCGATCAGTTTTAGAGGCAACGTCCAAAACGCCTGAACAAGTTTTGTTCAGAAAATCAAGAACTAAAGACACGTCCCATGTAGTTGCATATTTTGGTTGCGGAGGGACCAGATTAAACAGGCCCTTCATAAATCGCGAAATTTGGGCCTGATTACATAACTTGTGACCCGTTTCACTTAAAAAAGTTACTATAGCGGACTTAGCCGCTGAAATTGTTATAAATTTTAACTTGTCTTTGTACAGCATGAGTAAATACTCAATTAATTCAAAAGCTGAGATTCGAAAAGGATCAATTTTTTGTTTAATACACCAGCGATGCCACTTTTTAACGGCAGAGTTGTAATGTTTTTTGGTTCCAGCGGACCATGATTGTAACATGATACTGGCTGCTTCCTCTGAAAATCCTTTGCCTGTCCAGAAATCCCTGAGATTTTCCATGCTGATAGGCGCAGGGTTCTGTTCATCACCAAAGGGTGACATTCCTTCAGACCATTCCTTATGATGTTGTCCCGATGAGGCAAAAGGAGAGGTCGATCGACTGCCATGGCCAGAAGTTGGGGCCACCAAGGTTGGGTTGGCCAAACTGGAACAATAAGAACTATTTTAGCTAAGTCACGAGCAACTTTTTGAATTACACGACCAATGAGGCCAAAAGGTGGAAAGGCAAAAGCAAGCCAAGCATTCCAATCCAAACTAAAAGCATCGATAGCAAAAGCATCTGGGTCAGGTTTCCAAGAAACGAAATAATTCAACTGTGCATTGTGACGGTTAGCAAAAAGATCAATTTCAAAGGGTCCCCATTCGTTATTGAGGTGATCAAAAACTTTAGTGTCCAACTTCCAATCACCAGGATCCGAAAAATGTCGAGATGACCAATCAGCCTCCCGATTTTCACTTCCTGGAACATGGGTGGCTCTAACATACAGGTGACGATCGAGACACCAAGACCACATTTTTATTGCTAATTCACAAAGAAATCTGTTTCTAGTACCGCCCAATTTGTTAATGTAAGCAATTGCTGTTGAATTATCTATCATTAAGGAGATGGAAGTATTTGAGAGATTTTTTGCAAAAATTTTTAAGGCGAAAAAGGATGCCAAAAGCTCCTTGCAATTAATATGAAGCGTTAATTCTTGGTCAGACCATCGTCCACCCACATGAACGCCATCACAAAAGGCGCCCCAACCGTCATTAGATGCGTCAGAAAAAATTTTCAGGGAAATCGGAGGCTCCTGCCGTTCCAGGCCTTAAGCTGATTTAGCCATAAATTAAGTTCCATTTTAGCTTCTGATGACAAAATTATTAAGCTATCGTAATTTTTATTATTATTTAGCCCCTTTATTAAGCAATTTTGCAATGCTCGGGTAAAAAGATTGGCACGTAATAATGCCTGACTTACAGAAACAAATTTGCCCAACAAGCATGCTACGTCCAAAATTTTTGCATATTTTTTCTGACGTAGCTCATCACATTTTTTAAGAATGTCTTCAATTTTTTCATCGGGGATCATAAGCAACATATTTTTTGAACATATTTCTAGCCCGAGAAAAACAAGGGACAATTTCGGATCTAAAATTGACTTTTCAATATTTATTGTGAACCCTAAGCTTGCTAATAAACTTGTCACAAGATGCACGTCGCTTTTTAGTTTTTCTTCTGACGAATTTAAAAGTAAAATGTCATCCAAATAGATGATCACACGTACCCCTCTTTGACGCAAAAAAGCTACAATAGGCTTAAAAAGTTTTGTGAAGACTCTAGGCGCAGAACATAAGCCGAAAGGCATGCACGTAAACTGAAAACATCTATTGTTCCATTCAAAACATAAATATTTTCTGTCCATAACATGAACAGGCACCGAAAAATATGCATCTTTAAGATCAATTTTCGCCATAAAATCATTTTTTTGAATAATATCTTTAAGCATAAATAAACCTTCCATTTTAAAATGTTCATATTTTATGAAAGCATTCAAGGGCCGAAGGTTAATCACCGGCCGCATTTCACCATTTTTCTTAGGTACCAGAAAAAGGCGTGAAAACCATAAACTCTTTTCGTTTAAATTCATAATTTCTTGAACTGCATGTTTTTCTAACAAAGACCCTATTTCTTTATCTACTAAACCACACTGATCAGGCGAAAAAATAATAGGGTTGGGTTTTTTAGTTTGGTTAGGTGGCGAATGGTTCCACTCCAATCTATACCCCTTGACCGTGTTAAGAATCCAGTTATCGGATGTTAGTTTTGACCAATTATTGTAAAAGTAAGCCAACCGGCCAGCCACTAAATCTACAGGCGCTGAAGCAGAAGCTTCACAGGCTGAAAAATCATACTTATTTTCGTGTGAAGAATGGAATTTGTCGAATTTTCTGTAACTCGTTGCATCTGAGCGCGAAGCCCGAGCTTGATAAGGCGAAAAATTTTGAAAACTCGGACGCGATCCACGAAAAGTCCCGCTGTTGGGGAAAGCCAATTTTTTGAAGGCATCATGTAGGCTATTCTTTTGCCCACAATCTTTCATACGGTCACATAAATTTTTGCCAAAAAGAGGCGGCGGTAACAATTTTGACGAGGGATCAACCCTTTGAGACACTGATTCGTTAATCGGAACAGGGTCACTCGAAATGCCCGAATAAAGATGGCTCTTCAGGCCCAAATTTTTTAAAATTTCATAACGACGTTCATAAATTGAGTCCTGTAAGACGTAACCCAAATGGTGTAAGCTATGTTGGACAGCATTGACCATAAAATTAGGATCGAACGACCCACGTTCTTTTTCGTTTAAAATTGCTATCAATGGATAGGTGCATTCCAAAATCGACTGATGAACGCGTCGATTATGTTCATCTTTTTTGATCAACCATTTTTTGTCCTTTTCGAGGTAGGATTTAATGTCCTCATCCAAAACTGGAGCCAAAGCTACCGGACAATTGGGAATAGGTATATTATTATATCTTTTAGCTCGGCCCTTGGAACTTTCATAATGGCCACGTAGCTCAAAATTAGCAATTCCCTGAGTTTCAGTTAAAAGTACCAAACGTTTTCTGTCTGGTAAAATATCCTCCAAAAACGTTGGGATTTCAGCTCGTAAGGCTTCTGAATCAGCCCGTTGTGGATTATCTCTCAATTTGCCCGAATGGTCAGAAGAAGAATCGCCTTCAACTATTCTTATTCTTATTTTCTTATTCTTATTCTTATTTTAGTTTCTTATTAGAAAAATTCGCTTCGTTTTGTTTTTCATTTCCCGTGGCATTCGATAAATTAGCATAATCGGTCAAAGTGGCATTATCGTCCAAGGGTTCGACAGAACCTGCTTTCGAAGAAACATTGCCAACGGATTTGTTGGGCGCCACCTCTATTGAGGGCGAAATAACCCGTGGTTCAACTGAACCTTTTTTCTTTGAACTCAAAGGAGATCTAGAACGCGTTTCACTCGAACTCGACGAAGATGATGAGCGAGACGATTTTCGACCATGACGTCCTCTTTGGTTCGAATATTTTGACCGTCGCGTGGTTGAACGACTCTGGCGAGAAATTGAGGAACACCGTTTGCTCGAACGTAAAGAGCTAACTGAAGGCATAGAAGCTTTCGTACATTGCGAACGTGACGTAGGCATATTACAGAAAAAGAAGTATATTCTTAAAAGTAGCTAACGGCAAGTAAGCTCGAATGAACAATGAAGGAAAGAGAGAGGTATCATGCTAACAGTAAAGTTTTTGGGGTGGAGCTTTGAAAAAATCGAGCTATCACTTATCATATTACGAATGAACGTGCAATTAGTTAAGTCGAAGCATTATAGGAGAACAAAATTTTCCATCATTTTTCAGTGAAGCTTGAATTTCTATGTGAAGAAAAAGGTGAGTTGTCAGTTAGTTCTCCTGAACATAGCTTATCTTCATCCTCGTTCATCATAAAGTGTTTGTCTAAGTCGCCCATTTCTCCAAAATTTAATAGACTTTTTCGCCTCTTTCTGGAGGAAAATTTCTCAGGTTCAAAATTTTTTATACTGCATGCTGACAGGATTCTGATAAGGGGTATGACTAAAACCTGGATTATTCCGATGAATCCCAAATCCGGATCGGGTGCCTAAAACCCGGATCATGACAGCGGATCCGTGTTTTTTCTCCTGAAATCATGTTTTTAGGTGCCTAAAACCTGGATCATGATGGAACATGGTGGATCAGTCCGGTGATCCAGATCCATGGAAAATACGCCTAAAACCCGGATTTTAATCACGGATCACCCCTGACGGATCTGGTTCCAATGAATTAATTTTTGATCCGGATGAACATTTTTTGATCCATGTCAACCTTTTTTGATCCGGATCAAAAAATTTGATCTAGTTCAAATATTTTCGAATTTTTTCGTCGTGATGAGTATTTTCACGCCAGATACTCAGATTTTGATCAAGATCAATATTTTTTATCCGGAACAAGCATTTTTTTCAATTTTTCACCTAGATCAAAATTTTTCGAATTTATTTGTCGTCATGAGTATTTCATACTTTGATTCAAAAAAATTCAAAAGCAGTAGTCCAGCCAAGATTGTTCGTCATATCGAGTATTTGCATCAGTGTGGTTTAACTCCAGAATAACCGATATAATCATAGTTGGCGTGATAGCATCAACCTATAATATACTTGGCCCCCAAATTTCATGCCCTCTAGAGCAAAAACGGTTTGAGCTAGAACCTTAGGGTTTTATGCATAATATGGAGCATATGGGCAAACTGTGGGGTGCCTTTGGTCATTTCGCCTCTATCTGCAAGTGGTGCTCGGTGGGTCCCCAAAAACATGAAAAAACGCACTTTTTGAGGCCATTTTCGTGATTTTTTTGTGGAAGGGGTTTTCAATCACTGGGAATTTAATGAATGTGATCACTTGACACACTAATCCACATTGAGTGTAAACAAAGGTATTTCTGCGATTTTTTGGGTTGAAGGATTCTAAACCATGAGGAATTCAATAGATATCATCACCTTTCAGTCCGTTTACAACGTTTTTTAATACTATGTGGTTTACACATCTTTTATTTTTGCCGGAAGTGAGAATTCGTAGCTCGAAGATGGTTTTTTATTGTTTTTTTGACGTGAAGATGGCCAAATTTAAAACTTCAATGTGCTTCTATGAAAGTTTCCGTGCATGGTTGAGGCCTACTAAAAAGAGGTGAACTAGTTTATGAGAAAATGCCCCGATGGAGCAGAAAAAAGGAGAATATACTTGCTTTGATAGTTGCCATGGTAGAAAAAGAAGTGGACTAGATTGTTGAGAACTTGGGTCAAAGTTGGAGAAAATTCACTTTCTCTATATTGGATTTTCATCCTTTCTCAAAAAAATTTTCTATGTCTGTGAAAAAGTACATTCTGCAGCTGAGTGCATCAACAGACTTTTCAACCAAGCATGTGCATCTCTGAAATTTTTAGGAGGGTACAGGCGTGGACCTTGGTGTTTTAGCATTTTGTGAGACAAAAAATTCAAAAAAAGTTGACCAAAAAATTTTTTGCATAACAAATTTTCCAGTTTCGAAATCCTTGTGGAAGTTTATACCCCCATGTCCCCTCTCACACATGTTTGCTTCCAACTGTGTTAATTATTTTTACTGAATTTGATGTCAAGAAAAGGAATCAACTGTGGGAAAGTGGCACATAAAATCCCATTCAGCTTTTTTAGAAAAAAGAGCTACAGCACAAAGTCTCCAAAGAACAAAATTGATTGTGCAAGATACGTTTCATTCACTCATTTTATATAACATATCATATAGAATTCACTCCGTAAGTTCTACTGATTACAAGCTACAAACAAATTTATTCTCTTTTATTTAACTATTGCACAAAATAGCATCATTCACAGTTTTTGGATTTAAACTGAAACTTGCAGAAAGAGCGCTTTTTGCGGGATTGCAAATGGTAAGCAGTTTCACCCATCTTTGTCGCTCCGATCTTGCTTTGAAAAAAGTCGTATTGTTGCCTTGGGAGTGCGAGTAGAGTCGAGGAGAACTAGGTACATGGGATTTCGCGCACACTCCTAATATAGGCAGGGCTGAATCAGGTGCATTTTTGTATGCTTTACCATGTTCTCCCATTTGCATATCGGTGCCCAATGACTGTAATCAAGGCCCAGTTGCACTAAAATGGTCTGAGCTCGAGCTCAAGATAATCTCGAACAAAAAAGCGACTCGGTTTGATCTCAAGTTTGGTATAACTTGAATGTCATCAGGATTATAACAAGCTCAATGTCGAGATTATCCCCAGTTTGAGCTGTGGGGTTGCACTAACATTTTCGCATAATTTTATCATCTCTAAAGCAAATAAATATGAAAATGTCTGCAATTCCCAAACTCGAACTTAAACCTCAATAATCCTGAAGTGACTATTGTTTGTGCATTGGAAGGAAATAATTTGGACATTGCGATTAGCTCAAACTCAGGATCATCAATTTAATCCGGATGTTGAGATTATCCTCATGTTGGGTTAGTGCAACGAACCTCAGGCTCCTCTATAGTTCTGAAAATGACTATAATATGCCTCCCTCACTATTTTTCAGCTAGTGTGAGAGGCAGGAGTTTTGAATTGGTCGGGAGTTAGAATGCTATTGGTTTACCATTTCTTTACACTTGAAATCATGTGCATATAATTTTCATATGGAAAAATTTTACTGTAGTTGATGCAAGGGGATGGACAAAATGCACTTAGCTGCAGAATATACTTTTTCACAGACATGAAAAACTTTTTTGAGAAAGAATGAAAATCCAATATAGAGAAAATAAATTTTTTCCAACTTTGACCCAAGTTCTTTAAAATATAGTCCACTTCTTTTTCTAGCATGGCAACTATCGAAGCAAGTATATTCTCCTTTTTTGTGCCCCATCGGGGCATTTTCTCATAAACTAGTGTCCTACTGTTTGACAACATAATTAATGTTTGGTGTATGTATCTACTGCAATTCATTGAAACATTATTTCTACCGGTTAGAACAAAAAATTTTGATCCGGATCAACTTTTTTGACTCACACTTGAATGTTTCGAATTTTTTCGTCAAGATGAGTATTTTTGCATCACGTATTCAGTTTTTGATCCAGATCAAATTTTTTGATCTAGATCAAAATTTTATGAATTTTTCCGTCATGATGAGTATTTTCGTGCCACGTATTCAGTCTTCGATCCAGATCTATTTTTTTGATCCGGATCAGCTTTTTTTGACTCACACATAAATTTTTCGAATTTTTTCGTCAAGAAAGTATTTTTGCATCAAGTAATTCAGTTTTCGATCCGAATCACATTTTTTGATACAGATCAAATTTTTTGATCTAGATCAAAATTTTTCGAATTTTTTCGTCATGATGAGTATTTTTGCGCCATGTATTCAGTTTTTGATCCAGATCTCTTTTTTGATCCGGATCAACTTTTTTTGGCCCACACTGAAATTTTTCGAATTATTTCATTGTGATGCATATTATTGCTTCACATATTCAGTTTTTGATCCACATGACATTTGTTGATCCGATTCCAGACTACAATTTTTCGAATTTTTTGTCACTTACAGAATAATAAATGTGCTGGCTAATAAATATTGGGGCCATTTTGGATTAAGCTTTAGATTCAGATTTAGATGAATCAGAGTTACGAGTCAAGGCTGCAGAAAGAAATGAATTTGGGTTTCAAGCTCTGGACTTTTTAGAGATGAAACGGATCCAAGATTTTCAATCTCCCGGTTTCTGATCCGGATCTGGGTAATTGGAAATGAGTTTCACGGATCCGGATCTGGGTAATCAGGCCCACTACATACGTATCCAGATCCAGGTAGTAATAATCTATTATACAGGTATCGTGATTATGCAGGCCTTCTAATTCATGCGTCTTTAAATGATTCTGTTGAAGTGTTTATCAGATGTATTAAATCTGCTGTGTAAAGCTGTACAAGTTCAGCAATTCAGATTACTAAAGCAATCTACATAATGAAATCTTCAATGGTGAAAAGAACAAAAACTTCATCCTCCTTCAAGTCTAATCTATACCGCGAGAAAAAAATCTGCATTTTCATAACATAAATTCATGTGATGCAGCATCACTGTTGCTGAAACTTGAATGAGAGGCTATAAGACTGGAAACTGTTCTAACGTCAGCTTTAAAATAACAGATTTTGCTGGAACCAAAAACTGAGGCAAAAAATCCTAAATTGCCTAGAAATTCCACTGGCGACATGTTTGTGATTAGTCAAAGTTAAAAACTATGAACTACATTTAATTTATCTTTCATTCTGGCGTGAAACGCCCGGAAATTTTTTGGAGTATTATACTCTAGGACACTGGTAAATAAATGTCTTCAAGACTCATTTCATGGCTAAGGTTTAATTTTCAAATTTAGAATGATGTTCTGACTTGAGCAATGAGATAATACTTTCATCAGCTAACCAGCTAGAAAATCGGCTTGAAGCGAGTGATGTTTAATAAATTGCATACCAGAACAGAATATAGAAATCATATTGAATGGCAAGTGCGACTCAAAAATCAAACTAGCAATCAAAAATTTAGATTCTTCAAATTTTGATTTTGGTTAAATACCAAGATGAAGATCATACATTAAAATAGCAAAAATCATAGACTAAACATAAAGTGAGACATTTCAAGTTACAATAGAATCGGCTAAAACAATAACATATGAACCGCACTGAAAGCCCATATGATATGAAAATTGACTTCTGCCCTGTGCACAAAACTTCCTAAAAAATTTGCGCATGAGCTCCAAAACTGTGCTCAGTGCGCAAAAAACCCTAGTTGAAATTGCTGAAAAACTGTTGTTTTTGAAATACAATTTAAAATCAATTTTAAATATTGACTGTTATTATTAAATCAATCAAATAAATGTTTGTTACCTTACCTTGTAAAGTTGCCTTAGTGTCAAAATATATTTATAGTCAGACAGTACACTTCCACTTAATTAGTATCAGTTATGTCCAAACTGCATTTGGAATTATCCGGTTCTGGATCTGTGTAGTTGAAACGCATTTTTCTGGATCCGAATCCGGGTAATTGAAAATGCTTCTTCCGGATCTGGATCCTGAAAAGTTCCGGGTAATGCGGATCTGGGTACCCATTTAATCTCTAGGACTATTTCAGGCTGAAAAATAAGAAAACCGACCCCAGATGCCTCAAAAGTAGTTCTATTCTGTTTTCTTTTCTTTTCAGTTCATCATTTGAATACCTTGGGGCAACAAGGTGTTATGTAACAAAAAGTGCATTTTGAGTAAATAGCAAATGAAGTCACAAGTGTGTCATTTTTTGCCTGATTGATGTATCTTGACATTGTCTCCTGTTAAAGTAGAAGTATAAGATGGACAATATACCTCCAGAATTTCATCACGGACATGTTCCTCTCATTTGCGTAATTAAGAAATCAAAGCACTTTGTTGCATTATAAAAATTTAACTCAAAGTCACCTAACACATGTAAAATAATCAGACATTTCAGATACATTTCAAAACCAAGAGAACAGTTGAAATTCTTCTTCACTGAAGCTATCACTATCAGCATGGCCAATCATTAGACTTTCATAGAGGCTTTGGTAGACTCTTCGAGAATGTTTCAATTGTTTCCAAATTCCATTTTCATTGATAGGATGTCTGGATGCCTTCTGCATCAACTTCAAATCAACGTGAATGATTATGTGCTAGTAGGTTGACTGTCCCAATATGTCGATCATTCCAATAACTTGATCATCTCAGTAGGTTCCCTGTTCCAGAAGGTCACCTACACATCTCTTTTACACAAGCCCAACCCTAAGCCTACGCCTGGGCCCTGAAAGCAATCTGATATTTCAAATTTGGATAATAAACATGTCACAGACTTTAGGTTTATCAGTATAGTCGACTTTGTGGGACAGTCATCTTACTAAGATGGTCAACTTACTGGGACAGCCGATCTATAGCCTGTTTTCTGTAAAACACTGCATGCCAAATAGAGAAGTGACACAAATCAGTATTGTCGTCAAAATTGCTTACATAGGGCTCTTGCTACAAAATTTTTCACTCTAAAAATTGTTGAAGGTTTGATAAGTATGCCCACAAATCTCCAGTCCTACATGATATATTGTTTACCGGCAAATCGTGGAAATCTGAAATAATACTTGCTTTCCACTTTCATTATTTAGAAGCTTTTCACAAAAAACAGACTACACTTAGAGTTTCTATGTCTAAAGGCCCTGTCATACTTCGCCGCGCGGCGCCGTGCGGTGAAGTATGACAGGGCCTTAAGAATACGATGCTTGTATAATTGGTCGACCGGTTGGGATGATACAAATTAAATAGAGGACATGGAACAATGATCCTGTATGTTCACTTGCTTCCTATCTTTGAGTATGGATATTCAAACAATTCAAACTCAATAACACGTAGCCAATGAATATGATCAAATGGAAATTTCTCACCATTGGAATATTTAACCGTTTTGTCTGAACACTTTGCAACAGACAATATTTCTTGGCTGAGATTAAACCATCAGAAATATTACTTTGAAGCAAAAAACCGATTTTGATTTCTCAATAATAAATGGATATTCATTCCCACTCTGAACAATCACCAGTTTGTGATTTCGCCACTTTGTTATGTTCAGCCAAAAGGCTGGCTTTTTTAGCAACGACAATAATTCATCATCAGATGCTGAGTTGTACTGATTTCTAACCATTTAATCATAAGCTTGATTCTGACGCATTGGTTTCATTTTCAACAAGAACGCCCAACTTTTCACAGAGAATTTCAGAAGAGTAATGTGAAATGTGCGGAAACTAAATGTAATATAGTGTTTTGTCAAAATGAAAAATATCCAACACGAACTCCAAAGTGTAAAAAGGTGTTATATATATGAGTTTTGTGCACATAACACCTTGTTGTCCAAAAACTGTACATAACACCTTGTTGCATTATATCTTATGGCACATGACACCTTCACTCTGGCTAACTTTGTCAGGATTGCGTTTTCTTGTATGACGATGTTTTACTATGTTATCACAAAGTGCAAAATTTCAATAAACAGTGCCCCCGAAATGACAGCGCCGCCCCTGATAAATGGTAGATGAAATGAACCCATAAAACAATTAATGGTGCTGCGTTTATACAAATTTTTACGGTATTTCATTATTGTGAGTGGGTTCGGATTATCAGAAGGTCAGTAATCAAGTTTTTTCTGTTAGATACATAGCAAGTGATTTTCTCACTGTAGTATCGATTATCTAGATTGTTTTAGTGGGCTGTGGCTATAAAGACTGCAGTCTGCATATCCGCCTGACTATACAGACTGCAGTCTGTATAGACAGGCGACTATACAGACTGTGTTTTGCTTTTCGCTCGATACAGTAAACCGTAACAACAAATGAAAAAAGCTATCAACCTGCGAACAAAGTATGAAATTGGCACAACTGCATCATTAGTTAGATGTATCAAAGCGGCCATGGTGAACACTATTTACGAGATGAACATTTATAAGATCTTTGTTATCAAATTTTAAAAATAAAAATTCCCCTATTGCTGACATTGGCTTCAATATGCGTTTATAACGATTCAAGCACATTGGATACAACTATATGATTCGAAAACAACATCCGTCTAGAAATGAACGAGAGATAATATTTCGATGACTGAACGAGTATTGCTTGATCATCATTAATGATTATATTAATAAAGAATTGTTGCAACTTGCCAAAATTACAAAATATGCATGCCTTGACAGTTCACAAAAAGATTGCACATAGGTTTCTTTACACTGCTTTACGATCTGTTGGCTTTGCTATGAACATTGTGAAGTATGCATTCTTTCCTTTTCAGTCTGAAACCAATGAGTGTTTGAGTTACGAAGAAATGCTACCCTGAAATTCAATTTTTAATCATCCAGCTCTTTAGATTCTGAGATGTGTGCATCATTTCACACAGAATATTCAGTGTGTATACATAACCGATTGGTATTGGAAAAGAAATTGAACTACTGACATCGGTGTTGATGATGATCGATTTTTAAACAACCTTTATTGCAGATTGTTAATCATGCGGATCTTAACGCCTTATGAACAATGGCTGCTGACTAATGGCAGTCTTTTATTCCGATCAACTGGCCCGAATCCGATTTTGTCACACTTTTATCTTTGCAATATAAAAATTATTGAATTTGAATATTCGAGCGTTGAACAAGCATACCAATTTTTCAAAGTGAAAAACATTTTCAAAGACGACGAAAATGGAAAAAGTATGAACCACATAATTTCAAGAGCAAATATACAAATATTTAAAATCATGTCTAACAGCCTGTTGCTTTTTTCTTATGCGTTTCTTGATCTTTATCTTCTGGGCATCAAGTCGCAACTTTCTTATAGTCTTCACAAAACCAGGAAAAAGCTATAACCATATGATAAGACTAGTTTATTAGAAAATGCCCCGATGGGGCAGAAAAAAGGAGAATATACTTGCTTCGACAGTTGCCATGGTAGAAAAAGAAGTGGACTAGATTTTTGAGAACTTGGGTCAAAGTTGGAAAAAATTCACTTTCTTTATATTGGATTTTCATTCTCTCAAAAAAATTGTCTATGTCTGTGAAAAAGTATATTCTGCAGCATCGTGCATTTTGACCCCCAACTGGCATCAACTGCAGAAAAATTTTTCTACATGAAAATTATATGCACCTGACTCCACGTGTAAAGAAATGGTAAACCGATAGCATTCTAACTCCCGACCAATTCAAAACTCCTGCCTTTCACACTAGCTGAAAAATAGTGAGGGGGCATATTATAGTCATTTTCAGAACTACAAAGGAACCTGAGGTTCGTTGCACTAACCAAACATGAGGATAATCTCAACATTGGGAATAAATTGATGAACCTGAGTTTAAGCTATTCGCAATGTCCAAATTATTTTCTTCCAGTGCTTAAACAATACTCACTTCAGAATTAACTAAAACTGAGGTTTAAGTTCGGGTTTGGGAATTGCAGAAATTTTTATATTTATTTGCTTTAGAGATAAGAAAATTATGCGAAAGTTTTAGTGCAACCCGACAGCTCGAGCTGGGGATAATCTCGACATTGAGCTTGTTATGATCCGGATGACATTCAAATTATACCCAACTTGAGATCAAACCGAGCGGCCTTTTTGTTCGAGATTACCTTGAGCTCGAGCTCAGACCCCTTTAGTGCAACTGGGATTTGGTTACAGTCATTGGGCACCGATCTGTAAATGGGATTCAGCCATGCATATATTAGGGGTGTGCGCCAAATCCCGTATCCGGTTCTCCCCGACTCTAATCGGAGTGACAAAGATGGGTGAAATTGCTTCCCATTTGCAATCCCGCAAAAAGCGCTCCTTCTGGAAATTTCAGTTTAAATCCAAAAACTGTGAATGATGCTATTTTGTTCAATAGTTAAATAGAAGAGAATAAATTTGTTTGTAGCTTGTAATCAGTAGAACTTACGGAGTGAATTCTATACGATATGTTATATAAAATGAGTGAATGAAACGTATCTTGCACAATCGATTTAGTTCTTAGAAGACTTTGTGCTGTATCTCTTTTTTCTAAAAAAAGCTGAATGGGATTTCATGTGCCACTTTCCCTCAGTTGATTCCTTTTATTGACACCAAATTCAGTAAAAATGTTTAACACAGTTAGAAGCAAACATGTGTGAGAGCTGACATGGGGGTATAAACTTCCACAAGGGTTTTGAAACTGGAGAATTTGTTATGCAAAAAATTT
This sequence comes from Romanomermis culicivorax, assembly GCA_963922205.1. NCBI lineage: Eukaryota > Metazoa > Nematoda > Enoplea > Mermithida > Mermithidae > Romanomermis > Romanomermis culicivorax. Next base: position 681,544 of record CAWUHX010000029.1, on the reverse strand, counting down.
TTTTGTCAATTTTTTTTGAATTTTTTGTCTCACAAAATGCTAAAACACCAAGGTCCACGCCTGTACCCTCCTAAAAATTTCAGAGATGCACATGCTTGGTTGGAAAGTGTGTTGATGCACTCAGCTGCAGAATATACTTTTTCACAGACAAAGACAATTTTTTTGAGAAAGAATGAAAATCCAGTATAAAGGAAGTGAATTTTTTCCAACTTTGACCCAAGTTCTCAAAAATCTAGTCCACTTCTTTTTCTACCATGGCAACTGTCGAAGCAAGTATATTCTCCTTTCTTCTGCCCCATCGGGGCATTTTCTAATACACTAGTTCACCTCTTTTTAGTGCGCCTCAACCATGCACGAAAACTTTCATAGAAGCACATTAAAGTTTTAAATTTTGTCATCTGCACTTCAAAAAAACAATAAAAAAAACTTCAAGCAACGAATTCTCACCTCCGACAAAAGTAAAGGATGTGTAAACCGCAAAGTACTTAAAAAACGTTGTAAAGATACTGAAAGGCGACCATATCTATTGAATTCCTCATGGTTTAGAATCCTTCAACCCAAAAAATCGCAGAAATACCTTTGTTTACACAAATCACTTTTTTTCGTGTAAACTGACTCCGTTCATTGAATTTCCCATGGTCAGAAACATCTTCCCTCAAAAGTCGCAGAAATACATTTGTTTACACTCAATATGAATTAGTGTATAAAGTGATCACCTTCATTAAATTCCCAGTGGTCGAAACCCCCCCCCACAAAAAACTCACGAAAACAGGCTTGGTTAAATTCGGAATAATTTTTTTGTGTAAAGTGACACATCCATTGAATTCCCCGCAGTCGAAAACGCCTTCCATAAAAATCACGAAGATACGACTGTTTACACCCGCGATAGTTTTTTTTGTAAGGTGATCGCATTCATCGAATTCTCCGTGATCGAAAACCCTGCCCACCGGGAAATCACGAAAATACGTTTGTTTACAACCAGGATAAGTTTTTGTGTAAAGTGATCGCATTCATCAAATTCCCCGCGGTCGAAAACTCCTTCCAGCAAAAAATCACGAAAATACGTTTGTTTACACACGGGATAATTTTTGGTGTGAAGTGATCACATTCATTGAATTCTTCGTGGTCGAAAATCCCCTCCACAAGAAAATTACGGCAGTACGCTTGTTTACACTGTGGATAATTTTTTTGTGTAAAGTGGGGACATGTATTGAATTCCCCCGCGGTCGAAAACTAGCTCCACTGAAAAATCACGGAAATACGCTTGTTTACACCCGGGATAATTTTTCGTGTAAAGTGACCGTGTCCATCAAATTTCCAATGGTCGAAAACCCTTGCAGCCCAAAAATCCCAATAAGGCTACAGGTATATTTGAAACTGCAAAAAATTGGTAGTGCATTATGCTGCAAAAACTTTTTTTTGAACCCATAAGTATTATATAACAAAATTGGGGGATTTGGCGTTTTCCGGGACTTTGGACAACCATATAATTGAATTGAGGCCATATTTCAAAAAAAAAATTCGCATTTGAGATTACACCCCCAAGATGCTTAGGCCGAAGTATGGAGGTTGGATATGGCACACCGATTGCTGGGTATGGTGGAACTGGGGGGCCTTAAAAAGTGCGTTTTTTACCTGTTTTTGGGGCCCCACCGAGCACCACTTGCAGATAGAGGCGAAATGACGAAAGGCACCCCATAGTTTGCCCCTATGCCCGATATTATGCAAAAAACCCGAAGGTTCTAGCTCTTACCGTTTTGGCTCTAGAGGGGGGGACATGAAATTTCGGGGCCAAGTATATTATAGGTTGATGCTGTCGCGCCACCTATGATAATTTGACTTTCCACATATTAGGACCAGTGTTGCCAAGTTAGGGGTTTTTCCTCAAATCTAGGGGTGTTTCGAGGGCGTTGAGGTTTTTCAACGAATTGGCTTGTTTGAATTTTGTGTGCTTGATGGAGAATTACTGTATAAAAAAGCGTGATGAAATTGAAAAAATGAAAACTGAAATGAATATTGATTGAATAGTGCGGCCAGTTTGTGTAATTTACAATTGAATTAGCATGTTTTTTACTTAATTACCGAATTTTGGCTTTTGGTGCAGCATGTTTTTTCAAAAGTTTTTTTGATCACATATATTCTTCTATAATGTGTCAGTCATTGATTCTAAACCTTTAAAATATATTATTTTCCGTATTTTAAGATTTTAAAATGTCTAGTAAAAAAACTATAAATTCGTTCAAATTTAACATTGAATCGCTCATTTAATTTGCATTTTCACTTGTAGCAGGCAGTGTTCTACCCCCCAAATCGTTCTTTTTTTGGAAAAAAAATTAGAAAAGGAAAAAAATTTGGGCTCTTTCCCCATCTGTGGAAGAAAATTTTGGGGATATGATACACAAAAGGTGCATTTTAATGAATTTTAGAAGATCATAATTGCAAAATTTTCTGGCGATTTTGTGATTGAAAATGTGAATCGTCTTACGATTTCTAAAATAAAACGTCCAGAACCGGCTATTATACAGATCAAAAATTACATCGCAACTCCATTCAAAATAACCTGATTTTCCCAGGTTTCCCAGATGCTGAAAAAACCTGGAATCCCTGCCCTGTGTTTATAAGTTAGCTTAAGGTAGCAAAAACTTGAAAAAAAGATCGAACTATGTCAAAACATTTGTTGGAGATTTTTTACAGAAATACTGTCCACAAGTAATCCCCATGAACAAAAGAGCATAGGAAGTTGTGTCCAGTCCAAGGACCCCTTATTACGATTGAAATGGGATAGAATTAAAGAATTGATAATTTTTGCTCTGGACAAAGAAAAGGTATGGCCTTCATGTTGAAAATAGATATGCAAAGCTAGAATATTTTTTTAGTATCGTCAAATGCCTAATATCAAGCAATTATTCGACATTTACCCAGATCAAAAAATTTACGAATTCGTCAGATGTTCTTTTTAGGGCATTGGTACTGTCTACTAGTTCAAAACAGGTTATCTGAGAAGTTCAATCTTACACTGCAGACTATATTTACAAATGAAAAATATATTATTCCTCAAAATCACATTATTGAGTAGCTTTAGGTGTAGATCACTATTGTTGTGGCAATATTCAAAGATGCATTTTTGTATCATCACAGTGATCCGAGAATTTACATTTTCATATTTTTCTATTCTAAAACGGTGAAGAATGAATTTGCACAACAATTATCCTTGGATAGAAGTTCTGAGTTTATGCTTCTTTTGATTTTTTTGTCGATTTTCATTGGGAGCGACTGTCAACTAATAAAAATAGATGAGGCAATTCAATGGAATTAATTACTAAGTGAAAGTAGACATGATGAAGGATGCATGCGTTTGACAAAAAAATGACTGTTACTCACAACAAGTGCGAATCACTAAAAAACTTCCACATTTGAGATCTACAGTTTCCCAAAAAGCATCTTTCCGGTTTTGAACTCCTAAAGAATTTTCCACAATAAAAACAATTGTGAAGTGTGCTTGATATTGTTTTGTGAATTAAAGTTTTGTATTTCATAGAATACTAAATGATGCTTAGCAGTATAATGAATAGCTTTCTACGAAATTGAGAGTGTTGCTAATATCTTCAATTTTCGACTAGTCAAATCTTTGGTTGTACTTCTCAGATATCATGTTCTTGAAAAATCTACCCAATTTCCCTACACGGATCCTTTGAAAAATTCTTTTCAACTTATGGCCAAAATTTTCATGCTTTTCAAGGATGCAAGATAATAATTCACAACTCACAGAACCTTTAAAAACTGAACTGCTATTCCAGGAAATAAAGGTATGGGTGGTGAAAACAAATCGGGCAAAATATGGGAGCGCATACGCTCAGGCGAGTTTCCAGAAGTTATAGCCTTAAGCGACGAAACCCTCGAAAACATCATCATACCACAGACGGAAAGTTTCCCGAAGCCGATTTTTCCTTCATTTCAGCTGTGGCCAAACTCATAAAATTTTTACCGTCAAGAGGAATTATTATCCGTGCTGGAGCCAATGATTTATATGATGAGACTGGTTCATTTCGCTCAGTCAATCTGGTATGGCAGTTGAAAACTCAAAATGTCCTAATAAAAATTCCATGGTTTAGCTGAAACGGTAAACAAGCATGCAATATAGCACAGCAAATTTTTCAATTAGCTCGCCGAATGCTGAATACAGCTACATTTATAGCTGAAAACAACCCGGACGTTTTCGTCCTTCTGTCGCCCATATTGCCCAGAAATATTTGTACGAAATACAATAAGTAAGGTTGCAGAAAATAATCAGTAAGTGCACTGAGGTAATTTCAAGTCTACATTAATTTTCTACATGAATAATATGAAAAACCAGAAAAATACAGTAGGTACACAGTATATGATGCTAAATATTGATGTTAAACCTTTTTCAACATTTTATATCTCCAATTTGCTTGAGATCACCTAATTTTTTGGATGAATTTACCCAAAAACTTACTAGTTTCTACACTCAGTCTCCTAGTCTAATCCAAAATGAAAAACATAGCGATTCCATCCTATATTTATTTTATTATTGAAGAAAAATAAGAAAGATAGCCGGAATAGTCAAAGCAAAGAAATGTGGATTAGCCGGTCGGATTTACCTTCTTGATGTATTTGATATTTTCTGGGATGGATTCCAGGCACATCAAAATTTGTTTGAAGCTGATGGATTGCATTTGAGCCATGCTGGAGAGATGAAATTTTCCGAATTGATGTATGAAGCTGTTACCTCTTTGATTTCCAATACGATGCAATCATGTAAATTTTTGGTGTAGCTCTCTGAAGCTTTGATTGAAAAGTGCTGAATAATAAAAGTAGCCTGCAGGTCGTAAAATGAAGAAAAAAGATAAAAACTTTTTAGCAAAACGCAAATTCTTACCTCATAAACACTTACTCTTTGTACTTCCAATATTTCAACTCGATTTTTAACATTAAATAAAAAGATTTAAAATAGACGCAGAATATGCATTACATGACAACATGAAATACAACAGTAATAATAAAGATGAAACTGACAACAAAAAATTTCACACAAGAACATTATCATCAGCTAAGCAGCATTGTTAAAAGCTGACTGAAAATGTTCCATCGAAATTTTTTATTTTGCTTTGGTCAGCAATCTTGAAAGCACGAAGATAGACGAACGAATGGCTACTGGAAATTTTGACGTATTAAAGTGATCCATAATAAAATAATTACAAAAAATATTGCGCGGGCAAAAAGAATAATTTTTTACAAACTTATAACAGGTAGAAATGACACAAATTAACATATTTGAACTGAAAAATGAGATAATGAAGATGAAAATGATTTAAAGCACAACCGGAAATTCTGAAACTACAATTTACAGATTAAAAATCCAAATTAGGAACAATGGAGTTTCACAATAATTGAAAGGATCGACGTCGAAAATGAAAATTTCACAACACAATCAAAATATTCACTTACTTAATTAAAAAATCAAAACTACGAGTTGAGGAATTTTTGTGAAGTTCAAAATTAGGATGAAAATTTGCGAAAATAAACAATTTTCAACACCAGAATCTGTGCCGCAATAATAATTTTAAAAACGCCTCAGCAGAAGACTCTTTACACTGCTACTGAGGAAACGATTGTATATAAATCAATTTGCTTAATAAAAACTAACTCTCTTCACTATTCAATGATAATCAATGAAATGATATCGACAATCAAGTGCCCCTACTACCGAAGATTTGGGTTCATGCTGCACAAAGATGCCGAACATCATAATCAGGATTTATGCAATTACATTTGAATTCAGTGAAATGATTCATGTACAAAGAAGAGCATTTACGATATGACTTCAGAGCGCAAAAATATAAGCAACTCAATTTGAGTGTGACTAATTTTGGTTGGGAAAATTTTGTCATGTAACAAACCATCATATTTGAAGAATTGTCTACCAAATTTGAATGTACTAGAAAAATGATCAGGAGAATGGTTGACAGCGCCAATCAGTTCGTAATCAAGACCAAAAAATGTCAAAGTTTGTGGATATTTCTTGCTTAAGCAGTGCACATCACCGGCAGGCAGCAATAGAAATTCAGGGTGGTTCCCAGTGAGTCCACAATTTTTGAAGGATCTTATACCAGTGCTGCAAATGCTGCATTCTGTGAAATAATCGCTACTCCATTGATCCATGAGTTCCTGTAAATCAATATTGTGATCTAGGTTCAAAAACCGGTAAAAATTTATTCCACGATTATTTTCCAAGATAATTTGCTTTCTGTAATTTTTCAAATCACACTTGCTATTTATCGTAGTCTCACAATTATTATCAAAATGTGAAAGGAACCTGTCATGCAAACTCCCATGGAAATCGTAGGTACAAATACCGTTCACATATTTTGAGTGATTTAATTTTATAAATTCTGCCCAGACCCCTTTGGACGCAGCAAAGTTATTACTACGGGCTAATGATAAAACGTTTCCGAAGCATTTCACTGCCGTATTGTTACTGCGTAAAAATGTTTTTTCTAATTTTCCTCCCGTTTCCCGATTTCTGGCATGGAATGGCATGAAACATGAATCGATGGGACATGTGTTTACAAAGCAGATTCTGCCATAACCACCGAAATTATACCGTACTACCCCAAATAAACGCACCCCCTCGAATTAACGCACCCATCGAATAGACGCACCCTCTAGAGAGCATTTGAAAAAATAAATGCACCCCCTCGATTTAACGCACCGGGTGCGTCTTTTTTTTAATTTTTCGCGCTCGTTGTTGTTTCTTCAACGTTGAATTTGAATAAAAATTGGAAAATGATGGTTGCGTTCATCGTTATCTCGAATTAACGCACCCCCGAAATTGAGGTTTCGAAGAATAAACGCACCCCCTAGAATTAACGCACCCCTTGAATAGACGCACCCTCCAGCGACCGTTTGAAAAAATAAACGCACTGTGCGTTTATTTGGGGTAGTACGGTATAAATTACCGCCAGCAGGAATGCACTGAAAGTTATGAGGCAAACTTACATCAAGAATCGATAGTTTAGATTTCTTTTTCGGAGATTCATCACATTTGAAATCATCCTCACAAAATTCGCAGGTCCAAGGAACATTGGTCTGATTCCAAGCTGGTTCTCTTGGTGATGGCACACTTTTACAGCATTCGAAATGATACCACTCTTCACACTGAGAACATTCTATCATTTTCAATAGACCATTATCCGGTTGTCTACAAGAACAATAAATCTTAACACTACTAGTTTGTAGGGCCGAAATTTTTGTGATCTTACGAGATGCATTATAACGAGAAAACGAGTTGTCATCGAAACATTTTAGGGTGTGATTCACAATAGAAGCACCTTTCAGGTAACATTTTTTGCTGGGGTCTCTACCATTACAAAGATCAACAGCACAGGCAATCGAAATAAGAACTTGTTCCCGCTGATTACTTGAGAAAGTAACTGGCCACAAACTCAAACGTAAAGCTGTTGCAGAATTTTTAGGCAGAGAAATCATGGATGCGATCTGACTGTAGAGGTCATTATAGTCCTCATTTTTAGTTTCAGATGAACACAAATTGATTTCTTTGGAGGAATAAATATGCACAATTCCATTACCGAGATGATTAATAGTGATAAAAGTATCCAAAAATTTTAGAATTTGAACGAAAGAACCTTCTCGTTTCTTTAATAAACCAAGCGGACCTAAACCAGGATTCTGGGGATAATCTTTTTTGAAGGATATTGAGATAAGCTTTGCAGCTTTAGCTACAACACTGTCACTGAGGATTTCAGCACTCTTTATTTCTTCGATTTCTTCATCTGTCAGTCTTATAGGCAGAACTTTCTTTTTTGGAATAGATCTTTGAGGCGCAGTTAACCCACTTACATTACCTACTATTTTCCGTTTTAGACGAAAACTAATATTTTCGAGAAGATTACTGTTATTAATTGTACGATTATCCTCACTATCGGATGCCATAGCACTTGCAGAGATAACTGAACGAGAATCGAGAGGAAGGACCAAGATTTCTCTTGAGAAAACACTTTCGTTTTTATATCTTCCAAGTTCTTCATTTGGATCGGCTTTACAGTTGAAATAAATTGGGGTTGATGATCTATTATCAGATTTCAATATATTCTCATTTGTGCTACAAATATTTATAGTCTTATAGTCTGATGGAAATCAGTTTGTTTTGCAACCATAGATGTAGTTCCTGATATCAAGTTCGCATTTGTTATCCTGCCCAAACTGTCAAAAATAATTTTGTCGGCTGAAATTTCGTCACGCATATTTTGAAGAAATAAAACAAAATTCTGATACTTTTCCAGACTGGCTTTGGACATATCATCGCAAATATCATCGAAAATTTTTCTTGCCTTTGAAAATTTTTCTTGAACACAAAGGACCTTTTGGGGTTTCGAAATGTTCAAAGCAGGCTCCACTATATTTTTTGAAACTAAAAGAGGCTGTGAAGTATTTTTTTGAAGCTCACAATGTGCTGCTGAGAATAAAGGTTTTTTCAGATCCAGTGGAATTGATCGCAAGTCGATTAAAGCATGATTACTGTGACTTCTAACAGCAAATACATGTTTACGAGGCAAATCAAAATTACAATAAGCTTTACACGTGCAGACGTTTAAATTTGACTTGTTAAAAACTCGCGTTGATAGGCCAGGGAATCTGACTGAAACAGTAGATTCCTGTTCAGCAATTTCGGTTTGATTTTTGTATTTACAGAATAATTTGTACTGAGAAACCAACTGATTTGTGCCAAAATCGGTGAAGTTATTTCTGAAAAAACAACATTTTCATCATTTTCTAGAAAAGGATCTTTGATTTTGTATTTGGCTAAAAAGTTTCTATAATTCACGTGATATGCATGAATGGAGCAAAATTTTATCAATTCTTTGACACAAGTTAGCATATCTGAGTATTTTCGCACAACACTTTTGATAAGCATATTCTCGGCTTCTACAGGATTGGTATCATTTGTGTTGAAATTTTTGATATTTTTTCGGAAAACTGTAGCCCACATAGTCCTACACTGATACCAGTTAGCCTCAAAAGAATCTTTGAATGACAAAGGAATAGTGTCATCATTAGCGAACGTGTGCCATTCATCTTCAAACACAAGTTCGTCATGGGTAAATAGAAACGTTCGAAGCATTTTCCTTACTTTTTCTCTAACTTGATCTTGACTAATGCGTTTAGAAAAAATAACCTGCAATTCTTCCATTGAAAACTTCATACTTTTAATCAAAGTATCAAAATTTCTCTGAGTATGGACTTGGCACAAAAGGACAGAGGCATTGCGGAATGTATCATGAGCAAATTTAACAGATTGAAAATCATTGTTGGGCAAGACCACGCCCGTTTTTTCCACAGCTTCCACATTAGATAATTTGAAATGATCAAAACATATCATAGGTGGCGCGACAGCGTCAACCTATAATATACTTGGCCCCCAAATTTCATGTCCCCCCCCCTAGAGCCAAAACGGTAAGAGCAAGAACCTTCGGGTTTTTTGCATAATATCGGGCATAGGAGCAAACTATGGGGTGCCTTTTGTCATTTCGCCTCTATCTGCAAGTGGTGCTCGGTGGGGCCACAAAAACATGCAAAAAACACTTTTTGAGGCCCCCCAGTTCCACCATGCCCAGCAATCGGTGTGCCATATCCAACCTCCATACTTCCGCCAAAGCATCTTGGGGGTGTAATCTCAAATGCGAATTTTTCTTTTTTTGAAATATGGCTTTAATTCAATTATATGGTTGTCTAAAGTTCCGGAAAACGCCAAATTCCCCAATTTTGTTATATAATACTTATGGGTTCAAAAAAATAATTTTTTGCAGCATAATGCACTACTAATTTTTTTGCAGTTTCAAATAAACCTTTAGCCTTATTGCGATTTTTGGACTGCAAGGGTTTTCGACCATTGGGAATTTGATGGACACGATCACTTTACACGAAAAATTATCCCAGGTGTAAACAAGCGTATTTCCGTGATTTTTCAGTGGAGGGAGTTTTCGACTGCAGGGGATTAAATAGACGTCCTCACTTTATACAAAAAAATTATCCATGGTGTAAACAAGCGTACTGCCGTAATTTTCTTGTGGAGGGGATTTTCGACCACGAGGAATTCAATGAACGTGATCACTTTACACCAAAAATTGTTCCGTGTGTAAACAAACGTATTTTCGTGATTTTTTGCTGGAAGAGGTTTTCGACCACAGGGAATTTGATGAATGCGATCACTTTACACAAAAACTTAACCCAGTTGTAAACAAACGTACTTTCGTGATTTTCCCGTGAACGAGGTTTTCGATCACAGAGAATTTGATAAACGGGATCATCTTACAAAAAAAACTATCGCGGGTGTGAACAATCGTATTTTCGTGATTTTTATGGAAGGGGTTTTGACTGCGGGGAATTCGATGGATGTGTCACTTTACACAAAAAAATTATTCTGGATTTAATCAAGCCTGTTTTCGTGAGTTTTTTTGTGGGAGGAGTTTTCGACCACTGGGAATTTGATGAAAGTGATCACTTTACACACTAATTCATATTGAGTGTAAACAAATGTATTTCTGCGATTTTTGAGGGAAGATGTTTCTGACCATGGGAAATTCAATGAATGGAGTCAGTTTACATGAAAAAATCACTTGTGTAAACAAAGGTATTTCTGCGATTTTTTGGGTTGAAGGATTCTAAACCATGAGGAATTCAATAGATATGGTCACCTTTCAGTAACTTTACAACATTTTTTAAGTACTATGCGGCTTACACATGCTTTACTTTTGCTGGAGGTGAGAATTCGTTGGTTGAAGTTTTTTTTATTGTTTTTTTGAAGTGCAGATGACCAAATTTAAAATTCAATGTGCTTCTATGAAAGTTTTCGTGCATGGTTGAGGCCCACTAAAAAGAAGTGAACTAGTTTATTAGAAAATGCCCCGATGGGGCAGAAAAAAAGAGAATATACTTGCTTCCATAGTTGCCATGCTAGAAAAAGAAGTGGACTAGAATTTTGAGAACTTGGGTCAATGTTGGAAAAAATTCACTTTCTTTATATTGCATTTTCATTCTGTCTCAAAAAAATTTTCCATGTCTATGAAAAAGTATATTCTGCAGCTGAGTGCATTAACACACTTTCCAAGCGAACATGTGCATCTCCGAAATTTTGAGGAGGACACAGGGGTAGATTTTTTGGCGTTTTTTGTGACAAAATTAAAAAAAGTTGAACAAAAAACTATTCTTCATAACAAATCTTCCAGTTTCAAAACCCTTGGTGAAGTTTGTACTCCCCATGTCCTTGCTCTCACACATGAGTGTTTCTAACTGAATGAGCTTTTTTTCTAAATTTAATGTCAATAAGACAGGAATCAACTCTGAGAAGGTGACACATGAAAGCCAACTCAATTTTTTTAGAAAATGCTATAGCACAAAGTCTTCTTAGAACTAAATCGATTGTGTAAGATGTGTAATTCACTCATTTTATTTAACATATCCTATGGAATTCACTCCATAAGTAACCAAGGCCCAATCGCACTAAAAAGGTTAAGCTCCAGTCAAGATAGTCTCGAACAAAAAGACAACTCGGTTTGATTTCAGGTCCAGTACAATTTGAATGTCATCAGGACTTGTCGGAATTATAACTATAATATGTCTCCCTCACCATTTTTCAGCTAGTGTGAGAGGCAGAAGTTTTGAATCGGTCGGGAGATAGAATGCCATTGGTTTACCATTTTTTACATTTGAAGTCATGTGCCATATTATTTGTTACTGTGGTTGATGCCATGGGCAGGACAAAGTGCACGATGCTGCAGAATATACTTTTTCACAGACACAGAAAATTTTTTTGAGACAGAATGAAAATCCAATATAAAGAAAGTGAATTTTTTCCAACTTTGACCCAAGTTCTCAAAATTCTAGTCCACTTCTTTTTCTAGCATGGCAACTATGGAAGCAAGTATATTCTCTTTTTTTCTGCCCCATCGGGGCATTTTCTAATAAACTAGTTTTTATGTGATCGTCAGTTTCTTGTGCTAAGAACGCCCATGATACAATGCGTGTTTTGCCGTTATTGTCAACAACAACGAAAAGATAGCACGTGTACCCGCAATTGTTTAGGCGATAGGTTCCATCAACCTCCAGAAGATGTGGATAACTGCTATACCATTGAGACATAACAGTGTTACGGAAAAATATCATTTCGATAACACCAGATATTTCATTAGTTATTGACATATGCACCAGGATCAAGATTTTTTTGTTCTTCTAAATATTCAACGACTTTTCTCGGAATAGATTTCTCTGTATCTATATTTTTTCTAGCCACAAAATTTGCTATATCCTTCGAACTAACATATTTACCATGATTTTTGCGGATGCTTCCTGCTAGAAGTTTTCTATTGGGCTGAATATCATTTGTATCGAGAACAAAGTTACCTAAGTCACCAGTAAGTTTGCGCTGTTCAGGATAAAAATAAAAAGTTTCTTCGGAAGGTACATGATTTTCATGAATAAAATTCGCAGCAGTAATGCGCAAGCATTTTTTCTTTTTGCTGAACGCAATTTTGATCTCACTTCCACAACCCAAGCCAAAATAACTTTGCTTAGGACATTGACCTTTACTAGTTACTTGCCTTCTTATGCGGTTCTTACAATCAAAATGGCAGTACATATAAACGAATGGGGAATTTTCGTCCGGAAATTTGATACTTTTTCGAATAGAAAATTGCTGGAAACTAGAATTTAGGAGTTCGATTAGCTTCTGATGAAACTGTTCGAAAGTTTTAAAACAGTCACCAACTTGCATGAATCCTGACGAAGATTTGGTGAAATCTGACTTCGGAATCACATTTTTATCGGGGAGAAGTGGATTGGAAGGAGCTCTGAAGTCATCTTTGTCGAAATTGGAAGGAAGATGTTCATCTACCATCATGCTTCCACGAGCAGCAGTAAAATTCAGCTCACAAGATCTAGAGTGGCTGCACAGCATACCTGTAATTGGGGGGGAAAGGTTGGGGGGGGGGGGACCCCCACCCCCAACATGGTCAAGCCCTATACCCGAATTTCGGGACCCCCACCCCCAACTTGGTCAACCCTATACCCAACCCCCCCCCCAACTCGGAAAAACTGGAATAAATTAAGAAAAAACTGGCTTTTTTGGCCTTTTTTTAAGAATAGAATAGAATAGAAATAGTTTATTTGTCATTAGAAAAAAAACATTCACAAAAGAATAAACAAAAAAATATTATCACGAGTTCAAAGGCGATAAGTATCGCGCGGATATAAGCTCAAAAATGCAATGCATGGTTTTTTAAATACATGAACATTAACGGCAGATGTAACATGACTAGGTAACATATTCCACGTATCAATATATCTATTACAAAAATCTTTTTCAAGTAATCGTGTACGAAATTTTGTCTTATATAATTTATATGGATTGTTAATACGATAATTAAATTTACTGTATACAAAAAAATTATTTGAGTCCAGAATGCTGTTACAGATTATAGAATAAACATAGCATAAATCAGTTATAGTTCTCCTAAATTCAAGAGAATGCAGACTGGCGGACTCCAATCTTTCTTGATAATTCCTAGAGTTAAAACCATATAATCGTTTTGTGAACCACCTCTGAACTTTCTCTACCCTTTGTATTTCACCCATTAGAGAAGGATTCCAAATAGGACTACCATACTCAAGGATTGAGCGAACATAAGTTTTAAATGCCCTGATTTTCAATTCATTTATATTTGAGTTGAAACATTTAAAAATTAGATTTGATACCCTAGAAGCCTTCTTGATCATGTAATCACAGTGTGGAACAAAACTGAGTTTTTCATTAACATAAACACCAAGATCTTTCATTTCAGTGACAGCATCAAGATCAAATTCACCAATTTTGTACTGATTTGATGGATTATTTTTCCCCAAATGTAAGACTGCACATTTAGGCAATGACATACTGAGTTGCCATTCCTCAGACCAATTATAGAAACTGTTTAAATCTTCCTGGATTAATACTGTATTACATGCATCATTAAAAATTTTAGCATCATCTGCAAATAGATAGAGATCACTTTTAATTATATCACTCAGATCATTTATAAATATCAGGAACAATGTTGGACATAACACACTTCCTTGAGGAACACCACTAATTATTGGAGTTGGAGCAGAAATGGTATTACTTAGCTTTACACATTGAGTTCTATTTGTATGGAAGTCACAAATCCAATTCATTGTGAATTTATCAATTTTATATCCTTTTAAATTTGTAAGACCTTTTTGAATGTGAGACAGTATCAAATGCTTTCTTAAAATCAATGTATACAACATCAACAGGAACTTGATCATCCAACTTCTCAACCCACTTAGTTTCACATTCAAGAAGTTGTAAGACACATGATTTATTCTTTCTGAATCCAAACTGCCTACTACTGAATAAGGCATATCTGTCAAAATGACCTACAATATCCTTATTAATTATTCCTTCCATGATTTTGATGGCACACAACAAAGTGATATGGGCCTGTAGTTTTCAACTTTGCCATGGTCCCCTTTTTTGAAGATTGGAACAGTGTATGATGTTTCCCATAAATCAGGTAATGTGCCAGTCCTATAAGAAACCTCAAAGATAATACTAAGAGGTTCAGCCAGAACAAGGTGTAACTTTTTCAGAAAGTAGGCACACAGACCATCAGGTCCAAGGAAAAATGTGGGTTTTAGATTTTTCAGTGTCAACAAAACTTTCATGAAATCAAATTTAACTGACTTGCGATATTCAAATCCTTTACCAGGAAAAGGAGGACTTTTTCCATCATCAACAGTAAAGACAGTTGCAAAATATTTGTTGAAAATATCACATTTATCCAAGTCACTACTAACTTCAATATTATGATAATGCAATGTAGGGATCATTTCCCGCTTCACAGTTTTGCTGTTGACGAATTCATAGAACTTTTTTAAGGAGGGGGATTTCAATAGAGTTTCTTCTTTCTTAGCATAATGGATATTCATTTCGTTTTTGAGTTTCTTTGAAATTAACTTCAATCTGTTCTTGCTTTCAGTATTTCTGTTGTTGGCATATATAGTCCACAATTTACGTTTTCTCTTTTTTAGTCTTCTCAAAAATAAAGGTAGTTTTTGCTGTTTCACCTGTTTCTTTCTTCTTGGTACAAATTTATTAATAAAACCTGCTAAAACTCATAGGAAGACTTGATAAAAATGATTGGGGGCAATGCAATTATTGAAAAGAATATTCCAATCCACCTTTGCTAGTATGATCTCGAGAGATTGATAGTCAGCATGGTTAAAATCGTAAGGTTGAACATTATATCCTTTAACCTTGCCTCATGCTTTAGTCTCTGAAGAATATCAAATTTAACCATATTGTGATCACTGGTAGAAAAGTTTTCCACAACAGTAACATTGCCTATCAAGTTTGGATGATTACAGAACACTAGATCAAGAAAATTTTCTCCTCGAGTAGGGTCTAACACTAATTGTTCAAATCCTGAATTAAGGAAACTATTATTAATGACTTTAGAGAGATGGTCCATTTTGTCTTGGTAGCCATAATTTTTCAGCAAGGGCAAATTGAAGTCACCCAAGATAATATATCTATTATTATCCAACACAAGGATTTCTACTAATCTGGCTAATTTATTCAATATATTGATATCATTTCTAGGTGGCCTGTAGAACAAAATGAATCTTATTTTATCCAAGAATAAGGTTGTTTCGACAACTTCAGGTAGAGAAAGTTCGTGTGGAATATTTACAAAACTCAAGTTTAACTTTTTGTGAGAAACAATAGCAACACCACCACCAGTCTGATTTATCCTATCACAGCGTAAGATACGATACTCAGAACTTTGACAAATGAGAGCATTCGGAAAGCACTCTGATAACCATGTTTCAGTTAAGAAAATCATGTCATATTGACAGGTATTGAGTAGATCTGTAAATTCAGTTAATTTGTTCATTATGCTATGGGAATTGAATAAAAGACAATGAATTTCCGCAGTTTTTGAACATTCAGTCTTCAGAGCTTTAATCGGCAATGCTTTTCATGCACGATAAATTTTGTTACCTCTTTTAAAAAGTACACCTCTAGTATAATCAATTGCCCAAAAATTTTCGCCGATATCCTGCTTTTCTTTCAACTGTTTGCGGACGGGCACGAATTTTTTCACTTCTTTCGATATTCTTTTGCGACAGGTTTACGTTCTCAATCAGGTCATTTTTTGCAGTAATCGATGCACATTTAACTTTCACAATTCTGGGCAATGTCACATTATTACAGGTAACTCCCGGACCAGAGCGTTTGGCGCCGATAATCTCCTTTGGATCGAAACCGATTGCTTTTGCAAAGTCCTTAACTTCACTCAATAGGTCCTCATTGTCGTCCGTTCTAAAATTAAGAAAGATGGCTGAATCCTTCCTTGCCTCAGCTTCCAGGGTATTTTTTCCAATGGAAACTAAAGAGTCAGTCGAATAAACTGGAGGCACTGTGCTCTTTTGTTGAGCAGCCACTAATTTTTGTTCCAGGCCAGTAATTTTAGCAACAAGTTCTTTCTCAAGGCTAGCAATATGATTTTCCAAGTCGTCAAACCATTTGTTCATTTTAAGAAATTGATTGACTACAGGTAAACATGACGGGCAAAATGACGGTTGATTTGACGCTTTTAAGTAAGGGTAAACTTGATATGCCATGTTGGCGCACTTGCAATGGAACCAATTGTTGCAATAGTCGCATAATATTGCTCTGTCCTTATCCTGAACAATAGTGGCACAAATTGTACAATTCACATCATTAACTTGATGATCGATGATTGCTGATTGGGTGGCGGTTGAACCTTTTCTGGATTTTGTAGGGGCCATTGATCTCTCTCTGCTTGTTAATATGTTCAATAGTACCTTAATATTTTAGGGTAAAAACTTTCAGAGAATTTTCGAAATTTTTTGGGGTTTTTCGAACCCCCTCCCCAAAATTTTGGAAATGTTGGGACCCCCACCCCCAAAATTTTGGGTTTACCCTCCCCCCAACTGGTCGAACCTCTTACAGGTATGCTGCACAGATCCGCGGAAAAACGATACAATAAAACAAACTCGTAACAAAGAAAATCACAATAATTATATGACCACAAAAGCAACACACGATGGAAATCCAAAAAACCCAAAATAGCCAAAAACACACGATAGAATACCCAAGATACCCAACCCCCAATATTATATTTACACAGTAAAAAAGCTCTACGATCATCGACAATTCAATAATAACCAACACTAGAGACTTGCAAACATTATACAAAGAAAGATCTCAAATCAACAAAAACTTTTCTTGAGCATCACCTAGTGTGATGAAAACGGGTGTCCTACCTGCATGTGCATTCATGTTAGTTATCTGCAAATGAGCGCAGGTTACACAATCCACTAAATTACTTAATGGTCTACTGTATGTACATGGATATACATATTAGCAAAACACAGTCTGTATAGTCGCTTGTCTATACAGACTGCAGTCTGTATAGACAAGCAACTATACAGACTGTGTCTTGCTGATTAACATGTGCGTATATATACAGTAAACGATGACATGCAGTTGACAAACTTTAAAACCTGTCAACAAAGAATTAAAATGATATCCGTATCCTCTGTGTACATAGGCATATTGAAACGTAGAGTAACGATATTCATGAGATAATAATTACTTCACTTGATTATCAGATTCCGAAACTAACAATTTTCAACTTGCAGTATTTTTTCTTCACCTCATCGTGCAGGTGTTACCAATGAAATATTGGCTAAACGAGCCTATTTTTGTGATTTTTTGGTGGAAAGAGTTTTCGATCGTGGATAATTCAATGGATGCGGTCACTATACATAAAAAAATATCCCGGGTGTAAACAAGCATATTTTCGTGATTTTTTGGTGGAAGGAATTTTCGATTGCAGAGAATTCAATAGATGCAGTCACTTTACACAAAAAAATTATCCCGAATGTAAACAAGCATATTATCGTAATTTTTTGTTGGAAGGAGTTTTCGACCGCGGAGAATTCCATAGATGCAGTCATTTTACATAAAAGAGTAACGTCATTTACTACGCAGTTTACTCATCTGTTACTTTTACCAAAAGAATTTGTTCCAAGAGGTTCAGACCTTAATGAGGTGACTCTTAAGGCCCTGTCATACTTCACCCTGTGGTACCCCATGGTGCCGGTAGTTTTATCCATACTAAAAAGTGGCGCCACCCGGTACAGCCTAGTACCATGCCGTACCACCTTTAAAGTATGGTTTTGTAATTTGGCGCCGTGCGGCGCTGCCGTCAAGCTTCAACTGAAACGAAATTTTCAAACAAGCTGTGTGTTGTGAAAATGCAGTATACAGTTGTTGTAACCATACATGCACACATAGAAATTCTGTGGGGGGTCAGCTAGGAGAGCTGGTGGAATACAAATTTTTTTTGTTCCTGATAATGAAAAAAGATCTTCGACAGGTCTTGTAATATCCAAGCAGCATATTCTTTATTTTATATTAGTCAGATATGGGAAATTATTTGCCTATACTGCACTTTCTAAAGTTTTAATGTTACTTTTTTGGACTTCAAGTATGCTTTATTTAGAAAAATTGTTCAACTACAGCATCATTCCTATTTTTATGATGACTTTCTCTTCTCACTTACTCATTTTCCTTTGTCATCTTCTGGATCATTGCTGGGGTGGTCAAATCTGCTGGGGGTCAGCAAGAATCTGCTGGGGGTCAATCAAAGTCTGCTGGGGGTCAAAACCCCCCCCAAACCTTCCCCCCACGTGCATGTATGGTTGTAACATATTGTTGCGTACTTTGACATCTATATGTGTAGTTGAATCATATTTTTCACTTGAATAGTGAATTCTAACACTTGTAAAATTATTTTACCAAATTTATTACTAAATTTTCAATGAAGATTTATTAAGAAGTTGATCACTTAATTAGCAATGAAGAAATTAATGTGTAAAAATTATGAATATGCAAAGTAGGTGTAAACATATTCCTACAACAAGTGTACTCCAATTTGATTGTGTCTTTATTCCCCCAACATCCCTTTTCCGCAAATATCCCGATTGTCCGAAAGTCCATGTTCCCCATAGGTCCTGATTCCCCAAATAACGAATAAATTTCCTATCTCCCCGAAAAATGCATTAGTCCCTATTCCCTGAATGTTCTGATTTCCCGAGAGTGTATATATATTCAATTTTTCAAAATCAATTTATATAAATTGATATTTCTCAGCAGTTCAAGAGCTATTAGTCGTTGGAATGAGAAGCAAATTGAAGCAAGATCCCAAAATTTCTAGACTGGGCCTTTTACAAGCTTCTATATGCACCACGCAGGAATCATTGATTTAATTTTTCTTTTGCGCTTTTTATTCTTCGATTTTTTCGATTTTTTTCATTTTCTTATCTTTTTCACATTATTTCACATTTGACGAGACGAGCAATACACATTTTTCGACAAGAGCAAAATCTAAAAGTAAAAAAGTGGCACTGCACAATGCTGCATGGTACCGCACAGTGAAGTGACAGGGCCTTAACAGTCACATTATTAAAGTCTGAACCTCTTGGAACAAATTCTTTTGGTAAAAGTAACAGATGAGTAAACTGCGTAGTAAATGACATTGTAAACAGAATGTAAAGTGATCAGATCTGTTGAATTTCCCATTGTCAAGAAACCTCAACCCAAAAAATCGAAAAATACCTCTGTTTACACAAACGACGATTTTTTTTGTGTTGTAATGACCAGTTTTGTGAAGCACTTTACTTTATCCAATCACGGTCGGTCGAAAGAGCGTACAATGGAACGGGGGAACGGGTAATATGGGGCAATACAGGTAATAATAATTGACAGCTGCTTTGAGACGTGGACAACAACAAACGGGGAACAGGGCGAGTTACAACAATGGCTTAACTGCTACCAAATAAAAGGACTGCTCACTCGCAATACAAAAACGCTTGCAGATCAAATGGGTGCAGGGGTTGAAAAATGGAGAATTACAACAATAATAAAATCATGCTTTGCTTCTCTTTAAATACGACGTTTTTGGCCACTCCCTGGGCGTCGCGGGAGGTCGTGCTTCTGTCCATCTTCTTCCACCAATCATCACTTCCTGCTTTACTATTCTTGCTAATTTAGTCACGCCCTTTAATGCTTTTCTAGTATGGCATGCTTTTCGTGTCTTGCTTGTTTCCTACGGTGCGCTTAGCTACACCTCTGTGCTTCTGTGCATGCTTCCTGTATCTGTTTCTCTGTGTACACATGTTTTGTGGGACCGTCGCTACTGTTGCACTTGAGACTACTGTCTGGCGGGGCTTTTACTTTTTACTGTGTGCAGGTGTTGTTTATGATTTTTATGGGGGATTACGGTAGCCGTGGAATGTGTGGTTTAGTGTAGGTTCTAGGAAACCAGCTGCCGTTTGTGCAAATTAATTGGGGCATCTTAATTGGGCTACCGGGGTGTGAAGGGATCAAAATAAAGTATTTCACGTAATTTTACAGGAATGTTTGGGTGTGAATCCCAGACACCCTTGAGACGATAAATTATGAAAATGAAATAATAATTAATAAATGACTATCACATACAGTATGCTATATATTTACAGTGCTGCGTTAGCAGGTACATTACATTCCCCTCCTTCCGGAGTTGAACATCCTCGTTCAAGGGTTTCGAGGGTGAGGAGGGGTGGGGGCAGTTTGGATAGTTGCTTGTCCAGGGTAGAAAGGGGTTGTCTCCTTTACATGTACCGTAAATGTGATATTCTTGTGGTGGTGTTGCAGTGTAACATTGGGGTACATGAAATTTGTAACTGTATAGGGCCCATTTTGGCGAGGGAGGAATTTGGGAGTCAGCCCTTGTTTACAGGAGTGATTTTTGTAGAGGATAAGATCACCCACCTTGTAATGGATGTTCCGAGCATGCTTGTTATATTGAAGGGTATAGTGATCTTGGGCTTTTTGTAAATTTTTCTGTACCATTGAGAGTGCTTCTGTAAAGTGAGATTTTACACGAAGGGCATAATCGTCTAAATCAACCATGTAGGATATGGAGATAAATTTTAAGGCTGCGTCTGATGGGAGATTAGCTTGCCTACCATGGAGCAATTCAAACAGAGGATACGAAGTGCTATCATTCTTGTGAATGTTGATGGAAAAAACGGCATAGGGTAGATAAGTATCCCAATCAGTGTGGTTTGAATTGATATACATGCGGATACGGGTGGCTAGGGTTTAGTTGCAACGCTCAACTTCCCCATTGGCAATGGGATGGTATGGGGTGGTATGAATTTTTTGAGTATTGCATAAACTAGTGATCCGTGAAAAGAGATCGGATACAAAATTGGAGCCATGATCACAATGGATGATTTTTGGGGAGCCATGACAGCAAACAATTTTGGTTACGAATGATTTGGCGATAGTGGGTGCAGTGATATCAGGGCTCGGAAATGACTCCACATACTTGGTGAAATAATCGATGAAGATGACAATGAATCGGTTGCCGTCTTCAGTGAGGGGTAACGACCCCATGCAATCAACACCGACTCTATCAAATGGGCCAGTCAGCTGAATGGGTACCAGACTCGCATGTATTTTGTGCCGGAGGGCTTTTTGTGTCTGGCATGGGTGACGAGTTTTGCAACAACGTTTGATATCCCAGCTCATTTGGGGTCAAAAATATTTTTGTCGGAGCAAGTGTAGAGTTTTCCGGGCAGCAAAATGACCTGTGAATTTGCTGTCATGATGTGAGGCGATGAGATCCTGGACTTGAGACTTGGGGATGTATAGTTTTGCCTGTTTGTTGACTATACCAAAGACGATGTTTTGGTGCACTGTGAATTTGATCATAGTAAGGGGGTGTTTTTCGGCAATTTTTGCTGAAATACTTTTGACAGTTGCATCAGTGCGTTGAAGTTCAGCAAAATTTTTCTGTTGCTCTTCTTGTTCAGTTGCTTCGGCTTCAAGAACAGAACTGATGGTTGATACCTCAGGACGGGTTTCTAGTTGCTCAATATCAAAGGATTGCTTGGCTGTCTGTGAGGGGAAATGGGAAATAGCATCTGCATTGTGGTTAGCAGTGCCTTTCTTAGGTCGAATGTCTAGCTGAATACTGGAGAGGGCTAATCCCCAACGGGCGATGCGAGGGGATGGGTTTTCTTTCTGTAAAACTGCTTGAACTGCAGTATGGTCAGTGTGTACAATAACATGTTGCTGGAAAAGATAGGGGCGGAAATACTTGATAAACTCAACCACTGCAAGGGTTTCCAACTCAGTTATTGGGTAGTTGCGTTCTGCCGGTTTCAATGTGCAGCTCCCAAAAGCGATGGGGCGATCGTGACCTTTATTGTCTAATTGGCTGAGAATGGCGCCAATTCCAAGTTTGGAGGCGTCAGTTTGCAAAATAAACGGTTTTGTGAAATCGGGATGCTGCAGTATTGGGGCATGAATGAGCAATTCTTTTAGTTTAGTGAATGCATTTTGCTGTTCAGGCCCCCATGAAAATTCTGAATTCTTTTTGAGTAGTGCCGTGGGGGGGCTGGAAATTTGGGAGCAGTTCGAGATGAATCTACGATAATAAGAGGGTAGGCCAAGGAATGACTTGACTTCTTTGGAGCTTTTGGGGATGGGGATGTCATAAATGGACTGCACCTTATTGGGGTCTGGTGAAATGCCTTGCTGAGAAACGACATGGCCTAAGTATTGGACTTGGGGCTGGCAGAATTTGCATTTTTGTATGTTCAGTTTAAGGCCTGCTTGTGAGAAACGGGCAAGAATAGTGTCTAAATGTTCGAGCATTTGGGCATGGGAGTCTGCGAAAACTGAAACATTGTCGAGATAGACAAGGCGTGTGTTCCATTGCAATCCTGAGAGGATAACATCCATTAACCTTTGGAATGTGGCTGGAGCGTTGGTGAGGCCAAAAGGGAGGTAGTTAAACTGGTATTGCCCAGCTGAGCAGTTAAAGGCAGTTTTTTCTCGGTCTGCTTGTGCAATGGGAATGGAATAATAGACATTGGATTGGTCAAGGGACATAAAACATTTCATTCCACGCAGGGTGTCTAGAATTTCGTCTATGCGGGGCAAGGGATAGGTATCTTTTTTGGTTACCTTATTGAGGCCTCTAAAATCAATGCATAAACGATGGCCTCCATCTTTTTTGGGGACTAAAACTGTATTGGTGCACCATGGAGAATTGCTCTGGCTTATGACACCTGCTGCTGCAAGTTGCTCAACTTCTGTTTGTATGATTTGCTTTTCCTTTGGAGAAGTCTGAAAAAGGTGTCTACGTACGGGTTGGGAGCCATGGGTGTCAATTGTATGTGAAACAAGGGTGGTTCTACCTACGTCCATTTTGGATTTAGCATATAACGTAGGATACTTGGATAGGGCGCATAGAAGTTGAGTTTTTCCTGTTTCTGTGAGGTCACTGGAGGTTAAAATAACGTTTTCTTTTAACCATGTGAATGTATCAAAACGGTTTGGCTGGTTTTGTGTGGAGGGGTTACTTTAGAGGAAACATCTTGTTTTGGGATGTAACATGAGACTGTACCGATGCAGGTTCCAGGGTAAAGAGTTTGGATTGTGTCTTGTGTGTTTAAGACCAATATGTGTATGCGACTGTTTTGGTTTTCAGAAACACAAGCTGTAATGAACTTTGGTATTCTGTTTGGGTTTTGGAGTAAATTCAAGCTGTTTAACTTGTAGGCACACTTTGGGCAAGGGGACGGTAAATTCGGTTACTGTACAGGGTGGTAATTCTAGTTTTTCCTCTAAGTAGGTTCCCCCACGAGTCCAAAAGGGGCTATATTCTAGGCCATCGCAAGGTAGTATGATATTGCCAAATTTGACCTGGGACTTCTGATTGTTGATGGTGTATTCCAAAAATCGACTGAGAAAGTTTTTGCCTAGAAGGACATCTGCTGTGCAATCTTTTTGGACATGGACCATTATTGTTTCCTGGATAGTTTGAGCTGTGACTGTAACAAAATTGGTTCCTACAAAGTGAATCCAAAGGTTATTTGCTGCTTTGGCTTGGACTAGCGGGGGTTTCATGTCTAGCTGTAGGATTTGAGCGATTCGCGAATCAATGAGTGAGTATACAGCACCAGTGTCAATCATGCCTTTTGTAATTAGCTTGCCATTAAGTGTGATTGGAATGTGAGGGGTATGTTTCTCAGTTACAGTCTGGGGTAGCTTATTTGATCCAGATTGGTGGATTTAATTAATGAGTTTGATTGCAGGAGTTCTGGGAGTATCGATATCAACAAGGACGTATTTCTGCTGCGTTTGGGCCCCGCGACGATTAGCTAATTCTAGGAGAGCATGGCCAAATGATGGGGGAATGGTCTCATGTAAACGTCTGTTGTGTGATGGTATTTCGTAGGCATGTTCATTTGTGACATTATGCTTTGGGTAAGGGAAATATTTTGGAAGAATGAGAAAAGAGTAAAAGACGCCTGCAATGACTACAGCAATAACGGCTAGATTGATAATGATTTGCAGGGGTCCTTTGAGTAAATTATTTAATCCATCTGTGAGGCTTTGGGTAGTACCAGTTATTACATGTTCTATGCCTTGACCGGTGCCAGAGAGGGTTTTTCCGATTGCTTGGCCGCTGCCTGAGATCATATTGTAAACTGTATCTGATATGAGGGACATTTGGGTGGTGTAATCGAGGAGTTTTTTAACAACATTTTCAAGGGTGTGGGTTTTGAAAATGTATTGCTTTAAGAAGAGTAAGTTCGTCGAGATTGTTGCAAGTTGATCATGTGTTGTGCAGGTCTTTCCTTAAGAGGCGTAAGAAAAGACTGGGTCTGAACTGACCTGTTAGAACTGATCCCTTGGCTAAACCTCGGTGATAGTGCAACAGTCCGGTTATCCCCAGACCTACAACAACAAAGATAAACTTTGTCCTAAATACGGGGGCCTTACCAAGGACCTCCGCAGTCTCCTAGATGAGACAAGGAATCCCCTCAGGGATAAACTTACTCGGGTATAACCAGTAAGGGGTTTCCCAAAGCTTACCTGATGTATGCCGGCGCCTGGGCCTCTGGCCCTCCGCCTTCATCGATGCGAATAATCTAAATGAATAAACGAATATATTAAACAATAAATCCGACGAAATATGTAAAAAGAATGTGGGTAAACCACAGTAAATAATTTATGAACAAAACACGTTGCTGGGAAAATTGTATTTGGGGACGCCAGCAATTTAGCCAAAATATAATAAAAAACAAGAATATCGTCAACAATGATTTTCACTATCACTTTCGGTCTTTCTTTGGCGCTCCATTTCTATGCAAATGTCTGCGCCGCTGGTCGTCCCTTCCGTCAATTTGCATGTCGATTTCCCCACAGGAATTGGCATCAACAGGGTGCCCAACATCCCTCGCACGTCGAAACTGACCTACGGGAGGTAGAAAAAAAAAACTTTTGGCCGGGTTACCCTGGCATTAAAAAGAATTAATCAAAAAGAAAAAATCTACAATTCCGGCTGACTCCTGATAAACAGTTTGTCTCACTCGGACTCCCGTTTCACAGTCTGTCCTAATCGGACTCCTGTGCTGGTCGTTGGACACAACAAATACCAAGGGCTTCGCCGCAATGGCTGGCAAGTGACGCCCATTTTGTCCTCGGCGTTGATGGAATAACCTCCTGCCGTAAGGAGTACAACGTAGACGTCGGTGCCGAATGTGGCCGGTTTCGGGCTCGGCCGCTCGGTCTGCATGCTGTGTCAATTCGTTGGCTGTGGGTCTAACCGCATGCAAATCAATTTCCCCCGTCTCTATTTTTTCTAAATTAAACTAAAATACGAGATTATATTACGATACAAAAAGACGACGCGGGAATGTACGAGTATCACAAAAATTTAAAATGCGCTAAAAATTTGAGCAAAAAATGTGGCCAAAAATTTAAAATGTTTTTGCGGTTGCGTTTTGCACCGGTTTGTTGAAAAGAAAATTTTAGTTGGCCAGCAGCACCGAAATTTAAATAATATTTTTGGATTTTATGTTTTTTGATTTTTTTTGGATTTTTTGTGATTTTATTAGTGTTTTTGGATTTTGCATTTTATGAAATTAATAAAAATATGTGCGAAAAGATGATTTTTGGGCCAAAATTTGTGCGGCTTATTACTGCTGCTGCCCGCTGCCTCGGTAACCTCCTCGAGGTCTACCTCGATAGTATCCCCTCTGACCTGGTTGGCCTCGGGTCTGACCTCCATCATGGCCTTGATTTTGGCCTTGCTGACTTCCGCCGCGTCTACCAAGCGGCATGAAGTTCGGATTGTGGAACTGCGCATCCAGGTCTTGACCTTGGTGTTGCCAGGTTCCTCGGCCTCTGTAAGGTCGCTGAAGGCGCCCTCTGAAGCCTCCTCTGGGTTGACCTTGGTCATACCCCGGTCTAGCCCTGTACGGGGCCGGGTTTGAGAACATATCGTCTCTTCCCTGCTGCCTTTGACCACTGCTAGTGGAGCTGCTGCGTTGTGGTCTTTGAGTCCGGAAAGTTGAGTTGAGAGATTTTGATGAAATTGATTTTGACCGAGAAAGCGGACTTTTGTAAGAAGTGCTAGCAGCTTCACTATATGACCTTTGGCTGGTCGTAGCCGATGATTGTTGTATCGTCGGCGGTTGTTTCTTAGCCGGAGGGAGTCTAGGCACTTTAAACTTACTTGGGCTCTTGGCAGCCGTTCGCTGATATTTATCAGCTTGCGATCTGTCATCGCCTGGTGCCTTCCTCTTAACACCCATCTGGTTTAACCTTTGCGAGCCCATAAAAATATATTTATTAAAGGCTGCAATGTAGACATCGTCTACGCTGTTTCCCTGGGCCTCAACGACTAATTGTCTGTTCGCAAACGAACACGCCTGGGCATACCACCTACCAATTGCCGTTGGCGTGATCGGAGCGAAATCCAACTGTAGAAAGATCATTAGGGTCACATACCTAATGGCCGTAAAGACGTCTGAGGCATCGTAGTCCTGAAGCCATCTGGGGATAAGAATTAAAATGATCCATTCCCAGATTTCCTCAGGGATGTGCTCTCTGTCAAACATAAATCCGCCCTGCATTTCAAATTGCTGGCGGTAATTTTCATGAATTTCGGCCATAGCGTCATTGACCATTCTGTAAATGATCGGCCATTCTTGGCGATCAAAGGCGAAATAATTGGCGACCTCTGGATTTTCGAATGAGATCGGCCCAATTAAGCACCTTTGTTCCCGTTGCCACTCCCAATAATCAATCAGAGTTTCAGCTAATTGACCAGGAGTGACAAACTGCTGTGGTTCCCTTTCGGGTCTACTAGCTACCACATTCAGTTTGACCTTCTTGATCAATTTTTCCTCCGATTCAAGATCGGGCTTCACCAATACGCTTCCCGCAGGTTTGCTACTTCTTGCGGTATAGCTGGAGGGCACGGATTTGCTCTTGCCAGATGAAGTACTAACCTCTCCGCCGGTTTTCGATACCGTTCGCGTCTGAGTGTACGAAATTGTTGCAGTGGACCCTGTTGTCCTATCCGATTTTGTCTGGCCTTTGGAGGTCTCCGTTTGCGTCTGACTGTTTGCAGTCTCCGTCCTCGTCTGACTTTTCGAAGTCTCCGTTCTCGACTTTTGACTCGTTGAATATTCTGGGGTCGTGGTCTCCTCGGCCGTATCGTAGGTGTCCTTTTCAGATCCGGTGGCGGCCGCTCCTTGTTGCTGCAGATCCTGAGCTGCAAGTCTGCGTTGTCTGGCCTTACCTATCCTCTTTCTGCGCCTTACCTTTTCCTTGGCCAAGTGTCGGATAAATTTTCCGACATACCTTCAGCTAACATCTGCTGAACCTTATCTGGGGAATAAATTCCAGGAATACCTTCCTCGGCAATTCTTCCCCTCTTCATCAGCTCTGTCGCTGCAATAGCTGAATCTGAGCTGTCATCGACTAATGCCTGCTCCTTCAGCTTCCTTTGGATTGCCCTCTGACGCAGGAATTCCTGCTGCGTCAGCCTTTTCTGTTCTTGGATTTTGGCCTGTAGGGCCTCGTGCTTTGCTTGTCGGTCGTGATCCTTAGGATCTTTGGCCTTCACAGATATCTCCTGGGATGCTTCCTGCATCTTCTCCAGTCTGACATCGATTCCCGACATTTTAGTAACTGCTTCATCAATTTGAGTCTGGATTTTCTCCTCCTCAATAGCCTGTTTCTGAGTCTTGGCCTCCATCGCATCCTTATTTTCTGATGTCTGGCCCTCAGATTCCAGAATTTCACCCTCTTCTTCTTCTTCAACATCCTCCTCTGAACTGGACTCAGAGTCTGAATTTCGTATCTTCGGCAAGAGCTGTTTTACTTTAGCTGGTAACACAGCTGGTGCCGGAGGTACAGACTGCATAATGGTGACAACCTCTGGCTCAGGCTCGGCCGGTTGCTGTATTTGAGGTACTTGAGTCGGCTGTGCCACCGCGGGTTGCATTGGCGGCGGCACCACGACTATTACTGCAGCTGCCTGCGTAGCAGCAGTGTCCAAAGCTGGTGTAGCTTTGACCACTGGCGCTGACGCTTGCGGCTGCGTTTTAACCTGTCCCGTCCCTCCGGCTTGCGCCATTTGGGAAGTAGAGGGACGATTTCCCGGTACCTTAGATATTAACTCACCGGCTGGGGTATATGTTAGTGTATACCCGTGCATCTCCGAAGCAATTGTTCTCTCCCGGAAGCTTTTGCTAACAAACTCCGGTCTGAGCTCGAGCGGATTTCTCGGTGCGTATGTAATTGGGTAATCGGTCGGTGATGCGTCTTCCATCATCGGATACCGCAGTCCCGGCGTCAAAGTCTCGAAGCCTACGTAGTAAAAAGTTACATAAAAGTAAGGATTTACCTTGTAGGCTCCGTCCTTCAATAACGATTTGTCGTCGCCGATTTGCAAAATTTCCTCGGCTTCTCGAAATCATAAGGGGACAAATCCGAATCGATTTTGCCACGCGTATACCCCTTTTTTAGATGGAAAGCGGGGTTCCGACGGCGGTAGCGTTGCTGCTAACTCTAAATGATAAGCCAGGCGGTCGCCTGACTTCCAGGACATTCGCTTTATCATCTCCTGTCCTTCTCTGGTATAACTGTTTAAGAAGTTATAGTTCAGCAAAGCGCTAGTTTCGTAATCGCACTCCGCTCTCGAGTGCGGCCATGCCAAATGATAAGCCAATGGCATAAATTTACAGATGACCTCTAACTCCGCAAAGTTTCGCTCATCTAACATACCTGAAATTTTTGCCAAATTTGGCGTATAAAAATTGGTCTTGTAGGCCTGTCTATGACCTTCGATACCCACTGGGTAGTGGTTGTTTGCGGAAAACACCTCTTCAGGTATTTGATCGGGCTTCCCGGCCTGTTGCCAGTATAGCTTGGCGTTTTCGTATAAAGTCAAAGAAATTTTCCCGTCTAAATCCCAATAGGTTCCACCTGACTTGAGATTTTCCAGGATATCCTTTGAAATATTAACCCAGTCTGGTATCTGGACGTCCTGGATTTCGTCGGGATCACTATCTGTAGTGTATCCATCGTCCTTCATCGGTTTGTTATCTCTTGGGAGCAGTGGATAGAAGCCACTTGGCAGTTGAACTCCCTGAGGACGAACTGGATTACACTCCGTGGACGCGGTATAATAACCAGTGTTATTTCCCTGCATCTGTACAGCCCAACGGTTATACATTTCACATTTCATCATGTGATAGACCATATTCGGCTGTACCTGATCGGTTTCCATGACTGGGGTACCTAGCCCCATTTCTCTATTCACGTTGCCCGGAATCATTAAGTATTGTTGGTAAAAATGTAGGGCAACGGCGTTGATCTGTTTGGGATCAACCTTGTCATGGTCGAAAATCTGCATTTGCATGAGCAGCTGATCGGCCATGCCATAGTGGATCGCGGCAAACATGACCAATAAGGAATAATATGCGTCTAGAGCGGCGTACCTAAGCTCTTCCGGCAATATACCTCTTTTGGCAAACCGATCACGGTTCGCCTTTAATGAAAAGTCATACTGATAGGGGCCCACGTCTATCAGGTAGAATTCCGTGAACAGTCCCTTTAACCGAAAAATTTCGGGACAGATACCTGTCTGAAAACATTTTTTCTCCAGGTTTACCCCTACCATGGTTAGAGTGAAACGGTCTAAATCAAAGTATCCACCCTTGGTCTTTCTAAGAAATTCCCGTAAGGGCACAGTTTTGTCTCTGTCCTTATTGTCTCCCCCTGCACCACATACGTTATAGATACTTACCAGGTCCTCCAATACGGAATATCCGGCGAAGAGCATGTCCGAATTCCAAAAGTCGTGGAGGCTGGTCCATTCTTTGAGCATCATCGACGTGGTATCGATAACATAGGTTTGACCATTCGTTAGCGCGAAGCTCACGTATCGGGCAAACTGCTTTCCCATAGGATTGTCGACCTCTCTTGTTTTAAACAAAGTGGTGACTTTATCCTGGTTGACTTTTTCGACATCGAATCCACAAACTGGTTGTCCTCTGAAGATTGATACTTCTCGGATAAAGTGGAGTGTCTGGCTGACTTTCCCGATGTCTACCAATTTTGGTTCCTTGGGATTAGCCGGCCAGTACCCAAATGTGGCTTTAAACCACTGATCCAGTTCATGGATTCGCACGGCCCTTTTGACGTTATAATCTAAACATAAGATACTATTAATTTTAGTGTTTATTCCCCTTTTTTCAGTGCATTTTCGGGTCTATACTACACCAGCACCACAACACCAAGCGGGTAAAGTTTCGCAGAAAATAAATTTAGTGCAGGTTGTTAGGTGAGCCACTGATATACAAACATTGAGCTGGTAGGCAACTAACACCTTACCAAATCTTACCCTTGCTACCTCTATATGTTGGGGAGGGTAGACCTGATCCGATTGTCCACCACTTGATCGGACACCAATCTCTGACCAGCTGCTTGAGCGACCAACTACGCTCCATTTATGGCGCTGTATTTACAATTTTTATAGCGCTCGAGATTGATAATTTTTTAATAATTTAGATATCGAAAAAGTGATATAATTTGATTTGATTTGAAAATAAATAATTTTTGATAAATTTTTGATGATAAAACTTTGAACGGGCTGAACCCAAGGTTCTAGGTTTCCCTTGAATCGTATAGCTCTCGGTGGTATCAGGTATATTTCCAAGTTTGGAAATTCCCTGCTTGGCTTCGAGCTTCCGCTTCTCAGTACTCCCATTTTTCGTTCCCTCTAAGTTCTA
Source organism: Romanomermis culicivorax (assembly GCA_963922205.1). Lineage (NCBI taxonomy): Eukaryota > Metazoa > Nematoda > Enoplea > Mermithida > Mermithidae > Romanomermis > Romanomermis culicivorax. The sequence goes on along the minus strand of CAWUHX010000029.1, from coordinate 650,263 downwards.
ACCTCGTCTGCCCTTTGGGGCGCCGAGCTGGTCTTCCAGTGACTTCTGGGCATTACCTGCGGTTTCCAAGAATATTTGATAAAAATAAGTTCGAAACTTACCGTCGATGAAGAAAAAACGATTATCTTGGCGGTGCTGGGCCCTGCTATATTCAACGTGGCGCTCTGTGTGCGACCACTCGCGCGTCGGAGCTTGTTGGCGGTTCCGCGCGCCTTTTCCCATTTCTTTTCGCTTCGAAATGTTTTTCTTTTTCAAATAAATTTATAAATTTTAAAAATTTTGAATGCTGAAAAAGTTTAATATAGCAATTCTGCTAATTTCCTTTTTATCGCGGTTCGGGGAATATTTTACTTCTTCCTTCCGATGGAAGTTTAGAATTCAGATAAGCGGGGGCAGCTATAATTTGATTTTAGAAAAATGAAAAAAATTTGAAAGTTTAATTTTTTGGAAAAATATCGAAAATATTTTGGGTTGTCACTTTGGTCTAAAATTCCGAAGAATTTTTCCCAAAGTCTGAAATAAATATGAAAAATTTACAAAATTAATACGAATAATACATAAACGCGATAAATATTACAAATTAATACATTTTTAATTAAAATTAGTACCTACCCATGCGAGATATGTACACAAATTAAATAAAATCAGCGTGAGATTGCGCCTAGATTCGCCTTGAGCGAATTTCCAAATGATTTCATTTGGTTTGGCGCTCCAGTCGTAACTGTTTGTGCCATATTGGAAAGTGACGTATTTTCGTCACGTGGCGCGTCCTGATTGGCTCGCGCTATTCCCGGCAAGACCCTAGTGGTCTCGTAACGAAAATGTTTCAACCTGCTGATTGAAACTGTTTGGCGATTTAGCGGGTTGTCCCAATGTACAATGGTGACAACATTCTCCGCTTCTCGCGAAATGTCCGTAACTATGAACGGACCGGACCATGGTAGTCCTAATTTTTTCTGCTTGTCTACTTTGAGCAGAACCCAGTCCTTTTCCTTAAATCCATTTTGCTTGGACTTTTTATCGAAGTATTTCTTCGATTTTTCGGCAGCACTCTGGATATTTTTAGCAATATCCTCGTAAAGGTTGACTAAATGATTGGTCAACACGAATTTTTATGCCTCTGCATTGCTGTCTGGCATTACAATATCGTATGCTTTCGATAAGTTTAACCCGAAGGTTGCCTCGTGACCTCTAAGCAATGAAAATGGGGATTGCCCCGTGGCTGCATGTGGTGTGGCATTGTAAGCAAACACCACGGCTCTCAAGTATCTCGGCCAATTATCCTTTTCCTCAATGGCCACCTTTCTGAGCTGTTTAATGAGTGTCTGGTTGAACCTTTCTACCATACCATTTCCTTGTGGATGGTAGGCTGTTGTAAAAATTTTCTGACACTCTAATAACTTGCAGATCTCTTTCATCAGATCTGAGGTAAAACAACCTCCTCTATCGCTGAGCAATCTCCGTGGAGTCCCGTGCCTGAATACAATAGCTTGTAGAAAAGTATCTACAACGGTGCTAGCTGACTGATCTGGGATCAGTTCAGCTTCAACCCACTTTGTAAAATAGTCTTGAAAGACTATGACATACGGTCTCTTCTCACTGAGTGGAGAAATACCCACGATATCCACTGATACTATGTCAAAAGGACCTTGTGGAATAATCGGTATCAGTGGCGGAATTTCCATGTTTCCCTGATTAGCCATTTGACAAACTGGACAAAATTTAATCCAGTGCCTGACATCCTTTTCAATTCCAGGCCACCAGAACCGTTTTTTAATCATAGCAAGGGTCCTTTTGAGCCCCTGATGAGTCATCATTACGGCACCGTGGTACTGGTGCAAAGTATTGTCCTTAAGGCAGGATGGGACGACCACCTGATCATCCGATCCCTGTCCAGCTTCGCGGTATAACACTTCATTTTGGATATAAAATCCACTATGATACTTGGTTGTCCCATTTGGACCCAATCTATCAAAGTATGGTCGTAATACCTCATCCTTTCTCTGCAAGAGGGCCATGAGATCATCTCTAATTAACCCTTTTGGCAATTCATTTTCTTTTGGGTCTGCCAAAGTAAACTCCTGTTCCTTTTCTGGGTATAACCAGGTAACTCTTTTTTCCTTACTCTTTTCCTGATTTCCCTTACTTACTTTTTCGTTGACCTGATTGCCATCAGGCTGGATCTGAGCCTGATCACTCTTCTCCGCTTCTTTCGCCGTGCTCCTTGTAGTTACGGCATTCACCAAGTCTGCAGGCGAGCTTGATTCTGGATCACCCTCAGAATCTTCTGGATATATCTGGGTGAATCTCGGACTTATTTCAGTCCTCTGATTATTCTTACCTTTCGGCTCCGGGTATAGCGGAGTACCATCTTCAGGATTCCGATCTGTCAGAATTCTGAATCTCTTTACCAAATTGAGATGCTTTTTCTCAATTAGCTGTGCCTCAAGATCTTTCAGATTTTCAGACTCTCGTTTATCCTTTGAGAACATATGTTCCCATTTTGGCGGTATCTTTTCCGCTTGATCGTCTGGTTCATCCATCCTGGACAAAAAGTCTGCCATGGCATTCTGTTTTCCAGGCACATACTCTAGTCTATGGTTGAACTGAGAGATGAATGAGTACCATCTTTTCAATTTACCATTGGTCATGGCATTGACCTTCATTGACAACAAAGGTTTGTGATCAGTCCTTATGATCACCTTATGACCTACTAGGTAGTACTTGTATAACTTTAAGCCATACACTATTGCCAAGCACTCCCTTTCCGTGGCTGACCACTTTTTCTCATCCGCTTTTAAAATTCTGCCATTATAAGCAATTACCCAGCGGTCTGACTTGGTCTCCTGGTAAAGGACTGCTCCTAGTGCCGTTCTGCTGGCATCTGTCTGAAGGACGAAGTCCGGAGACCCGTCCAAAACCGGATACCTAAGGAATGGCACTGACAATAGTGCTTCTTTCAGGCTCCTAAAAGCCTGATGGTGAACCTCCGTGACTTCCCAAACACAGTTCTTCCCAGTTAATTTATACAATGGTTAGCTAAACCCGGTATGAACTTCTTACACCACTGCAACATACCTAAAAACCTTTGCAGTTTACGTTTAGACTCTGGGAATGGGAAATCATTTATAGCTTTGACCTTTTTCAGATCTGGGGAAACTCCATCCGAATTTAAGATATGTCCTAAAAAATGAACTCTCTCAGGCAGGAATTCACACTTCTCCGGCTATAAGGTCAAATGAGCCTTTCTTAGAGCTTGCAGGACTAGCTCTAGATTAACTAGGTGTTCCTCAAACGTATTTGAGAACACAATAATATCGTCTATATAGACTAGACAGATTTTCCAAACATATGGATGCAAAACTCTTTCCATCATACGCTGGAATTCGGCTGGCGCATTCTTAAGCCAAAGGGCATGACTTTAAATTGGTAAAGCCCTTCTTGGCATATGAAAGCAGTTTTTTCTTTGCTTTCTTCATCCATTGGCACTTGCCAATACCCTGATTTGAGATCTAAGGTAGTATAAAACTTGGCTTTACCTAAATAGTCTAGATAGTCGTCCATTCTAGGAATGGGATACTTATCATCCTTGGTAACGTCATTTATACCCCTAAAGTCCACTACTGGTCGCTTGGTACCATCCTTTTTACCTACAAGGAATAACGGAGCTGCCCAAGGCGACTTTGATGGCTCAATTACACCCTTTTTGAGCATATCTTGCACATGCTCACGAACATGTGGCCGTAAATTTATAGCAGTCCTGTGGTACCTTTTTGCCACAGGGGCCGCATCGCCTGTATTGATTTTACAGGTCAAATAGGGTGTAGTAGTTGGAGGATCATTGGGCAAGCTGAACACGTCTCTATATTTTGCGAGACATCGTAGAGCTTGTTCCAATTGCTCTGATGGTATGTTGGATTTAGCCAGCATATTGTACAAAGCTTCCTTGAATGCTTTCTCATCCGATTGAGGAGCTTCAGGTCTAGCTTGAACTGCACAAGTTTGCAGCTTCTCCAGATCCTCAACTATCTGCCCCTTGAGTTGATCTTGGTTATCAATATCACACAACACTGAATTAGTATGGCCAATTATTTGATTTCTTTTCAAATGGCATCCTGATCCTGTGTTGTTGGATACCATAACAACAAAATCATCTTTTGTACCATCTACTATAGTACTATCAATGTGGAACCTTTCTTCATTGTCTTCAGACTCTATTATGATTCCATTAAGGCGATTTTCGCCTACCTTATCCCAAAGTTTTGCCCTCAGCAGTATATCAGTACCACTAGGTAAGTAGATGGGATTTACACTCACCACTGGCACCGAAACCTTTAGCAGGCAAATCTTTGGCTGATATTGGTCGGCGCAATTTGATTGGGGCTGGTCCGGCTTTTTGATTGGGGCTCTCCGCAATTTGATTGGGGCTGGTCCGGCGTCACGTATATCCGCTGCTGACGGTTGTTGAGCGTCATCGTCTTATTCCTGAAATCTATTATGGCTCCTACCTGAGGATGAGCCAAAAAGTCTGTACCCACAATAACATTTTCACCTGCTTCAGGAATTACAATTGCTTTAACGGGGAACTGTCCACACAATGTATCCATCCTAAATTGGATATACCCATGGGCTTGGACTGTCTTACCGTTGGCTACAGTAACATTTAATATCCTCGGATATTCAGTGTAATCCGGGCCCAAAGTTTCTTTCAGAAACTTAGCCGACATGACAGTGCACTGAGCTCCTGTGTCAATTAAAGCCATTGTCTTACAACCTCCTATAACAACCTCAATGTGGAATGGGGCTGTTCTGGGGTACGTATCCAGCAAATGTTGTTCCTGAGGACTAGCTGGTGTGCCTCTCCTCACTACTTGTACTGATGGTACTACAGGTTGTGGTGCAATTGCATTCATTTGCACAATACAACCTAATACAACATTTGGGCAACTCACTCTCTGATTTACTTCACCTAAAGGACTCATTTGAGATTGCCTTGCAACCATAACACTCAAATAATCCTTCTGAGGTGGCTGATTTGTGAATTGACCCTGTTGAAGAGTCTGAGTCGGACCCGTAATAGCCTGAGGTGGCTGAGGATGCTGTAGTGCAGCTTGCTGTTGGTATTGCTGCATCTGTTGGAATTGCTTTTGCAGCTCCTTTTGCTTTTTGAACTCCAGAAACTCATTGTAATCGGAGTTCTGTAGATAACTTTCATGGCTATCCTGATAACCTGAATAGCCTATATTATACGCACCTCTACCTCTACTGCTGAAGTTGGCATTAGGGTAACCTCCTCTTCCTCTATAGTTACCTCTAGCAAAAGTGTTGAAGCCTCCCCTGTTGAAGGTAGGGAAGCTGGCTCTACCTCTGCTCCTGCGCTCGGACAATACTCTCAATGTCCTGCAGTCTGCAGTATTATGTGTTATGTTCTTGTGGAACTCACACCATGGCTTTGTCCGATCTCGGGAAACTTGACCTCCCTGACTGGTACTAGGTATGGCCACATCAGACCGATTTTCCACTTGCCTGTTATCAACCTTTTGCTGGAGCTGGTCGAACCTTTCGACCAGTTGTACCATCTCCTTAGAAATTTTTAATAGAAGAGATTCTTTCTTACTTTTTTCAGTCTGAGCCCTAGGGGCTTCCCGAACTGGAATCTCCTCTATCTCAGGAGAATCACTCCTTGACCTTTGGGTTTGGGCCTGTACCTGATTACCTACAGTTTGATATGGTTGCCGAAACCTTTGCCTCTGGCCTTGTTGATATCCTTCTGACTGGTTCCTAGCAACTACGGCAATTTCAGGATCATGCCCACTAGGCATACCTACTTCATTAATTACAATAGGATCCTGTTGTGTACCCTTGGGTCCATATCTCTGAAAGGCATTCCTATATCTACGTTCAATGTCATGAACTTCAACTGCTAGATCATACCAAGTTCTAAAGGTATGTTTTGAATTCTTAAGTTCAGACTGGAACGTGGGGTCACTCTTATATATGAAGGTGTCAATGATCAGTCTCTGTTTAGACTGATAGTCCAAATCAGTGTTGCCAGATGGAATTATTAAAAACCCGTCATTTTTTTCGAAAAAAACCGAAAATCCCGTCACATCCCGTCACATAAATTTTGAAACCCGTCACAAACCCCGTCAACAAAATTATAAAAAAAACTAATACATAATCGATACAAACGTGAGAAATAAAATGGAAAAGCGTATATTCAACAACTTTATTCAATATCAACACATTCAATAAGCTCAATTGCACAAAAGATGTCATTTTCTTCATTATCAACATCATTATCATTGGCAACAAATTGAAAATTTGTGCAGAGCCTCCGGCCGACCCTCTCGTTTTTGCAAAATTACCTTAAATTCCAAAAAAAAATCCATAAAAAATTTGGGCAGAGCCTCCGGCCGACCTTCTCGTTTTTGAAGTATTACTTTAAATTTCTATAGAATTAATTAAAATTTTGGGCTGAACAATCAATTAAGTGCATGTTAAAAAAGCAAAAACCCAAAAAAACCCAAAAGTTTATGATTTGTCAGCCCCTGCTAGAAATGCATACCCGTAGATAACAAAAAAAACCAATAATTAACCAATAAATGCAGCATAAATTGGTTCGAAACGGCATCATCAACATATATTCACGCCTCACGGGTTCTGATTTATTTTTTAAAGTATGGAATGTACCTATGGTTTCTTTTTTGTGCACAATGCATATTTTTTCAGGTCCTTGCACAAATTTTTTGCATCTAAATGTGCAATTGTATATACTTATAACGTTACGTGCACAAATTTAAGTGGGTGTGCACAGCCGGTGAACAAAAAACGACCAAAATTCATGCATAAAAAAGAAACACTGAATGTACCTAAACCTACCTTACCAATTACACTTTCACTTTAAAGCATAGTTTTTACTTGCAATCTTAAATATAATCACATTTCCAACTTCGCCAAAAAATCGATAATAAAAAAACACCAAAAATAAAAATAAATAAACAGTATACTATGCAATACATCGTAAACCAAGCCAACCCAAATGTATGGAAATATCTCAATCCGTCAAAAACTCATTCCCGTCACACAACCCGTCAATATCGCCAGATTCCCGTCAATTCCGTCACAAATAGTGAAATACCGTCACAAATCCCGTCATTTTTTCATCCCGTCAAACTTCCCGTCAATTGCCTCGTTTCCCGTCAAAATTGACGGGAACCCGTCACATCTGGCAACACTGGTCCAAATCACCTTTGACTAGTTCCACTAATATACTGACCCTTTTCAAAAACTCTACGGCCTGTTCATTGGGTCTTTGTTGGATCTCAAATAATTCCCTGGTTAACATTTCCAGGTTACATTCAGGTGCAAAGACATTAATAATGGCTCTCCTGGCCTCCCTATAGGTCATGTTGTCTCCTGCAACAGCCTTCGGTCTACCTTTAGAAAGCCTCAGCAGTGCTTCATACTTAGCTGATTCGGGTGTATCCCTACAGAATTCCCCTTCAAGTGCTGTTAAGAAGCTAAGCACCTGCTGATTTACCATACCCTCATCTAAGAGTTTGGGTAACACACCTTTAACGATATTCCTGACTACAATCTCTTGTGCCAAATTATTTGATGGCACTTCCCTCTGATCATAGGCTGCTGTTAATACTGGATCAAGATCATAGTTCAGGGATTGCAGCATAACCCTATTTGGATCTCGTTGAGGTGGTACACCTCCTTGATATGATGGCATATTGTCTTTGTCAAACCTGTAATCCCTATATGGGAAACATGCCAATTGATCTGGTCTAAGGGTATTTGGATCAACTATATTTCCTCTACTATCATAGACCACTCTAGTTAAAGTTGGATGCTGCGAAGCTATCTGATTTTGATTCCTGAAGTCTGCTGATTGCTCAGCTCCTTCGAATCGAAGATCTCTAGCTGGACCTCTCCAACATTTGGGCTCAAAGTTAAGCCTTTGCCCTTCATCAATATCAGGCCTATTACTAGGCCCTGCGCCTGCATTTATTTCAGCATAGAGACGGTTTTCTCTTTCTGCACCCCTATTACATGGTCTAACCTGTCTATCCGGCTCCTGTCAGCGCCTGTCGGCTTCCCTTTTGTTGTCCTCAGTGGCGGCATTCGCGATGATGTTGAATAAGGCTTCGACGGTCCCTTTCAATTCGCGTAGCTGCATCGCCAACTCCTGATTGGACATCTCGGGAGCTCTTTCCTGCAGTTGGAATCGCTCTTGTTCCTGGGGAATCCTCTCTAATCGTTGATTGATTTCGGGGTCCCTTTCTTCCAAATTTGGTCGAATTTCGGGCGTAACGACTTCCCTTTTCGGTCCTGCTAATTCGACCTTTGGTGGTGGTGACCTTTTAAAATTTTGCTGCGGCGGTCCATCGGCATCTGGGTTCGGATTCGCTGGGCCTGCCTCCTGCAGATCGATGGCAATCGCTGGTGGTCGGTCAATTGGTACGCCTGCATCTTGAGGCATAAAATGCATTGCATTTTGCTGCAATGGTTGAACCCTCGCAGGAGTTTGATCTGGGATCACTGGGTCCGGAGCAGCATGCCGTTGCTGATCTCCGTCTCCCAAATTGACTAGATTCCCAGCACTCGCCACTCTGGGTGGTGATCTATGTAAAGTATTACCTCTCGGTATCCTTTCATTAGGCATTTTGAAACCTGCTAACTTTCGATAGAAGCCTGGAGGATTTTCTTTTCTCCTAGTCTGACTACGAAGTTCCGTGGTAAGGAGTTAAAAGCCACCACTTGTTGTGCAGGTCTTTCCTTAAGAGGCGTAAGAAAAGACTGGGTCTGAACTGACCTGTTAGAACTGATCCCTTGGCTAAACCTCGGTGATAGTGCAACAGTCCGGTTATCCCCAGACCTACAACAACAAAGATAAACTTTGTCCTAAATACGGGGGCCTTACCAAGGACCTCCGCAGTCTCGTAGATGAGACAAGGAATCCCCTCAGGGATAAACTTACTCGGGTATAACCCGAAAGGGGTTTCCCAAAGCTTACCTGATGTAAGCCAGCGCCTGGGCCTCTGGCCCTCCGCCTTCCTCGATGCAAATAATCCAAATGAATAAACCAATATATTAAACAATAAATCCGACGAAATATGTAAAAAGAATGTGGGTATACCACAGTAAATAATTTATGAACAAAACACGTTGCTGGGAAAATTGTATTTGGGGACGCCAGCAATTTAGCCAAAATATAATAAAAAACAAGAATATCGTGAACAATGATTTTCACTATCACTTTCGGTCTTTCTTTGGCGCTCCATTTCTATGCAAATGTCTGCGCCGCTGGTGGTCGTCCCTTCCGTCGATTTGCATGTCGATTTCCCCACACGAATTGGCATCAACAGGGTGCCCAACACATGAAAAATTGCGGGTGTGTTAAAATGGAAAAGGGAGAAGTTTTAGTTTCAGACGATTTCTAAAGGTAGATTTGTGACATGCGGGGATCCTGTTTCACTGACCCATGTATTATTCTGTTTGTAAAGGGCTACATGCATGTGATGGCAGTCAACGGTTTGTGAGAGCGGGGTCAAGTCGTTGCCTCCTGGGTTCGAAAACATGAGTTGGGTTCCTACGAGAATAGGTAAAAGTTTGTAGCATGTTTCATTGATTTTATGGTTGTAAAAGACTTTAGATGCGTTTACCTGCTTACAGGGCCAGATTGTGAGGGCATCTCCTGTGAATTATGCTTATATGTCTGTTCGCTGTAGGAATGCATGGGCCCCAAGGGTTGCATCAAGGCGCAAAATTTGCCATACTAGATCAAGGTGACGCTGTGCCTGTCTGCATAATTCACTCCAAACGTTTTTGAAATTTTGGATCTCGAATTCCTGGATTTTATGTGCTAGATAGTTTAGTTTTGTGTTAATAGGTTCAAAATCCTCAAAATCGTATAGTGTAGTATGAGTTTCGTTGGTTTTTGGGGTTAAAAAGGCGTTAGGATGTGGCGTGCTTTTATCTAACTGCACAACAATGCCCTGTTCGGTTAGGACACTGTCCTGGATTTCTGGGCAGTTGGGGTTCGAAAAGAGTGTATTTTTGACGGAGAATGCACCTTGTAGCTCTTCCATTATCATGTGAGTTTGCGTCAGTTTTACGGGATGTGTATTTTTGTATTCGAAAGGGCATAAGTTTTCGAATGCTGTTTCATTCCAGATAATGGACCCATCGGCCGTTACACAATAGCCTGATGTCGGTTTGCATGACCCCAGGTCACCTAATGTACCTGTCATAGATTTTCCATTCCAAGATGCTATTCGTCCTATCTCTATGATGACGTTAGTGACAGACGTACAGTGGTCTGTACAACACCATGTGTATTCTACACTTAGGGAGTTGTTTGTTGACCAAAATCCTGGTTGAGTTTCGTATAATTTTTGACTGTTGTGTTCTTTGTCTATAACGATTGCCTTACAAACCTGTGGGGTGAGATTTTGCATTTCGGTTTGGTCGAAGACAATACCTTTTGAGCCAAAAAATCCTGTATTAGTACAAATTTTCCGTTTGCGGACACTGCATTTGTATGCATCTGTTATGTGAGGCTTACTGGAGGGGATATAGATTTTTCCGAATGTCTGTACTGGTTTGTCTACTGTCGAAGGGGGCATACATGATACAAGTTTTGGTATGCTGACCGAGTGACTGCTCAATGAAGTTCCACAGATCTGAAATTGGGCACTACATGATGTGGGGATTATTATGCATAAAAATATACTAAACATCGGCCAATACAATGCGTTATTGGAGGTGGCGGGCACTGTGTTTTTTTGTTCTGGCCGGTTTGGCATGGCTGCTGTTGGTGTTTTTCAGTTTGGAGCTGAGGGGGTGGCCAGTTTGTAATCTGAACAGTCTGTAAAACTTTAGAAGTTGAGTCATGGGGTGGGTTTTGGATTTGCTTACTTGTGGGGGTCGGTAGTAGTGTTTGGCGGGGGCCAAATCTGTAGGGTTCAGGGGTGAGGCCATGTAGGAGGGACAAAAGGTTACGGCCTGTTTTCGAGGGTGTATCAGGGGCGGTGGGCGATTTGGTGTCCTGTTTTGGCCGGATTTTGTAGTCTACCGGGATGGTGGGCCGCAGTTTTTCAATTTTGTTGGTTTCGGGCGTGGGGGGTGGTGACATGGTGCACCAATCGGGTACATCCAGGTCGAGGACATATTCCTCTTGACTATTGCGGTGAGTGGTGGGCATAATAGTTCCTAAAGTAGTCTGAGGGCTGTTAGTTATGGCCGGTAATGTTGAGTAGAATGCAGGGTCATCAATGTCTATTAGGGGTTCGGGTTGCCTGTACTCAATGCAATTTTGAATATTACGACTTTGTTGATTTGGACAGTGCCTACTTGTAGGACCTCTCTGCTTGCATAGAAAACATTGAAAATTTGAGTGGGGTTTTGAAAGGCAGTTATCAGATCTATGTCCTGTTTGGGTGCAGTGGATGCATCGGCTTTTACAATCACGTGTACTGTGATTATTACGAAAACAAATTTCACATGATTTCCGGATGCCTACTGTTTTACAATTGCGAGCAATGTGTCCCAGTTGTCCACACTGAAAGCATGTGGGTTGCCTAGGGGTATGTTCCTGTAAGCATTATTCCTGCTGAAAGTGTTGTTACTGAAACTGTTGTAGTTACTCTGTTGTGGGGGTTGGGATTTTTGTTTGATCTGCAACTGTAAATCTTTTACTTGTTGTTCTAATTGATGCAAAAGATCCTGTTGGTCTTTATTTTTGGTTAGGGAAAAGATGGGTTCGGGTTTTGAGGGTATAAATGGAAGGGCGTTGGACTTTAGCTCATTTCTAAGGATTTGCTGTTCTATGTAAGCTGCTTCGTCTGACATTTCTTTTAGGGTCTTGAACCGTCTATACTTAATTGCTTCTCTGATTTCATTTTGCATGCCTTCTACAAAAAGGGGTTTTATGATCATTTCTCGTGCGTCTGTGTTAAAGTTAGGCTAAGGGAGGGTTGCGAGGTGTTCTATATCAAACAAGAATTCAGTTACTGTTTCTGATCGCTTTTGTTTTCTCTCGCCAAAAAATTGTTGATGTAGCTCATTATCTCGATTGTTTGGGAAAAATGCCTGCAATGCGATTTTATACTGCTCGTATGTGTTGGGGGGGTTCTCAGAATTGGCTAAACTTTTGAATTTCGCTAACGCGGCTCCTCCTAGATGAATCTCTAAACATGCCAACTTTAACTGTACGTCTGTATCTTTCATGCCTTGGAGTGCCATGAACTGCTCTAAACGTTTATTCCATTCACCAAAATGTTGGGTCATGCCGCCCGCGAATACTGTAGGTTTCACGTAAAAATTATTTGCCATGTTATTACGAATGTTTGCTGTTCTTAGATCGTCAATTAGGATAGGGTTTACTGTATTCTGGTTCAATTTTGTGCACAGAGTACAAAAATGTTCAGAAAATAAATAGTTTATCTGTTCTCTAACAATTTCTCCTAAGTGATCTTGCGTTTGGTGGGTCATTCTTGGTTTACGCTGGGATTTCTGCTTAAATGCTTCAATTTTTGCTTTACGCTGTATTCGTACAAATGTATCGCTTAATGTTTTGTTGGAGGGTATTTCCAGTTTGCTTTCTACAAATATCTGTCTTACTGTAGGAAATAAATACTACTGTATTATCTACTGCTTCGGGATGCCCAGATAAGAATACACCTAATTGGGGCTGGGAGTTCCAGTGGTTAAGGGTACGGTACAGTCACCAAAATATGTAATGACCAGTTTTGTGAAGCACTTTACTTTATCCAATCACAGACGGTTGAAACGGCGTACAACGAAACGGGGGAACGGGTAATACGGGGCGATACGGGTAAGAATATTTGACAGCTGCTTTGAGACGTCGACAACAACAAACGGGGAAGGGGGCGAGTTACAACAATGGGTTAACTGCTTCCGAATAAAAGGACTGCTCGCTCGCAATACAAAAATGCTTGCAAATCAAATGGGCATGGGGTTGAAAAACGGAGAATTACAACAATAATAAAATCATGCTTTGCTTCTCTTTAAATACGACGTTTTTGGCCACTCCCTGGATGTTGCGGGAGGTCGTGCTTCTGTCCATCTTCTTCGGCCAATCCTCGATTCCTGCTTTACTATTCTTGCTAATTTAGTCACGCCCTTTAATGCTTTTCTAGTACTGCATGCCTTTCGTGTCTTGCTTGTTTCCTACGGTGGGCTTAGCCACACCTCTGTGCTTCTGTGCATGCTTCCTGTATCTGTTTCTCTGTGTACACATGTTTTGTGGGACCCTCGCTACCGTTGCACTTGAGACTACTGTCTGGCGGGGCTTTTACTTTTTACTGTGTGCAGGTGTTGTTTACGATTTTTATGGGGGATTACGGTAGCCGTGGAATGTGTGGTTTAGTGTTGGTTCTAGGGGACCAGCTGCCGTTTGTGCAAATTAATTGGGGCATCTTAATTGGGCTACGGGGGTGTGAACGGATCAAAATAAAGTACTTCACGTAATTTTACAGGAATGTTTGGGTGTGAATCCCAGACACCCTTGAGACGATAAATTAAGAAAATGAAATAATATTTAATAAATGACTATCACATACAGTATGCTATATATTTACAGTACTGCGTTAGCAGGTACATTACAGTGTAAAGTAACTGCATCCATTGAAGTCCCTGTGGTCAGAAAACCCTTCCCCTCAAAATTCGTGGAAATACGCTTGTTTACATATAGCATACTCTTTTGTGTAAAGTGATTGCGTCTTTTGAATTTTCGGTGGTTGAAAACTCCTTCCACCAAAAATTCACAAAAATACGCTTGTTTACACCTGGGGTAATTTTTTTGTGTAAAGTGACTGCACCTATTGAATCCTCTACAGTCGAAAATTCTTTCCACTGAAAAATCACGAAAATATGCTTGTTTACACCCAGGATACGATGAGGTGAAGAAAAAATACTGCAAGTTGAAAAATATTACTTTTGGAATCTAATAATCAAGTGAAGTAATTTTGATCTCATGAATATAATTACTCTACGTTTCAATATACCTATGTACACAGACGATACCGATGTCATTTTGATTCTTTGTTGGCATGTTCAAAAGTTTGTCAACTGCATGTCATCGTTTACTGTATATATACGCACATGTTAATCAGCAAAGCAAAACACAGTCTGTTTAGTCGCTTGTCTCAGTGTTGCCAGACTTGGTGATTTCCCACCAAAGTGGTGATTTCTGATGTCCGTCGGTGAGTTTTTTGGTGGGACGCCTGTTTGGTGATTTTTATGGTGATTTCAGGAATTTTTGGTGTTTCTGGTGATTTTGAACTAATATTCTCAAAACGAGTATAGAAACAGGTTAATGATGTCATTGAAATTTTTGCTCAGTTATTGCACATATACTGTCAGTGATATGATTACTGTTGTTTCATATTCATTTCATCCAGCCGCTATTTTTTCCACATTTTGGTGTTTTGTTGAGAGAAACGAAAATTTTGGAATGTGGAAAACAATTTTAGGCTTGTTTCGCATTGTTGTGAACCGTTTTTAAATATGATTTTATCACTTTAAATTCATTTTATTGCATTTTTTCAGAGTTGGCAGTAAAAAATTTTTGTCGCTGCGCTGCTTGTTATGAAATAATATTGTTTTAGATCAGGGGTTCACATTTTCTATCATTTCAAGTCTTTCGCTTGTTGAAGGAATTTTTTATCAGAAGATTTTGCCCAATAATCTAAACCAGGGTTTGTAATTTGTATTACTATTAGCACCACGAAATAAATCTCGGATGGGGCTAACAGAAATTTCGACTCATTCATTAGCCAGTGGAGGATAGACAAGGAAATTCCGGAAAAGGTTGCCTAAAACCAGAGCTGGCACAGCTTTGGTTTATGGTTTTTGTGGTTTTTGATGGTTTTTGGTTTTTGAAAAAATGTATTGGTTTTTGGAATTTGGGTTTTAGCTTTTTTTAATAGAACAATGAATGTTTTCAGCTGCTTTGAATAATGCTTTAAATTGTTGCAGTACAATTTTCTTACTATTACCCATTTGAACTTTTTTAGATACTTTAGTTTAGAGTAAATTTGAAGCTATTTACGAATTACGCACTAATGTCGATGCCCCCGCCCCAATCTACAAACAGCAGTAGCCTTTCGATTGACTTATTAAGTTGTCTTTTTTTTCGATTGACATAAATGAAATAGTTATCTGAGAACTGATTTTCTCGATCTTTGGCTCGTACGTAAGAGTATAATTCATTACTATACCTGTATGTGCCCGTACGTTCATTTTCAATTATGTTATTTATTTGACTAATAAAATTTCTTCTTCTTCTTCTTCATCGTCTGGTGACGAGGAACAAAACAAAAACAGGATGAGCATTAAAACGCGTAAAAATCATTATATTTTCAGGGCTCAAGCTAAAAAAATCAATGTGATTTTGTGGGTAATTCTGATATGAACTATAGGGGTCACAAAGTTTTCTTATTACACGATTGTTGTCATTTTTAGTCTACTTATATAGTATTGTAGTGAGTCAATTTTAACTGTTCAATATGGGTTAAAACATGTGAATGTTAGTTCGGTGAATTTTGAACCTACTTATGAAATGTTGAAAAGTTTTAATGCAAAAATTTACGATAATGATGAGGAAGATGATGATGATGTTTATGACGTGGCATTCGATTTATTGAATGATTATTAAGTTTCAATAAAATTTTATTCATAATTTTGTTTTTTAAATCGAAATTTAGTCATGAAAACTGGTGGTTTTCTTGGTGGTTTTCGAAAATTCTCTTGGTGATTTTTGGTGGTTTTTCTGTCATTTTTATGTGTTTCTGGTGATTTTCAATTTTAACCATCTGGCAACGCTGGCTTGTCTATTCAGGCTGCAGTCTGTATATCCGCCCTGAATAACCGTGTGTCATGCCACTGGTTATTCAGCGCCCGGCGCTGAATAAAAAAATCATAATGCTTGGTTATGCAGCGCCGGGTGCTGAATAAAAAAAAAATAATGAAATACTGTTATAGAGAGCTGGGTGCTGCATAGCGCCTGCCATACTTGGGGGGAGTTGGGGGAGACCTCCCCCCCCAACTCATACCTGTAAGACCTCCGACCAGTTGGGGGGGAGGACAGAAAAAAGTCGAAATTTTCCCCAAAAAAGGCCAAAAAACATACACTTTTTGCAAATTTTTTCAATTTTTTCCAAACTGGGGTGGGGGTTGGATGATTTTGGGTACAGGGTTGGCCAAGCACCCCCAAGTACACGTATGCCCCAACTTGGCCAACCATATGCCCAACATCGCCCAACTCCCCTGGCTCCAGTTTGGAAAAAAATTTCCAAAAAAGTATATGTTTTTTGGCCTTTTTTGGGAAAAATTTCGAATTTTTTCGACCCCTTCCCCCCAAATTTCGGATTTGCCCCCCCCCCACTGGTCGGAGGTCTTACAGGTATGATGCATACCCAGGGTTGGCAAGGCTTTGGTTTTTTAAAAGAACCAAAAAATTGGGAAATATGTTTTTTTGGTTTTTTTTCCAAAATCATTGGGAAACTGTTTTTTCACATTAGTCGATCTTCTAGGCATGTATAGGTGTCCATCTATATCAACAAAACAATTAAATTAGTTGAATTGACTTCACTACAACATAGAAAAAAGTCGCATTTATCATAATACATTTCGTACACAAAAGATGTAATATAAATCAATCAATATCCTTTGTATCCATCTTGCAAGCACACATTTAGTACATGAGTTAACTTTGCTATAATTTGCTCACAAAAAAGTAGATGCTAAATCTTTCGTGGAGTGTACTTCGGCCATACGGGGTGACATCCATTGATCTATATCATGATCAAAATGTTATAAAATATGATTGACTTTAATACCCTGAATTTAATTTAACGGTAAGCTTTTCAATTTTCTTAGTTCGAAATTTCAAAATATAAATGAGACAACAATAATAAAATTTTATACAGATCAGTTAAGCATACTGTAGGTTAACAAAGAGAAGAGCTTTTCAGTAACTCATTTTTATGTGACTTGACGTTGCTACTTAGTAGAAAAAATCGTGCAAAAATATGTATGTCTATCATGCAAGCGAGAATAGTATATATAATAAGACCCATTTGCTGTAGTTATAGCTCGCAGACAGGTTTGAAAAGCAAAAATTTGGAAACATGAAAATGGTCTTGTGTCATTTCAACTTTTCGGTGCATATGTATATATGTGATGCATTGATACAATTCTGTAGTTGATTTATTTTGAATTTTGATTGACTTACATTGTGTATTGTATATTTCTCTTCATTTAAAATTTTTCTTCTTTTCCTTGAATTTGTCCCTTACATATCGCATGCTCTGTTCTTTTTTTACTTTTCTTATGTTCTTCAGTCATGGTTCCTTTCTTATGTGCCTACTATTACTGTACTTCTATTGCTATAATAGGGATTTCCTATAGCATAAAATAATGACACTTCCGATAAGATTAATACTTCTGGCTGCCATTTTAAGGCTCCCTAACTGTAGTCTTAGATGATACAGGGAGCTTCCAGCAGCTTTTTACATAGTTATTTTGATGTACCAAACATTCTAAAGACTTAAACCAGAAAAAAACCACTAAAAACCATAGAAAAACCAAAAAAACCAAAAAGTCGAACTTTGAAAAGTTTGGTTTTTGCCAACCCTGACCATACGTGTACTTGGGGGGAATGGGGGGGGACCCCCCAACTTGGCCAACCATATACCCAATCCCGCCCCAGTTTGGAAAAAAATAAAAAAATTTTCAAAAATGTGTATGTCTTTGGCCTTTTTTGGGAAAAATTTTGACTTTTTTCGACCCCATACCCCCCCAAATTTCGGATTTACCGCCCCCCCCCCAACTGGTCGGGGGTCTTACTACAGGTATGTGTGCAACTTGGGGAAAAATTTTGGTTTCACAGATAAATATTTAGTTGCTCACTCTAAAATCGATAAATTTGCGTAAAATTATCGGAAAAACCATCGCAAATCAGTTTTCCTGTATTTCATTCGATCCGCGTTAGTTTTAGGCATTCAAAATCCAATTTTTTGAGTTACATGGAGAGAAAGTGAAAAGATTAATATGACTACATTAGAGTAATTTGTTCGGCACCTAGCGCCGGAAATTTTTTCTGAGTTCCATTCCAGAACGCTGGAAAATGAATCTTTTCACCTTCTATTTCCCAGACAGAAGGTTCGATTTTTCAGTGAATTTAATGAATTTTCAGTCAGACAAACTTAAAAATGATAAAGTTAATATTCTATGTAAATATACACTAAGATTTTTAGTTTTGTTCGCTCTGCTTTTAACGGTAAAACAGAAACCGGAAAAACCCAAATTACTTACATAACTTGCTTCCGCCACCGAAAACTCCGTCAAAACTGTTGTTACATAATTTAAAATCCTGTCTTCGAATAGATCTCAACGATATCTATCGATTGATATCCAATTTATCGCGTTTTTTCATAAAATTTCGTTCAGGAACTATATAAATTTTTTTTAAGTTCGCAAAAACTTTAATCGTTATGCTCACACCTGTCACTATAGCCTTCAAAAAGCCATGGCCGCCAAACGTTTAGCCCGCAGAATGATCGATTTCGTCAAAATTGCCAACATGGTGTCACGTCTCAGAGGCGCTGAAGGAGCTAACGTTAAATAAGCGCCAATAATCGATGCGCGGCCAAGTATAATTGAAAAATTTGTGCTTTTAGCCGTAGATTTTTGGCATTTGGTTAGAAAATTTTAAAACAAAAACGGTCAAAAATATGTTTTTTTACTCTTTGCACTTGGAATATAATTTTCCATTCAAGTGTAAAGAAAAGTGTAAAATTCATTTTTTACCTTATAGTTTAGAGCGTTGAAAGTACCCTACGCCAAAGAACTGACCAAAGTTACGGATAAAATTACGAAGGGCGAAAACTAATGGGGAAGGTTGAACTAGTGACTAAAACATTCTGATGGATCTATAAATTTTTAGACCCAAAATGCATGTAAAAAGTTTAGGAAACATGTTTTCCTACGTTTTAAAGCATGCCCTACATTTCTAAACTAGTTTCGGAAAATTTTCAAAAAAAATTTAAAAAATTTTTAAATTAAAAAAAAATGTTAAAAATTTTTAAATTAAAAAAAAATTTTAAAAATTTCATAACCTTAAACTTCTGGTTTGTAGCTGTTTCAGTGATGATAGCAAGTTTCCAAAGTATTTTTAAGGTTTTTGAGTTTGAAAATTGTATGATCCGTAGGGGGCCGATCCGGGTTTTAGTCGTGCACGACTAAAACCTGGATCACTTGGCCACAGATGGGGTTTATTTTCTTCCTGGAAAGTGTGTTCAAAGGTTAGGAATCTTGTTCGCCCACGTTTTCGAGCATGCCCGACATTTCTAAACTAGTTTCTGTAAATTTAAAAAAAAATTAAAAAAAAATTTTAAATTTCAACATGTTAAACTTCCGGTTTGTAGCTGTTCCAGTGATGATACGAAATGCTTCTAGCAAGTTTCCAAAGTATTTTTAAGGTTTTTGAATTTGAAAATTGTGTGATCCGTTGGGGGCCGATCCGGGTTTTAGTCATGCATGACTGAAACCCGGATCACTTGGCCACGGATCGGGCATATTTTCTTCCCGAAAAGTGTGTTCAAAGCAGGCTTTTTTTTCGTCAAAAATTTACAGGCCAAATGGCTCCTAGACCTAAATTTTTAGGAGCCAAACAGACATTTTTAGGGGCCATAAATAAACAATGCACACTTTTGATAAAAATTAATGCATTATATAATTCCTATAGTTTGATTGTATTTAATCCAAATTTACTTGTATCACGGATAGGGCAAATTTTTTGAATTTGCTTTTAAAACAGAACTCATCAAAAAAGTTTACTTTCAGTCAAAACACGACACGTTTATTCATTATGTTTCTTAGCAAAATTACCAGTTTTATATCGCGTTTCTTTAGCCCTTATTTTGTAAGCACTTCCGAAATCAAAATTATTACAATTGCTGTGGCATTTCTGCAAATGCATCAAGACGTCCAAATGTTCAGCCTGATTTGATGATCGATGAAAAATCTAATTTTGCAATTTGATTTCTTGATCGACTAAGACCTTACTGTTGTTTGGGACTGAGTTTTCGTCTTTAATCTGTTCACCAGAGAAAAACCACGCTCAACGCCAGCATTTGTTGCATTGAAACACAAAATTATCTCGGAAAAAAACAGTTAAAAATAGTAGTAAATCGTTTATTGTTAAAGAGATCTTAAAAATAGAAACGCATTCATGTAAAGTTGCTTGATATATAATATAATTATAGCAAACAACTAAAATTCGGTTAAACTTCAGCTGAATTTTTTGGAGCCAAATTGGCTCCTTGAAGTAAAATTTTAGGAGCCATTTTCGAACTTTTAGGAGCCCAGGCTCCTAAAATGACTAAAAAAAAGCCTGGTTCAAAGGTTAGGAAACTTGTTTTCCCACGTTTTCAAGCATGCCCGACATTTCTGAACTAGTTTCAGAAAATTTTTTAAAAAATTTTTAAATTTTAAAAAAATCCTTGAAAATTTCAAAACCTTAAACTTCCGGTTTGTAGCTGTTCCAGTGATGATAGGGAGTGCTTCTAGCAAGTTTCCAAAGTATTTTTAAGGTTTTTGAGTGAAAATTGGGTGATCTATTGGGGTGGATTGGCATATTTTCTTGCCGAAAAGTGTGTTCAAAGCTTATGAAACTTGTTTTCATACGTTTTCAAGCATGCCCGACATCTCTAACTTAGTTTTGAAAAATTTAAAAAAAAATTTAAAAATTATAAAAAAATTTGGAAAATTCTTAACATTCGAA
The DNA here is from genome assembly GCA_963922205.1 of Romanomermis culicivorax. Classification (NCBI taxonomy): domain Eukaryota; kingdom Metazoa; phylum Nematoda; class Enoplea; order Mermithida; family Mermithidae; genus Romanomermis; species Romanomermis culicivorax. The sequence goes on along the minus strand of CAWUHX010000029.1, from coordinate 629,442 downwards.
AAAATCTAAATTTTTTAATTTTTGGTTTGTAAATGTTGTGCTGATGATAGGAAGTGATGCAAACAAGTTTCCAAAGTATTTTTAAGGTTTTTGACTTTGAAAATTTGAGGGATAAGCACAGATTCATTTTGACCGATCTGCAAATTTTAGACCCAAAATGCATGTACAAAGTTTAGGAAACTTGATTTCCTACGTTTTTAAATATCGCTGACAATACTAAAGTAATTTTAAAAAATTAAAAGAAAATCTTAAGATACTTAAAAGCATCCAAAATATCAACTTTTTGATTTGTAAATGTTCTGGTGATAGGAAGTGATACAAACAAGTTTTCAATTTTTTTTAAGGTTTCAACCTCTAATAATGGATTGATCCATTGAGGTTCAGTGTCGGATCACTTGAATTATAAAACAATTAATAGGAAAATTGCATGAATATTGTGTTTAAACTTGTTTATTGTTTTAGTAAAAATAAAGATGCGAGGAAGCGGGACGATGAAGTGGTGGTCAAAGCCTGTCGTGGGGGTCTTTGTGTACTCAGTGATATATTTTATTTGTTTTTATTTATGTTACTAGTTTGCTAGTGTTCCGCATGCTGTTTTGAATTGTTATTTGTACATACCTATTTACTGTAATTTTTCTTTCAAGTGAAATAAGTTTCAAATTCCATATTGATCCACTGATAGCTGAGTATGACTAGAATTCTAAGACCAAAAGTGAGAGGACATTTTCGGCCATGTTGTAAAAAATTCAACTTGTTTTGACTATACAAGTTGATACAAACATATATTGTAACTGTTTTCGAAGTGATCTGGGTCCGATCACTCAAACTTTGAACCAAAAATGCATTAAAGAAAATTCGGATCTGAATATGTGATGCGAACATAATGTGCCATGATGACAAAAATTTACAGTCTGGTCAAAAAATATAAAAAATCTTGATTCGGATCAAAAAATGTGATGTGGATGAAAAATTGAATCTGTGAAGCACGATGAAATAATTCGAAAAATTTCAGTGTACACTACCAGGCGAAACTAACCATCTATGCCGGTCGCGTCCAGGATGCGAAAAGCACACTATACCCACAATAAAATTGACAGGCCATGTGCTTGTGTCACACAAAGCCAAAGAATTTTGATGATGCTTCCTTCTTACCTCCCTATAGAAAGCACACATTATTTACCAGATATAAACGAAAGGTCAACTGTTGTCATACTGTAGGTTAAAACAAAGTGCATATCCACTACACATTATGAAAAAACTATGATTGACAGTTACTGCATGAATGTCAATTACTAAGAAAGATGAAAGTTTTCTTTGTGCTGCCGAAAAAGATGCATTCCGGACGCGACCTGGACACGTCCCGGATGCAAATTTTTGAGGGTTAGTTTCGCCTGGTAGTGTAGGTCAAAAAAAGTTGATCTGGATCAGAGACTGAATACGTGGCGTGGATATACTCATCATGACGAAAAATTTTGATCTAGATCAAAAAATTTCATCTGATCAAAAACTGAATACGTGGTGCAAAAATACTCATCTTGACGAAAAAATTTGAAAAATTTTGGTGTGGGTCAAAAAAGTTGATCCGGATCAAAAATATGATCTGGATCAAAGACATGATCTGGATCAAAAACTAAATATGTGAGACGAAAATACTCATCACGACAAAAAAATTCGAAAAATTTCAGTGTGAGTCAAAAAAGTTGAGCCGGATCAAAAACTGAATACGTGACGTGAAAATACTCACCACGAAGAAAAAATTCGAAAAAATGATCTAGATCAAAAAAATTTGATCCGGATTATAAAAAAGTTGATCCGGGTCAAAAATTTGGGTTCCCGATCAAAAATTAATACTAGGCACTCGATCTGGATAAGTGGACCCGATCCGGGTTTTGTAAAAAAATAATAGGTTTTATAAAAATTTTATAGTGCTACCCTCTGATAAGTCGAAGTGATAAGTTGCTTCACCAGGGATTCCAGTGTTATTGTATTTTCGATTAGAATTTCTAGTAGCAAATACATTCCATTCTCTGGACTCGAATAAATCGATATGTCCAATGGCCACACATTTTTCTCAGGATCTATTCATAAATGGTACAGCCAACTCAGGGAATGAGATGTGGGCTCTACGAAATTCACATGCGCACTTTTTTTGCGATCCACAAGTCATTCAAATAATGGGCTGTAGCATGACTTAATTTTATGATCATTTTCGTCAATTTCTTCCATGGAAGTTTCTAATTTTCATGTTTTACTTTAAATTGTTCGGGGCACTTCACATCCCCCGCCTGGTACACGTCATATTTGAATGCAATTTAGACAGCTTGTCAGAAAACACGGTCTCAAATGCAATAGTTCTTACAAAACAGCACCCCGTTTTTTTCGGCTGTTAAATATTGCCTCTTAAAGCCCGTTTTATTAATTTCGCTTAGCGGACAGATTCTCAGACTTTTATTAAATACAAAAGGCACAAAAATAAACCATGATGCATAAAGTTCACGTAAATCGATTAATAACACAATTTAAAATTCCATTAAAGGTCAATATCAGTCCACTTTTTCAGTCGCCCTTTTTTTGAGTTCTAATAAACTCAATTCTAAAAACAGAATAAATTTAGAAGAATATGCGGAACACAAAGAAAAAATAAGTGTATCCTCCAAAATCACGATGCTCATGAAGCAGGAAAAAATCTATCGAAAAAATCTCTTATCGCAATGTCTGTAACAATATTTTGCTGAAGTTGGATTTTTCGTGACTTTATGGCTACACTTTGGCGGGATTTTATATGATCCATAATTCTGAAATTGGCATTTTTGGTGAAAAAGGTAAACGACTCAACTTCACAATATTTTCTCCAGTATAGGATCCCCATTGTGCTCTCATTCACTTTGGTTATAAATCTCACCGTGATTAGCGACGACTTCTCTCGCTTCTTCGAGGGCAACTTTTACCGTGCCATTCAGATATGTTTCGACTTTCTCAAACAAAACTCGACGGCGACTTTCGCTCATTCTACTCAAAAATCTAGCGTCAAAAATACTGTCTTGACCGTCTTTCACGTAAGCCGTCAAATCTTCCGTAACTGTTTCCAACTTTTCCATATTTTTCAACACGGTTGTGGTCAATTGGCGAACTTGCAATAGAAATTCTGCTCGTTTCGATACAATTTTCTAAATTATGCAGACTTTAAAATTAATAACGTAAAAAGAAACAGAACCATTAGGAATCAAATTACTTGCGAAAATAAATATCATTCTTTTTATGAAGACTTTCCACGAGTGGTTATTGTTAGATATTTATTTAATAATAGATTTTATTTTAATCATACGCTCAATAGGGGGTAGGGGTAAACCGTCCTACCTGTATACCTGTAATTGGGGAGGGGTTGGGGGGAATCCCCCCAACTTGGCCAACCATATACCCAACCCCCCTCCCCTAGTTTGGAAAAAATTGGCAAAAAGTGTATGTTTTTGGCCTTTTTTGGGAAGAATTTCAACTCTTTTCGACCCCCTCCCCCAAAATTTCGGATTTACCCCATAACTGGTCGGACCTCTTACAGGTATGCCTACCTGTTACCCTGGACACCCCCTGGCCCGAAAAAATCGTCAAACTTGTACGGACAACATGTTGAGGCAACCTTTTCCCGCTACTCGGGGCTTCAGTAAAAGTTAGGCTCGGTCCGGGACTTGAACCCAGGACCTTGCGGCTACCGTCCGCACGCTCTAACCAACTGAGCAGCGGGAAAGGCGTTCTCTTTTTGCAACAGGTGAGGCGGCTGCTTTGGCCACTCTCAACATCCCTCCGCCGTCGAGTTTGACGGAACGTCAACGGCCACCAGTGTTGAGGCGACCTCTTCCCGCTACTTGGGGCTTCAGTAAAAGTTAGGCTCGGTCTGGGACTTGAACCCAGGACCTTGCGGCTACCGTCCGCACGCTCTAACCAACTGAGCCATCCGAGCAACGGGAAAGGTGCTCTCTTTTTTTGCAACAATTCGTAGTTGAGGGGGTTGCTGTGACCACTCTCAACATCCCTCCGCGGTCGAGTTTGACGGACCACCAGTGTTGAGGCAACCTTTTCCCACTACTCGGGGCTTCAGTAAAAGTTGGGCTCGGTCTGAGACTTGAACCCAGGACCTTGCGGCTACCGTCCGCACGCTCTAACCAACTGAGCCAACCGAGCAGCGGGAAAGGCGCTCTCTTTTTGCAACAATTCGTAGTTGAGGTGGCTGCTTCAGCCACTCTCAACAAACATGCTTTCGGAACTTTTTTTTGTTTTTTTGCCCACCAATCCCTCACTCGATAAAAAGTCCGAGGATTTTCCCTCCTGGAAAATTCTTGACGTGCATGTCTGATCTTAATCCAAAGCTTCAACATTACCTCTATAGTTTTCATCAATTCATCGTACTTCTTTCTGAATAAAGCGTATTGTCGATTGTAATATCTATCATTTTGATTATAAGCTACGAATTTTCCTCTCTGCTCGGGCGTGAGATCAATCAAGCAAGCTGGGCAGAGAATTTGTCGACTTTTGAATTCCGTGTCACAAATTTCAGTTTGGAAATTGTTCCAATTGACCCTACAATTATACTGTAGCAGCAACCGAATTCACATCACATTTATCAATGTATATTGGAGTTACGGTAATTATTTCAAGTGCATTACGACAACTTGTTTTAGACTTTGTATGCATCTAGAAAAATCAAGTGAAACGTTTCAAGAATTCTCATTGATGGAAAAATGTATCCGCGATACAAACTGTGAATGGGTAAAAAATGTATCGTCTAAAAATGAAAAATTACGGTAACCAGAACAGATCCTTATACAATACATGCATATGGTATTAGTATAGCATGTCTCCACATGGGTCAAAAATCGATTGAAAAAATTTTGAGTTTGAATTAGAATAGTTTCTTGGGTATGATCTAAGCTCAAGCCTAAGAGTTCGATCGGTGCGCGGCACGTCGCCAAACCTTTTGCCAGGCCTCCATTCTGAGTTCAGGTGGAAAAGTATGCGCACTGATACGCCATTCAATGATATGTGTGCCAATAATTCGTCAGTTCCCCTTAGTCTGATAAAAATGTGACTAAACTGTGCAAGAATAAATTTTGATTGAACTTCCAAATTATTTTTATTGGAAAACCACGTAAAGACTTGCTCCTATAAAATTTCTGATATCATATTCGTAATTAGCGACATCGATGTACCCAAGAAACTATTCTAATTTCAGCTCAAAATTTTTTTCAATCGATGTTTGACTCATGTGGAGACATGCTAGACTAATATCGATGCACAAAGGGGGTTGGGGATAAACCATCCTACCTGAGAACCTGGACACCTTCTGGCCCTAAAAACCATCCAACAACTCCCTGAACTTTTTCCAATACAGCTTTTTTGATGATTTTTAAGCATATTTTGTATGAAAAACATGCTTGCGGAACTTTTTTTTTGTTTTTTTGGTCACCCATCCCCCATCTCCTCGATAAAAAGTCCTAGTACCCTAACCTCTGGAAAATTTTTGCCGTGCATGCCTACCTTATACCCCGTTTTTGGATCCCATGACAAAATCACTAAGTATTCTATGCCGAAATTTCATTTAACTTGTCAAAATTTACAAAATAATAGGTATAGCTTAATTCGAAACCACTCATTTTTGAACTCTTTCATCAAGCCTGTACGCAGGGGGATGGGGGGCCATGCCCCCTCGAGGGGTTTCAAGCAGTGTTTTTTTTGTACTCGGTCCATTTGTACTGGTACAAACGACCTCTCAAAAACCGTTTGTACTCCAAAATTTGCGAAAAATTGCTGAAAAAAGGATTCATTATTATAAAATGCAACAAACATGCTGTGAAATATGACTACGTTGGCTATTTCCACGAGACACATAACATGCACTAGTGAAATACTCCACAAAAAGTTTTTATTATTATGCCACAGTTGCTAGTTTGTCGTTTTCGATCTGGACGCATAACAAACAAGTCCTACAAAGTCCATTGATACTGAATACTGACAGCTGTTGAGTAACAAAAAATTTTTTTGTCCAAAAATTTTCGTTTGTACTCTGGACCGTTTCGTTTGTAAAGTACAAAACAAAACACTGGTTTCAAGTGATAAAAAAGACAAAAAACTAAGCCAGGAATACCAATTTTACGGTAAATTAAGTGAAAAATGTGTGCTCCCCCGAAAGAATTTCTGGCTACATGCCTGTTTTTCACGAATTATTTTTTCGACAGATTTT